>OY987335.1:48896270-49446841 GCA_963920685.1 Polydrusus tereticollis | reverse complement strand
GACTGAATATGTCAGTGCCAAGCATGGGAGAGAACCTTAACGAAAGCAATTTTAAAATATTACGAGAACGAGAAGAAAAAGGTAAGCCAAGTGAATTAAAAGGAGATAACAAGTGTATGAAGGCTTTTGTGAACTTAAATCAAGAATTAGTTATTCCACGGATGAGTGAAGCTGTGTGCCCTGTTATTCTTAAAAAACAAGTCTGAAATTAAGACTTCGTGCCTGATTATGGAGCCTAGTTCTGATCTACCAGAAGGCTTACTAGTAGCTAGAGTGTTGTGTAAGACAGAAGAATTTATTCCACATTTTACATTGCTAGTAGAATGGACCAGCGGATTATTGGGCCTGTATATTATTTTTCGTATAATTAAGTTTGTCATTGAGACATTTATGAATGCCGTATCTATACATAACTTAAATGGTTGTACCTGTCATTTGTTAGCTTCCTTCTGGGATACCCTAACGTTATTTGTCATACATCATACTCAAAGAAAACTGTTGAAAACTAAGAAGCAGGAAGAAGAAGAAAACACAAAATGGACGAAAAGCGGAGTCACCAACGTCGTGCCAGACAACAGAAGCCTATCAGCAGATAATGCCCAAGAGAGGCGAGTAAACTTTTCTACTGAGAATGAATTAAGTATCGGGAATAATCAAAATGTTTTTTTTAATTTGAGAAAAGAACTAACAAAACTACCACCAGTAAAATGGAGCTTATTCGACCGCTCCACTAAAAGTGAAGAAGAATCAACCGTGTCGAAGAAATAAGCTATCTGTAAGTTTAATTTAAGTTGTTATAGTTAAAAATAAAGGATAAGATAACTAAAATAGGTACTTGAATAGGGAGATAAAAAGCGATAATCTAGGAAAAGATAACCACTTGAAAACTCAAAGATACTTTAATTATGAGAACATGGGAAAAATTTAACACTTAAGAAACAAGAATTTTATTTTCACACGAGAACTTATCTAAGTACAGATAAGTAAACAGGACTAATGAGTTTACTTCAGAAAAGGAAAGAGGCGAAGAATAAAGACACCTGTATAAAAAATTCATATAGAAAACAAGGATAAAGCAATTGTCGTTTAGGGTAGAAGGTGATAGGGTAGGATTATTTTATTTACACTTAAGTCAAACTAATGACGGAGACCGAAAGAATAAAGATATACGTTAACAAAGGAGTGCATTTGATGTCGGGTGTGTTATTGGGGTAGCAAGAATACTTATCTTAACTATTATAATACGTTTAAGTACCCACCACCGAAGGGTTTACAAAAATTCTTAGTGATGTAACTTACGAAATTCAAACGACCTTACAGTAAAACCTTTGAACTCTGATTAAGCGGTAGTGTGCCACAACAAACAAAAAAATTTTAAAAGATAAAAGTGCAGTTTACTTTCTCAAAGTAAAATAAAAACAAAACCATGACCACGTGGATAATTGTGTTCCTAACATATTTGCGGTTGGTGGAGGACAACTCTATAAAGAACCTCCTGTTGCGGGCTTCCCTGGTCCATTTGAGGGATCTCTTTTCCTGTTGGGTGGAGACGGACTGTGCTATCCAGCTCTGTTTCCGCTAAAGGCCTTAGTGGCCTTATGGTGTGAAATGCTACATGCAGAATACCGAACTTTTCTTGTACATTGGGCCACAGCGGAAGGAAGAGAGCTGGAAATGGGAGCATGTGATTGCGCTTTATGCTCCCCACCAACCGGGGTCTCGGTGGCTTCGACTTATTGGGGTTTCCTAATGCAAGCGGGGATCCCGCAATGTTCATGCAACTTGTGTACTGGGGGTCCCCTAGGAGGTCAACCATCACAGCCACCCAGAGTCTCCACCCCTCAGCCAGGGCCATCCAGCGTCCCAAGAGGAGCAGCCCGCCATATCCTACGACCCGCCAGACTGCATGTGCTAACGGCGACACCACCTGAGCAAACTGAGGAGTTCCGATTACGTTTTCGTAGGATCTAAATGTAGTAAGACAGGTTGGGATTAAAAAAAAAAACAATTGGGACAGTTTATAGTTGATAAGAAAAATGTAAGGTAAATTTAGTTCTGAATTTAGTTATAGTAGACGTAGGTGATTAATTTTATTTTAAGGAACAGTATGACTTCCCATATTATAAGTAGAAAGAAAAAGAGAATTTAATCATGAAGGTTTAACTGTAGTTGTGGAATTGCAGTTGTTTTGTTGCCAAATATTTTGATTTTGGTTGTTCCACGAAAATGCTTGGATAGATCATGTACGATTGTATATTCTAGTTTTTATATTTCTTTCTATATTTTTTTTTACCTTCACATTTTACAATGCATTTATTACTATTTTACAATATATATTTTATACACCCTATATGAATAGATTTTATTCGAGTAGTTATAGACCATTTTTTTTTATTGAAGGAAATCAGATACTTATAGTAACAGGTAGGGACGACAAGTCAGTTGAAACCACAAAGAGTTGTAAATCAAAAGGGACATGAACCCTTGACTTTCTTTTTCATTGAAGGTTTTACCATCTGGTAATAAATAAAGTACACATAAATTTCAATAATAAGTAGACCTGTCGAAAAAGCTCTTGAGATCCATTTCGACTAGATAACGGGGGAGTAATGTGATGCCCGATACAGGGTGACAAATTACTAAACTTTTAACTTAAAATTTTACTAAATATAATTTTAGCTTTACTTGAATTTTTCAGCTAACTTTCACAAAAGGTTCATTAATTGACATTTAAAATCTTTGTTTTTTTAAAATCAATGTCGATGTCAAAAGACAATGATTGTTTTCGTGTAGAAATTAAATACACATAAAACACGTCACAGGCACGAAAACATCTGATATCTTTGGCTAAAGATTGTGACGTCAAACCAAAAGCTTCGAGAACAATCTAGAAGTTTTCGGTTGTTGAACTTCTTTTGAACTCAATTAGGGTCAGGATGGTGTCATTGTCACGAGTCTAGAATTGCGTTCTATTTTGCCACCGATCTTAAGAACAAAGGAAAAGTGCGTTGTGTGACGCAAATAGGGCCACGATTTTCAGCTATAAAAACGATGTGAAATTCAGAAAAATAAAACAGATCTTAATAACCAGTTGCAGAACGAAACTCTGCCCGATTCAAAAATCAATTACTGATTAATTAATTAATTTCTTTTAAAAATAAAAATAATATTTTGAGACTTAGAAAAAGTAACATGAGTTCAGTTTAAAAAGAAAATTTTTACAATATTTTTATTTATAAGTGAGTGGTTCTTTAGTGAAGACTAGTATTGTCAAATACTTGCCAGTGTCGTGCCGTACAGTGAACGTAAGAACAATGAAAAGTAAGTGTCTGGTTTCGAATAAACTTTATATTTTGGTCATGGTTTAAAAAGAAAAAAGAATTTATATATTTATAACTGTTACCATTTTCTGAAAGCATTAGAAAGCACATCTATTAAATAAATGTCTAAGTAGGTTTTTTGCTAGGGAGTTTTGAGATTTTTTAGTTTAATTATTATATTTTGGAGCCCTGAGAGGACGGCTAGGGTAATTTGAATTGCACTTGTTGTGGGAATTAATGGGAATGTAAAACAATAAATAATTACTTGATTAAAGTCTATTTGGTCGTGTGAGTTTGGCTACCTGTATAATTATTATCCGTTTTTTTATTCTAACAACTTTAATTTGTTTTAATATGATTTAGGACAAAAGGTGTGCTGTAGTGTTTGATAAGTGTTTTCAGGATTTGGTATTAAGTTGCTAGTTTTTGATGTTGGCATGAATTGTAAGTTTTTTTTGTAATCAATTAGAGAACAAGAGGTAATTATAATATTGGATTTTCGTTGGATCATTTTTTTTAGCATAGAGTTTTTCTTATTTTTTTTTGTGTCTGTTATTTTTTAATTAATTTATGGTATCTATTGTGTGTAAAGTTTTTATATTTATCAATATTTTGAAAATTTCTCCAATTACGATACTTATATTTAAATAAAGGAATTATTTTAACCCTATAAATTCTCGGTGTTTTTATGCTTAAATTTAGAAAGGGATTTTTAGTATTTTGCTCTACCAAATTGATTTTGCTCTACCAAATTGATTTTGCTCTACCAGATTGATTTTGCACTACCAAATTGATTTTGCTCTACCAAATTGATTTTGCTCTACCAAATTGATTTTGCTCTACCAAATTGATTTTGCACTACCAAATTGATTTTGCTCTACCAAATTGATTTTGCTCTACCAAGTTGAATATTCTATTCCAAAAAGCTAAGAGAACGAATAGTAATCTGATTCTAACAATTAAGTCAAGATATAAAAATTGTTCATTTTTATTCTTTCTGGTTACAAACCTGATATCATATGATACAGGAACATCATAAATATATGAGAGTGTGGAAAAGAATTGAGAAGCATAGGTAAAGTGTAGTTTTGTGTTGGTGCGTGAAAGGAAGGTGACTATTTCCAAAATAGCAAAGACCCTTGTAGCTGCTGCCAGGAGTTGTAGGCCTTATATATATATAAACCGTAAGTAAAGTAAATTACTTTATTAGAGAGGGGTAGCGCAGCACTACACCAGAAGCAAAATTATTAGATGAAAATCTGCAAACAGTGCTAAAATGATTAAATTTGCTACATATCTTGCATTGTTTTCCTTTGGCAGGGCAATGTTGTTGCATTCCATGTCCATAGCCGCATTTTCCACAGCCATTCTGTCTCCTAGGGCTCCTATCAGTGACCTTCGTACTTCTGTAATTGTTCCTTGGTACTGCGTGTCTCGTGACTGAATGAATTGGTTGACTCGATGACCCATTGGTTATAAGTTTATTACGTTCCTTGGTGTTCTCTGAACTAACACATGTTCTTATGACATCTTCCAAAGTATTAGTCTCAGCTAATACTAGTTTTTCTCTTAAAGATTCCGACGTGATGCCACAAATGATAATATCTTTAAGTAACGAGCTTTCTAGATCTCCTAATTCACATGAAAGTGCCAAATTTTTGATATCTGTTATATAGTTTTCCATATTTTGTCCTTCCTTTTGTTTGCACTTCAACAATTTATATCTTTCAAATGATAAATTGGACCTTGGAGTAAAATGTTTATCGAATTTCTTGATCAAAACTTCTAAATTAACTTTTTCTTCGTTACTCAATTTGAAAGTATTAAAAATTCTCATACCTTCCTCTCCTATCAAGGTCAAAAGTTGAGCACACTTGGTTGCACCTTCTTTCTTTATGATTTCTGTTGCTTGGAGGTACATCATAAAACGCTGTTTCCATATTCTCCAATTCTCTGCCAAATTTCCACAAAATATCATCGGGGGTATGCCTCTGAAATCCATTTCTTCTATTTTTTAATTTGTTTCTTCAAAAATGTTTTAAGATATCGACGATGATTGAAGATTTCTTATAGGTTCCTATTTTCTAAGACTGCGCCATGTCATGTTAAGTTTGAGGTTAGGTTGTATGAAGTAATACTCAAGACGCTCTGTTGGACACTGTCTATTGTGTCTATTTAAAAATCCTTTTCAGGTTACATATCATGTAGTGACGTACATTTGGGGTGCGTTCACATTGTTACTCTACAGTTCCTCTTTACATTAAATGAAAGTGGGCACCAACTATTTTATTTAATATATATGTACATAGACCATAAATGTTTGTTCTGGTTTATTTTTAAACTGATTTGATAATGTGACGGTCTTGAAAGTTAAGGCGACCCTGAACTACTTAATCCTAAATTTTTTGATAAGGTTATGAACTGGTGCGCGCCCATTGAAAAAATAGGTTTCTACTATATAAACCTTCCTAAAAAAAGAGCAATGGTTTTAAAATCAATTTCTTTTTTTTCTTTCTTGCAATATGTCAAAAGTTAAAATTAGCGGAGAAACACCCATATGTTGAAGAGGATTGTGCTCAGGGGTGATCCCTGAGCAATACCTTTGAAAGCTTGTTTAGGCCCAATCATACAATTTTCATACATTTTTACATAAATATTTCTAACTTTAATAAATTTCATAACCAGATCTGTTGTTTTTTTCTCTATACCCAAGTTTGCCATTTTGTAGTATAATACCTCAATACTAAGGTTATCGTAAGCCTTCTTTATATCCAGTGCAACGAATATTACCATCTGCTTCCTGGGAAAGGAGTTATATACTTCGTATGATACAATGTTTATTAAGTCTAGCGTGCCTTTTCCTCTTCGGAACCCAAATTGATATTTATATATCTTTCCTTCTCTTTCCAGTTGTAACTCTAATCTTACTTTTATCATGGCATGTAGGTTATGTGTTAGTAAGTACAGTCAATGAAGACTAAGGTTTGAGTACACTATTTGACAAGTGGCAGTGTATAACGTGACGGTATACAGAAGTTTTATGCTTCTGAGCTTACCCTTCCGCTTGACGGGACCGTAATATTTTTACTATAGCGACGTTTGTTCCGCGTAGTTTCGATACAATATCGAAACATTCTTCATGTTTCGACACATATAGCTACATGATTTTCGAAACATTATAGAAACCAAATACTAGAAATTGTGTGTCGACTCCATTCCCGCGTTGCATGTCAAACAACGAGGTTGTGAGTGAAAAAAAAAAGAATTGCTACCTACTAACACGTGTTATGCTGTTGGTGAGTTTAATCTGTTTTTTCCCTGAATTACCGCTATAGATTGCAAAATCATTCATATTTTACTCAATTGTCCTTCTCATTGGTAGATGAACGTCGGAAAGGGGGGAATAACCCCCCAAATAATAAACGAAATAATCGGCGTAACGGATGACAATGAAACCCCCCCCAAAAAAGAGAAATGAATCCAACCTTGAATATATTGAACCGGCTCCAAAAAAACAAATAGCGTATAATATTAATGATCCAGGCCCTTTTATGGCCTACATTGAATCCCCAAATGATAGTTCTTCCGCTAGTGTAGGCAGGTTCAGCTCTTTAAAAATAGTAAAAGAAATATTTAACCTCAAACTGACTCACATAAAAAAAATTAATAATAAAGGTTTGAACCGTATTTCAGTTGAATTTACGAATGTCGAAGCAGCAAACATCTTCCTAAACAATAAAACAAAAGGGCCTCAAATTATTTATCCCATATAACTTTGTATCATGCAAGGGCATTGTTAGGCGTATAGATCTAGATGAGGACATCAGTAACCTATCAAGCTTTTGTAATAGTTCCGCGGAAATCTTGGACGCAAAGAGACACAACAGAAAAGTTATCAATAATGGTAAGGCAGAATACCTGCCAACGGGCACGATTCTAATTACATTTAGGGGCACCATGTTGCCTAGAATCATAAAAGTTTACGACTTGGATACACCAGTCTCTCTATATATCTCTCCAGTTACTCAGTGCTCCTCATGCCTACTATATGGCCATACAAGAAACAACTGTAAAGGTAAAGAAAGATGTTTTAATTGTGGAGAACTTCCCCACGAAACTGATTATAATAACCTTCAGGCAGGTACCCAGTTCTCATGCATACCCAAATGCCGAAATTGCAAAGACAACCATAAATCCTTCATCAAAAACCTGCCCAGAATTTAAAAGACAACAAGAAATTAAAAAACTTATGGCATACGAAAATCTCACTTATCACGACGCTGATAACTCAAGTCAAAAAAAATTATTCCAATAATGAATTTGTTTACATTTCCCAAGATTTTTCAAATTTAAAAAACAACATTCCAAAAAAACAAAATCAATCTGTTGAACAAAACCTAATTATGCCTTCGCGAAGACGAACGTTTGACTTTAACACACAACCAAAACGATCATTTCAACAAGTACTCTCTGAAGATACTGACAAAAAAAAGACAATATTAAAAGGCTACGACAAAAAAAGCCACGAAGAAGCTTTATTCTTTCCCAACTCAAGAACGGAAAGAAATATAAACCTTAACACACCCAATTATAAAAAAACGACAACAGAACATCTCGACACAAACTCACAATACCAACTGCCTGCTGTAGCCATATAAATTTACAAGGTAAACTGCTGACAACGTCAAGAAATAAACAATGATAGATAGATAGATAGTGATAGGTCATAAGGCATTTAGAGGATAATGTTATGGTATTCACGTATGTCGTAAAAATTGTTTTCAAGAAGATAGCACTTAATTTTTTTCTTAAACTTTTTTACTTGAGAAATTTCCCTAAGAGATTCTGGTAGTGCATTATATAATCTGCTGCAAAAGCAGAAAGGGCTTTGCCGATATGATGATGTTTTGTAGCCTGAAATATAGATTTTATTTGAGTTTCTAGTGTTACGGTCATGTATATCTGAAGTATATTGAAAGTTGTAGGAGTGTTTTTTAACAAACATTAGTGCCTAAGGATCAGAATACCAGGAAGTGTAAGAATCTTATGCTGTCAAAAGGTTTCTCTGCATGACTCAAGTGGGCTTAAGGAGTAGATTTTACGAATAATTCTTTTTTGAAGAATAAATAATCTTTGAAGTTCCGTCGTTTGTCCCCAGTAAAGCACAAGGAAGCTTAAGTGGCTGTAGGCCAAAGCATAATATATATTTAATAATTGTTTGGGATTCATAAACGTTTTTAAGTTGACAATGGCATAATAAGCAGAGTTTAATTTTGCAGCAACATTGTCTACATGAGCTGTCCACTTTAATTGTGAGTCTATGTGAAGACCCAGAAACTTGCATTGTTCTACTCTTGTAATAGAATTATTATTTAATTTTAAGTTTAAATCAGGGACCTGTCTTTGTTTGTAGAATGCCATGTAATGGGTTTTATTTGTGTTAACAACTAGGTGATTTGTTTGACACCAAACAGAAAATCTAAGCAGAATTGTATCAGTTATTTCAAGTAGTTGGTTAAGTGTAGAAGCAGATATGACTACTGTTGCATCATCTGCGTATTATATTAGCTTTGCAGAGCTGATATTTGATATTAAATAATTTTCCAGATCGTTTATAAATAATGCAAAGAGCAGTGGAGAGATTACGCCTCCTTGAGGAACGCCATATCTAATATTTAGTTTCTCTGAATAGGAGCGTATAAATAAATAAACAAATAAATAAAAGGAGCGAATGACTGACCTTGTCAAAAGCCTTACTGAAGTCCATGTAAATGGCATGAACTTCAGATCCAGCAACCATGGTTCCAAAAATGTAATTGGTATATAGAAATAAGTTTGTGTCAACTGACCGACCTGATATAAAACCGTGTTGTTTAGGTATCAATAATTTTTCGAAAACACTACATAGTTTCTGCTCAACACAATGTTCAAACAATTTAGGTATGGTGGACAGTACACTTGCAGGTCTATAGTTCCAAACATCACCTTTGTCTCCAGATTTATGAATTGGCCTAACATATGATTTTTTCCATACAGCTGGAAATTCACCAGTTTCTAAATCAAAATCAAAATCATTTATTATGTTACTACAAATACAATTTGCTTACACTCGTCACTAATTAAAAGTAAATCAGTAAAAATAGTAATAGATGAAAAGAGAAAAAACAAAAAAGAATAACGAAGTATAGGTAAAAAAAAACAAAGTAAAGCACACAGAAAATTAAAATATATCAACAATATTGTCAACTAGGAACTCAGATATCTGGTAATAGTGTAATAGGCTTTTAGTATAAGAAAATTATGTATTTTGGTTTTAAATTTCTTTATCTCTAGGTTTCTTATGCATACTGGCAATTTATTATAAAATTTAGGACCATAAAAGTTTACCCCATTTATTGATTTATTCAATCTTAAGTAAGTCAAGTCAATATCATTCCTGTGGTGCATAAGATAATCATGAGTATTTGAATGACTGTTATATTTTTGTATATTGATTTTTGTATAAATAAGACATTCAAGGATGAACAGGGAGGGTAGCGTCAGTATTTTATTTTTAACAAATAACGGTTTACAGTGAGCTCTGCTATATGCGCCCGACAGGGTCCGAACGGCTGCTTTTTGTATTCTAAAAATTGGAAGTTGATTTCCACAGTGACCCCAAATCAAAATGCCATACTGTATATGTGTGTGAAAAAAGCAAAGTATGCCATGCGAACCATCTCCAGAGAAACAGTTTTTTTCAACTGTCTTAGCATAAATAACCCGGTTGAGAGTTTTTTTGAGAGATGGTCAATGTGGGATGACCAAGTCAGCTTGAAGTCTATGTAAAAGCCCAAAAGCTTTACTGGACCCAAGTCTTCG
Organism: Polydrusus tereticollis; assembly: GCA_963920685.1. Classification (NCBI taxonomy): domain Eukaryota; kingdom Metazoa; phylum Arthropoda; class Insecta; order Coleoptera; family Curculionidae; genus Polydrusus; species Polydrusus tereticollis. The sequence continues at coordinate 49,436,660 of OY987335.1, read as the reverse complement.
ATGTCAGGTTTAAGGGAAACAGTTCAATATTGCGTTTTATTTTCATTTAATTTTAATTTATTACTCGAGAACCATTTTTCTGCTGAACCCAGCGAGTCGCGCGTTGCCAAATTAAGCAAAGTTTGATTGTCGGATATGGAAATAAGGGTTGTGTCGTCAGCAAAAAGGCACGCGTTTCCATCCAGGATATTATAGGGTAGATCATTAGCGTAAATGATAAATAGAACCGGTCCCAATATAGAGCCCTGTGGTATACCATACTTCATTTGTTCTTGTGATGACTCATTACCATTAATTTCAACAAACTGAGTGCGTCCCGACAGATAGGACTGAATTACGGATAGAGCATTGTCTGAGATATGATAGTGTTTTAGTTTTTGCAAAAGAAAATCATGAACAACGCAATCAAAAGCCTTGCTTAAGTCACATAAAGTGACTGAAGCAAGTTTACCCTCTTCAAGGGCAGTGGTTAGAGTGTCAATTACATCAATCATGGCCAAAGTTGTTGACAAATCAGGACGAAAGCCGTATTGGTATTTGGTAAATAAACCATTTTGACTGAAATATGAGAGTAATCTCCTTTTTATAGCTGATTCGATTATTTTTGATATAATAGGCGTGAGTGAAATAGGTCGGTAATTGGAAATATCATCCAGAGGGCCTTTTTTGTGAACTGGTATGACTTTTGAGCATTTGATTGTATTGGGAAAACATCCACTCTCAAAGCAGAGATTGGTATATAAGTCTATAAAAGGGACAAACAATTAATAATAATATTCCGTGTGTAGGTAAACCGTAAACAAAATTTGAGAACAAATAAACAAATTTCTTTAAAAAGGTTAGGTTAGGATTGTCATGAGAAAGAGTTTTGCCATTCCGTACGAAAAGAGCAAGCGTAAATCGTGAGGACTCGGTAGGCGGTAGGACTCGGGCGGACGGTTAAGAATAAAATTTCTGCGCCCGGGAGAAGACCAATATAATCATCAGTATGTGACCACTCGACATGTGGAAGATTATAATCTCCCAGAATAATTACCTTATCAAACTGACTACTGGCCCTCTCCACAGTTTCAACGTGAGCAGCACAAAACGCAGAATTCATCAAAGGAGGAATATAAACATTACCGAAACAGTAGTGATTTTTACCGAATTGAACAGAAACAAAGACTTCTTCAACTGCAGGGTTTGAAAATTGAAGTAGCCTAGATTTAAAGTCCTTCCTAACAGCAATAAGTACCCCACCTCCACGTTTTTTTATACTGTTATTTATATTTCTATCTGTCCGATAAACTACATAATTATTGGAAAAAATCTCAGCATCATTTATTTCACAGTCCAACCAAGTTTCAGTAAGGGCAACAATGGGATATAATTCAGATAATGCAGCTGTCAGAAACTCCCTAAGTTTGGTTCGCAGACCTCTAACATTTTGGTAGAAAACAGTAATATTTTTTATAGATTTTGTTGATTTTTGTTGACCTGTTGAAAATTTCCGTTGTCTCTAGGATATCTGCGGGGACGATACTCTTTAATTGCAGTTCCAGTAGGCCATAGTCCAGGATCTAAGAGACCCCTAATGAGAGTTTCTTTAACCCCTATTTTAAAAGAACAGACATCCTCATTTTTGTTAAGTACAAAGCATTTTACGTCCGAAATTTCAAGATTGTTCTTGATATAATCAGTGACATCATTCTCAGTGGTCGTAGGATTACAACGTCCTAGATAGATCCACTGCCTACGTTCTGCAGCTGAAAAAGTGGTGGCCGTTGCTACTGTACCAATCATAGGGCGATTAGTATGGCCAGAACGGTGAATATGGCCAGGACGATTTTCATGACCAGAACTCCTATTCGCTTGTCCGGATTGTCCACCACTTTTGAATTTGTCACTGTTTATATTTTCATGTTTATTTTTGCTAGCAATAGCATAGTTGATGTTATTCATATGGGATGATTCCGCTGCCGCCGCACCATGCTGAGAAGCACAAGTAGACACCGACGCTCGAGTCGACTGGAGAAGCTCAACAGTGTCCTTCAGCTCTTGAATTTCCTTCTGTAACAGTTGATACCTCAATTCAAACTCTTTCCTAATTACATCAATTGCACCATCAGCAGAAGTATTATCATGATCATTGTTGTGGGTAATGACAGCTGTGGATCTCAAGTTATCAAGTTGATTGGCTAAATCAGTTTTAAGTGACCCAACCTCAGACCTAATAACATCAGCAATCGCATGTTTAAGATCATCCGACATTCTTTTTGGTAAAACAGTATCATCAATAGGCTTCTCAAGGCACATAAAACACTTGTAAATCAACATTCGCTTTCCCTTAAGAATAACGGCTCTAAACTCGGTAGCAGACAACTGGCAGCACTTTTCACAAAGTCTCTCAGAGCAAAAGTCACAAGGAATTAACGAATCTTGCTTGATAGCAGAAGAACTGCATTTGAAACAATTCATATTGATAACAATAGTTTATTGTGTATTGCTAAAACTTCTGATAACTGTAGGTGAAACAGACTATACTTTTATGTTTGTGTTTATTATAATTCTTTACTAAGAATTTTTTTTCATCAAGAATGCAGATAAGAGCGACACAAGTACACCCTTTACTACATACACCCTACACTCACTTTATATTTTATTGAATTATTTTCACTGCTTTTAGTTTCTCAGTAGGTATTTAATTTAAAAATGATGTTTTGTTTAGTCTGTTTAGTCATTTTGGTACTAATCATAAACATTTTTTTCTGTTGCATGGGCACCGTATCGAGCCCAAATACTGTGTGATAATTTAACTCTGGCTACAATATTTGACCTGCACCTGGCTAAGACATCTTGGACTTGGCTACGAGATTTTACACCTGAAGGCAACATTTTACACCTGGCCAAGACATTTTTTACCTGGATGGATACTTTCAAGGAGGTACCCAAGTAGCATTTTTAGACACATTATGGTAAATGTGTCTAAACTATTGTTTCTGTTTCCGAAACAAATTGGAAATTGTTGGCAACAAGTATGGAAATATTTTTGAAACGTACACATTTTATATGGCGCATTGGTACGTGTTTTCAAGTGGTTGGTACAGGCTGTGACTTTCGCTGTTTCGACGCAAAATCGAAACTTTTATCGAAAATGTTTCGAAAATTTTTCGGAAAGTTTCGAACATGTTTCTAAATGTGTCTAGAGTGACAGTTCATTTTATAAAGAGGGCCCTGAGTGTTGGAAATGTGAATTGTCAAAATGGAAACATTAGGAAAACAAATAATTAGATATTATACCTGTAGGTTGTAATAAAATAAAACAAAGTAAACAATAAATGAAGACAGCATAATATCGCCATAATGAATTTGTCACCAAAGAGTATTTTCTATAAGTGATGGATTTATTTTGTATAGTTTATTGCAAAGGAGATCCAAAAATCAATGACGAAATAAGTTTTATCGTGCAATTTAGTAATTTAGCTTTATATTCTTAAGACTCTCCCAGTTTATTGACATCTACACATAAAATAAATTCTTTGTCAAAAAATAAAATTTTAAATATTTTTAAAATTTTACTTAATTCTTTTTTCAATTGATTAAGCTAGCAAAATGGAACTAATATAACCACTTTTTTACACTTCAAATAAAGCAGGAAGTTAATTAAAGTCCATTTTAATAATATGAAAATGCATTATTTGTCAAAATGGCCGCCAGAAAGCGAGAATTATTCTCGTCCAAAATGTAGTCGACACACTTGCTTGCTTGCTTGTTCGTTTTTTGGCGCTGCAACTAGGCAATTTGCCAGCACATTACGGGAAGCCTCCAGCTTGGCGAGTATGTACTCCTGGAAGCTTCAGATCTACAATTTGAGTTATTGGGGATTCTAACATTTATGATAGGTGTAGACATGCGTATATACTAAAGATAATGGTTGAGTTATTAGTATGACACAGACAAGGGAAATTTGGTAAGGAAAAGTGAGTTTATTCTGCAGGTATATATTGAGCATAAAGTGGTACGTTAGATGATTATCAAAGTTTGATCTTATTATAGCTAAGGAATTAAAGCAGGAGTTTTAGGGTCTTCTCATTGGTATTAGACAGGATAATGTCTATATTAAAGGGTGTTTTGTGCCCTGTGGATCTAATTTTGTCATAAAGGTTGAAATTAGGTATTATGTTGATGGGGCATTCAAAGAAAATGTGATTGAGGTCTTCAATTTGTCCACACTCACAGTGAGGATCATCCTTGATGTCTATTTTAAAGAGGTGTTGTTTAGTTAGGCAGTGCCCATTGCGCATTCTCGATATAGTAGAGATATGTCTTCTGTCAGTGTAGGCAAGATCAGCAAACCATTTTTTCCTTTTAAATGTTCCCGCAATGTTCGCATACTTTCCCCTTAGTCAGGGTAGTCCCTTTCCAGAATTGGGAAAAGTCATTAAGTATATTGGTTTTTATTACATTTAAAATTTCTTTTCTATCTATTTTCATATTTTTGGGGATATTACGGTCTGTACCAATGTTAGCCAATTTGTCCACTTCAACATTGCCTGAGATATCCGAGTGTCCCGGAATCCAGGCTAGGGCAATGCTGAAGTTGTTTTGGTTTGCTTCAATTAAGTGTTTTTTTGGGGTTAGAGTTAGTTGGTCATTATTCATATCTATGGTAGTATTGGTTAATTTGGTAATTGCACTTAGGGAATCTGAGAAAATTATTGCATAGGTATTTAATGTTTTTTTTTAGGATAGTGATAATTCCCTCATTGATGGCCACCATTTCCGCAGAACTAATGCAAAGTTCCCCCGGAAGTCTGGACGAGAAACTGTAGTTAATTTTTGGGATGTAGACCCCGAAGCCCACTTTGTCATTTTTTTTATGCATCTGTGTAAACAAAGGCATGTGTCTCTTCCAGGTGTTTTGTTTTGTCTAGAAATTGTTGTTTAATAAAAGTGTATTTTTTTTAGGTTTACATTAAATCTTTTTATGGGAGTTATTTGCATATCAAAATTAAATTCATAGCAAGGAGGTAGGTCACCTTTATTTATTTTGTTATCAAAGGGGGATAGCTTTACTAGGGCCTGCAGTAGGTAGGGCGTGTGCTCTACCCTCCAGGCGTCAGCATTTTGTAGAAGTGCCAGCCTCCATTTCCTTAAGGTTTGAATTAAGAGGTGGTTATAATGCGAGATGACTTTGGCTACAAATTTAGTTGCCAGCCATTTTCTTCGGAAATCCAAATTCATTTCGCCCGCCTCTGCTAGTATAGCATTCGTGGGTGTTGATTTCATGAGGCCCAGACATGTTCTAAGGCCTTCATGGAGAACGGTATTAATTTTTTGTTGGTTTTTTTTATTATTAGGGTTAAGAAAAATTGCTCCGAAGTCGAGGTGAGACCTCACAAGGGCATTGTGAGCTATTAACATGGTTTGCGGGTCCGCGCCCCACCAAACTCTACAAAATGATTTGAGGATGTTAAGACCTTTTTTGCTTTATAGACCATATTTTGGATATGGGAGTCCCACTTCATATGCTTATTTAAAATAATGCCAAGGTATTTAATGTGTGATTTGTATGGAATAGGGTGGTTGTTGATGTGTATGGGAGGTGTGGGGGTTTTTTCGCGTGCCCTTGGTGAACCAGATGCTTTCACATTTTTCAGTAGAAAGGGACATATTATTTTGGCTTAGCCATAAATGAATTTGATTAAGGGCTTGATTTATCTTATTGACCATGTTTTCTATATTTCTCCCTTTTGTAAAGACTACTAGGTCGTCGGCGTATCCACTGAGTTGGATGTCCTCTGGAAGGATGTCAAATAGTTTGGACAGGTAGATATTAAATAGAATAGTGCTCAAGGGGGAACCCTGAGGAAGTCCAGTAGTTGTAAGATAAGGGCCCAGTAGTGAGCCGTCTGATTTTCTTGTATAGAGGAGTCTATTCTTTAGAATGTTATATCTAAGGTTAGAGAGGTCTATGGGAATGTTTAGAGCATTCATTTTGTTATATAGTAGATAGATATTAACCGCATCGTATGCAGATTTAACATCTAAGAATACGGCTAGAATGGTTTCATTTTGGGTAAAGGCAAGCTGGATATTAGATGTGAGAGTGGCTATATTGTTATTTATACCCATTCCCTTCCTGAAGCCTGTTTGGTGGACATTAAAAGATTTGTTATTCTCCAGGAGCCAGTCAAGCCGATTTTTTATCATAATTTCCATTATTTTGCAGTAGCAGGAGGAGAGAATAATGGGTCTATAGCTGTCTACATTATTGGGGGTTTTGTTAGGTTTGAGTATGGTCAGTATATCATATCTTTTCCAGGAAACAGGGATTGGGTCTCCTGCAAGGCATTTGTTATATATGTTAAGGAGGTTAATCATTGCATTGTTAGGGAGGTTTTTTATCATTGCATAGGAAATATCATCCAAGCCTGGTGCCGAAGCCTTTTTCCGTTGTAGACTATTATTACTTAGTTCCCGGAGGGTGAATGGCTTTATATTGTTGTTGCTTCTGATCAAAGAGAAGTCCGGATCTATGTTAATTATTGCCATTTTTTGGATTATTTCTTTTCGTGTTTTATCCTCTAAATTGTTTTTATTTATTATGTTGTTATTATTTGAAAATTTTTTAATTTTTTGCCAGACATAGCTGATATTACTGTTTCTGTTAAGAGAGTTGCAAAAGTGTTTAAATTTTTCTTTCTTTTTATTTTTTAGGAATTTTTTTGATAAAGCTATTTGTTTTTTGGTTTCAATATAATTTTCCAGACTTGGATACTCCTGAAATTTTTTTATTTTTTCTTTTCGTAGCTTGGTGTTTTCAGAGCATTCATCATCCCACCACGGGTTGCCTAATTTACATGGTTTATTATAAATTTTAGAAGGGATTGAAGCATCTGCAGCCAAGTTTATTATGTTATCTAGGTCAGCGAAGTCAAGAATTTCAGATGTATTAAGTTGTGTTAGGATTGATTCGTTGAATGCTGTCCAATCGGCTTTTCGGAAGTTTCGGGTTGTATAGGGATTAAGGAAAAAATTCTCTGGTGGAGGTATGGATTTGTAGTTGAGTTGTATTAAGATAGGGAAATGGTCACTATGACCGCAGTCACGATGGACTTCCCAGCATGTTGAGGTGGCTAGATTATTGCTTATTATTGTGATGTCTACCGCGCTATTATTTTGATTCGGAGGTTAAAGAAGTGTTCCTGTCCCATCATTTAGGATGACTAGGTCTTTGTTGAATATGAAGTCGCTAATTATCCTTCCACCAATATTAGGAGGACATTGGTCCCAAATGGGATGATGAGAGTTGAGGTCCCCCATAATGAGGAGGTTTCCCGATAGGTCATTAACCGTTTCGTTTAGAAATGCAAGAGTAAAATTGTTATTAGAGTTCGAGTAAATGTTGATTATGTTAGTGTCTGCGATTTTGGTTACTATGTACTGAATGACATTATTATTGAATTTTTTAATTTCTTTATGGATGATATTGATTTTAGTTAGAGTCGCTACTCCACCATAGCCGTCATCACGGTCTTGTCTTATTGTATTGTAAGATTTTAAGTAGAATTTTTGAGAGGGTTTTAGCCATGTTTCATTAATGATGATAATGTCTGGGTCATGTTTGTTAGCTAGTGTGACTAAATCTTGTGATAAAAAAAGCTTATATATTTTATTGTTGTATTTACCACCGAATCTAAGAATTGAAGAATATCATAGAATGTTTGAATTTTTATCTTCATTAGATTTTGTAAATAACGCTGACACACTCATTTTAGGAGATTTTAATATTACTAATTACGCAAATTTTTTCATACGTAATGAAAGATCAGATAATTTTGTAAATGCTATAAATAACTTCTTTAATCTGACAGGACTAAATCAGTTTAACTATGTTTTAAATACTGATGGCAGGCTGTTAGATCTTGTCGTTTTTAACAGGCATTGTAGTGTCAGTGAGTCGGATATCATTCTCACTAGAATCGACGACCCTCACCCTCCTTTATCGATTTCATTTCCCTACAGTATCAGTATTAACTCTAATGCTCTCATTCCTAAAAAACAGGCAGGTCAATATAATTTTCATGGAGCTGATTACCCGGTTATGTACGAGTTACTGCTGGATATTGATTGGTCTTTTCTGAACCACTTGGCCGATGTTGACCATTGTTGTAAACTATTTTACGATAAAATTTATAATGTATTTGAGATTTGTGTCCCGAAGTTCGGCGTATTGAATCGTCGTATGTACCCCCCATGGTTTACGATTAACATTAAACGCGATATCCGACTGAAGACCATTGAATGGCGGAAATATAAGCGAACTGGCGACGGTTTAGCTTATGAAAATTTTTCTCGATTAAGGCGTCAAATTAACACTGAAATTGACGAATCGTATAGGGTGTATATGCTTGGAATCGAGCATAGCGTAAATCAGGATCCTAATAAATTCTGGGCGTTTGTTGACTCTAGAAGGGGCTCTGTGGGAGTTGCTCGTGGAATGCATTTTGACAACACTACGCTACAGAATTCTGAAGATATTGTTAATGCGTTTGCTGATTTCTTTGGTCGCTCATTTCTGGTGTCTTCGAGCTCCTCCACAGATGATGATGTGTCGAATATATCCACATCTACTATTAATATTACCAGTTTTAATGAGACTGAAGTTTTAAACGCAATTAAGCTGATTAAACCCAAATTAACCGCTGGTCCGGATAAAATTCCCGCGTTTGTCATCAGAGACTGCGCGGGAGTCTTCGCACGTCCTCTATCAATCATATTTAACAAGTGCCTTAATCTATGTAAAATGCCAAACATCTGGAAATGCTCCAAGGTTTGTCCAGTCTTCAAAAAAGATGATAAAACTGATATCTCCAACTATAGACCAATTTCAATAATTTCAAATTTTTCCAAAGTTTTTGAGTTACTGTTATATGGCATTATCTTTTCAAATGTTAAAAATTCTATATGTCCTGCTCAGCATGGATTCCTTAAGGGTCGATCGACAACTACTAATCTAATGTGTATTACTCAGTTCGTGGCAGAGGCCATTGACCAGCACCGCCAAACAGACGTTATATATACTGGCTTCTCTAAAGCATTCGATCGGCTTGATCACACCATTCTATTGCAGAAACTTCAAACTTTTGGATTCTCAGACCCATTATTGTTATTCTTTAAATCATACCTGGAGGATCGACAACAGTTTGTGGCTTATGGTGGTGTTAGATCCACAGATTATATTGCTACTTCTGGAGTACCCCAAGGCTCTATTTTGGGACCACTATTTTTTACGCTGTTTATTAATGATATTGTCGATAAACTCTCAGTTCATTGTCTGCTTTATGCTGACGATTTAAAGTTATTTTCTGAAGTCTCTAACGAGGCTGACTGCCAGGTCCTACAGCGTAATCTGGATATTTTAAACGACTGGTGTATTGAAAACAGATTGAGTTTGAATGCCTCAAAATGTAATGTTATGACGTTCACGAAAAAAAATGTCCCTCTTTTGTTTGGCTATAACATCGATGGTAAAACTTTAAAGCGACCCGAAGTGTTTAAGGATTTGGGGGTCATCTTTGACAGTGAGTTGTCTTTTATTCCTCACATTGAACATACCGTCTCCGCTGCATATAAATTACTTGGTTTTGTTTTACGCACAACAAAAGATTTTCAAAATACGGTTCCACTTAAAACTTTATTTTTTTCTTTCGTTTTATCTAAGCTGGAGTACGCATCACTTGTTTGGTCTCCTTATTATAATATCCACATAAATTCTAAAGAGTCGGTGCAGAGGCGATTTGCTAAGGCTCTATGGTTCAGAGCGGATGGTGTCTATCCAATTCAGGGTTTTCCCCATGAACAGCTGCTGCAAAGATTTTCGCTTATAAATTTGGATAGAAGACGTGATTACCTATCTCAGTTGTTTTTGTGCAAGCTTGTCAGCGGTCATATTATCTGTGAGGAGTTGTCTAAACTAAATTTTAGGGTTCCTACTTTAAATTCTCGCAACACAGATACTTTCTACCTACCACCGTTCCGTAGCAACGTTTATAAGTTTGCACCTATTAACTCGATGTGCGGCTGCTATAACTCCAATGCTAATGCCTTCGACATTTTTGCATACAGGTTGAGCGCAATCAAGAGTCACTTTTATCCACGACTGACTTTTTGATGTTTAATTTTCCTTTTTTTTATGATTTTGTTCTGTATAAATCTTTTGTGTAATATTGTGTAATAAATCATATTTGTTTAGTTATGTAAGTAAATTAGGTAGTTTGTAAGTTTTGTTCGTACCTACCTGTTTTGTAATTGGGTAACTGTTAAACAGTGTATGTATAAATAAATAAATAAATAAATAAATAAATAAATTGTCCCTATTTGAGTTAATACTTCTCAGATTCCACTGTAAGATCTTTAGTTTTTTTGGTGGATTAGCCATTGAAATATTATGTATTAAGATAATCCATTGGATCATCAAGGTCCTTATATTGAGACATTTGAATGTGGGATAGTAGGAAGTTCTTTATGTAGTGTTTGTTTTGGAGGGAGATGTCAAGTAATTGGTTTTTTATATGTTCAACTATGTCAGTTTCTGATATGTTTGTTTGTGTGTGATGACGGGCCCTAAAGTTTTACTCTTATTTGTCGATTAGAGAGAAATGATTGCAGCCAGTCAGAGATATTACCACGTATTCCCAGAGCATGTAACTTTCTAAGTAAGATGGCAGTGTCGACGCAGTCAAATGCTCGAGTTAAATCGAAAAATAGAGCTATAGTATAGTAATTAGAATCTATTGTTTTATAAATATATTCCAAGAGATCGTAGGCAGCTGTGCTAGTAGAGAAGTTTTTTCGAAACCCGTGTTGTGCGGAAGTTAATAGTCTTTCGCTTAAAAGAAACGACTCAATGCGGCTGGTAACCACTTTTTCAAAAAGTTTAGAGTAGGAAGTCTGTTATGGCTCTGTAATTTTCAGCTGACTCTGGGTCGCCTTTTTTAATAGCGGAGTAGTTTCACCCAGTTTTAGAGCATCGGGAAAAACACCTGTAGTAATGGAGAGACTGAAAATGTAAGAAAGGGGATATTTCACATATTTCCAGATAGCAATCAAAGCAAAAATGGGAACATCGTCTAAACTACTACATGTCTTTTTATTTTTGAAGTTTAACAGAAAGGTAAAAAGTTCGTCAATATCAGCTGGTCTCAAGTACATAGAATTTATATTAATATGAGTGTTGGTATAGTTATGGACCATTTATCTAAATTGTTTCATTATGGTATTTCGGGAAATTTATTGTTGTGGATAGAGTCTTATCTTTCTGGTCGTTATCAACAGGTTTGGTTAAAGTGGGGGGATTCTTATCTAATGAATTTTGTGCTACATCGGGAGTACCACAGGGCTCTCACCTTGGCCCCTTACTTTTTAATCTTTTTCTTAATGATATTGGAAATTCATTAAAGACAAATTTTCTGCTATTTGCTGATGATTTAAAAATATTCAGTACGGTAACCTCTACTTTAGACCAAAACGTACTTCAAAATGACTTGAACGAAATTTTTAGCTGGTGCACTCTCAATGATATGCGTTTGAATGCACAGAAATGTTTTTCTATACGATATAGCAGGTTAAGAACTGTGATCCCATTGCAATATGATTTAGATGGCGTTTCATTGAGGGAAGTGTCTGTTATTAAGTATTTGAGTGTATATCTTGTCAATATCAATATTGTGCTACAGCCACCAGAAATTTATAATTTATTTTGTATTCTATTTTGTATTTTGTATTTTATTTAATACTTATTTGTATATTAGTATTTTTACTCATTGTTCATAATTTACACTATATATGTACCATTTAGAACTTTTTTGTTTCTGTAGTGTACTGCTATAAATAAATAAATAAACTAGCATTTACACATCATTACGAAAAAATAATTGCTTGTGCCAATAGAATGTTGGGTTTAGTTAAGAGAATCTGTCAGGATTTTACCGATGTAAATGTTCTTAAAATACTTTTTATTTAGTTATGTTAGATCAAATATGGAATTCAATGTTATCTGGTCACCTTTCTTCAATATTTATATCGATCGTCTTGAAAATGTTCAGCGAAAATTTATAAAGTTTGTCATGTATAAGCTCAGTAGGAGTGGACTTAATTTCACTGTTGAACAAACAATATCATACCTAAATTTGGGCACTCTTAAGTGCAGGAGGGAATATTATGATGTTTGTTTTATTTATAACATTTTAATGTAATAATAATGTAAATAATGTAAATGAAACGAATAATAATAATGTCGATAACCAGTGGAATATTTTTATAAATACTGCATGTCAGCTTTTTAATCATTGTTTCCCTATGAAACCTATAAGACAAATCAAAAAGTATAAGCATAAAGACAGTGAGCAAGTTATAGCGTGTAAAAATAGATTAGACATTTTATTGTTATTGTATAAACATGATGATCGATATAAGATAGAATATAGAACTGTTAAGAAAGAATATGACTCACTGTTAAAAGGTGTTAGGTCTCAAGCATATGATATAAAGCTGCGCAAATCAGACAATAAAACGAAGTGCATGTGGTCTATTTGTAACGAAATATTAGGTAAGAATAACTCGAAACATGACTGTGAAATTGTTGGTGATCAAACTGAAATTGCGAGTCAGTATAATGATTCTCTTTTGAATATTGTTCCTGAATTACTGAGCAACATAACAAAAAGACCATTTGTTACTAATATACCTGCAAATTGTCAATCGATGTTCCTAACTCCAGTAACTCCTCAAGAAATCTGTGGCATTGCTAAACAATTAAAAAACAAACATAGTAGTGGTATTGACGAATTACCAACTTCTATCATTAAAATAGCTGTACCGCATATTAAGAACGTTTTGTGTTTTTTAATTAATAACTCTTTTAGACAAAGCATTTTTCCCAAACAACTGAAAGTAGCCTTAATAAAACCTCTGCATAAAAAAGGAGATCCTGGAATAATGAGTAATTATAGACCAATTAGTCTTCTACCAGGCTTCTCAAAACTTTTTGAAATGGCTTTATGTAGAAGACTTCTCAATTTTTTTAATAAGTGTCACCTGTTTAACAGTCATCAGCATGGGTACATGTCTGGCAAATCCACAGAAACAGCTATTTTTCAATTTACAAAAGCAATATTGAAACATTTAGAAAGTAATAAAATGGCTCTTGGTATTTGCTTAGATCTGTCAAAAGCTTATGACTGTATAGATAAAGAGTTGCTCATTGAAAAATTTAATTTGTATGGAGTTAGGGGACGGGTACTAAAGTTGTTCGAATCTTACTTATCAGATAGGAAACAAAAAACAAAGATTACAAGGAATGGCAGGAACGTTTTCTCGGAGGTTAAGGAAAATAAACTGGGTATAGCCCAAGGCAGTATTGTTGGCCCCATTTTGTTTGTCATTTTTGTAAATGATTTGTATTCCATAGTGGATTCAGATGATGAGAACATCACGTGTTATGCTGATGATAGTAATTTGTTGATAGGTAGTAAAACTTTTGAAGAATTGATTGAGAGGAGCAACAATATGTTTTTAAGAGCAAGTAATTGGTTTAAAAGCAACAGACTTATATTAAATAAAGAAAAGACAAATCTTGTACTGTTCAGAACAAAACTAAATAAAGTTCAAAAGCCAACTGATATTAAAGTACTTAATGAAAACATGGAAATTGTAGAAAGCACTAAATTTTTGGGTCTGCATATTGACGAGTTTCTTGACTGGCAAGATCACATAGAAAAAGTGTTAAATAAATTAAATTCTTTGAGCTATGGAATGCGAGTCATTGGCAATTATTTAGATGAAAAGTCATTGAAAATTTTATATTTTGCAAATTTCCAGTCCATTTTAAGATATGATATTATATTCTGGGGTAGAAATAGCCATATTCAGAAAATATTTGTAGTTCAAAAACGTATCTTACGCACTATGAAAAAATTACACTTTAGGGAAAGTTGCAGGGGTGTATTTAGAGCCAATGGAATATTAACTGTATATGCGATATACATATTTGAAGCACTTATGTTCTTCTTTCAAAACCGAGCAAGCTTTGAACTACAGGTATATCATGGTTATTTACCCAATCCATCGTTTAACACTAACTGAGAGAAATCCCTATTATATGTGTTTAAGGTTTTTCAATGGTTTGCCAAATAATATCAAAAGCATTCAATGTCAAAGAGATTTTAAAAGTAATATTAAGAAGATGTTAATTGAGTTAGAACCTTACTCACTTAATGAATTTAATTTAGAAATAGAGTACTAACCAATATTATGGAGACTGCTTTTGTTTGTTTTTGTTTACTTGACGCGATTTCCTTCGAGTATGGTACAGGCATTTCCTGGTTGTAATGTATGTATTATTATTCAATTTGAAATAAAGATTATTATTATTATTATTATTATTATTAAATAATCATATTTCTTGTTTGGAATGTCTTGAAATGTTACGTATTCACGTTCCTGCTGTCCCTCAGGGCTCTGTGCTGGGTCCTCTGTTGTTCCTCATATACATAAATGATTTGCCAAACTTCTCTAATATCATAAACTTACTCATTATCTTGTTTGCTGATGACACCACCACATTGCTGCGTTACCACCCCTCGGACCCAATTTTGCAGTGGACTTTATTTGAAGAGGAACAAATCAAAAACTGGTTTCTGGCTAATAAACTCAGTCTCAATAATGACAAGACTCAGAATATGAATTTTACTCTGCAAACTTCAACATCAAACCTTCAGAATCAGGATTCAGTCAAATTCCTGGGGGTCTACCTAGATCCTGGGTTGACGTGGGAGGCACATGTCAATCACCTAAGCCTCAAACTATCAAAAATTACCTTCCTGATAAGAAGTCTATCAAAAATTGTATCCCAGAGCACGCTACTTATGGCATACCATGGATACTTTAACTCTAACTTATCCTATGCAATTTTAAACTGGGGTCATTCTCCTATTTCTGCACAAATCTTTAAGTTACAACGACGCTGTGTTAGAATAATTGCAGGCATAAAGTATCGCGATTGTTGTAGAGATGTTTTTACTAAACTGAGACTCCTTACCTTCCCTTGCACCTTTATTTTTCACTGCCTGATCTATATGAGGCAAAACCTAGACGATTTTAGAGTGCACAGTGATAATCATTCCTATCCAACCAGGAACAGAGAGAACTTAGTTCTCAGCTACCACAGACTGCACCGTACTAGGAGGGGTACCGACTACTATGGCATTAAATTTTTTAATGCCCTGCCTATGGAAGTCAAGGGTCTGGATTTGGCTCATTTTAAGTCTAGAGTGAGAAACTACCTTATAAAAAATGCCTTCTATTCCACCGAGGAGTACTTAGAAAGTGATTTCAACCTCTGAATGTAAAATATTATTAACTGTTAATGTTTGCCTCATTAATGTACTCTATGTTGTCTTTATATTATGTTTGGTATTTTTACATTTAATGAATTTTAAGCTGTTATTGTAACTAATGTACTCTATGTTGTCTTTATATTATGTTTGGTATTTTTACATTTAATGAATTTTAAGCTGTTATTGTCACTTAAGAAGTCTTATTATGCTATCTGTATGACTATTTCTTGACCTGTAAAAGCACATTTGTGTAGTACTTTACCAATAAAGAAACTAAACTAAACTAAACTATAGAACACGTAATACGCCCCTCTTGCATATACCGCAATCCAGGACGCTTTACTTTATGTATAATCCAGCCAACCGAATGTGCATTAATGTAAATACTTATTGTGAACATTTCAATTTTTTTAATGTTAACAAAGAACGATTTAAAGCCTGTGCTAAGAAAGGTATATCAGGATAATATCTAAAAGTAGAACAGATACATTTAGAGGACTGAACGGAATGTTTTAGACTGCCAGTAAAAAAATCTGACTACCAGGTTCTACCGAATGTGGAAGTGACCCTAAAACATCAGGGGGCAAAAGTTCAGGGCAGCTTTGAGAACAGCATGCCAATTTAGACCTGAGTTCTTAAATTGATATTCATCGAAATGATCTTCACAAATACTAAAGTTCTTGCACTCAATGTCAGGATTAATTCAATTCAAAAAGTACTTTATTGGTAAAAAAAAATATAATTTTTGTTGACAAAGCATTCCTAACTTACTATAAGGTGAAAAATGGTAATAGTGCAATAGTAATCATTAAAACCAGAACGATACCCACACAAAACAAGTTAAAACTAAAACAATAAAAACATAAAATATAAATATAAAAACAAAATAACTAAATATTACAAAAAAAAAAAAAAATTATTGATCTAAAATTAAATTTAAATTTAAATCACGGATCCCAAATACCAAAAGCACGCCAACGTCAGAGTCCTGATAGAATTCATCCATACTGTAATAGGCCTTACTTATAAGTAGGCTTTTCAGTGAGCGACGAAAAGTTTTCAGGGAATTAAGCGTTCTCAGGCTAGATGGCAAATGGTTAAAGGTGTTCCGACCCTCAAAAATCAATGATTTTTTTACCAAGGTAGATCTCGGAATAGGCAAAGGCAGAAGGAGAGCCTGACGAGTGGCGCGCAGGGGAGCAGGACCCCTAAGCTCAGCGCGGTATTTAAAAATCAGCGAGGATGTCTCCAATATGAAGAGTGAGATCAGAGTTAAGATTCTCTGCTCCACAAAGTGTACCCTACAGGATTGTCTCTGTTTGATACCCACAATAAAGCGTATAGCCTTTTTCTGTATTACAATTATTCTTCCACACTCTTAGTCTTACAACATCAGTCAGTAGAAATGTATAGAAATGCTTATTGACACAATTAGGGTCAGATAAAGATCTAAATGCACTCTTGCAACGGATATTTACAGTAATACTTTATTTTGGTTATTGAATGGGCGACACAGGCCATCATAGATACCGATAGAGGCAAATAAGGAGCGTACACTTAAATATAACACTTAAGCTGGATTTATAAACTCGAAGCCGGCGTCGGCGCTCGCGCTGGCGTGGGCGCTGAAAGTTAAACAAGTGAATCGTAATGGAGCGATTTATAAACTTCGCCGGCGCTGGCTGGCGTTCGACATAAACTAACTTTATCTTTTTGTCGCCGGCGCTCGTAGTAAATCCGTAGCAGTGACGTCCAGCCAATAATATTTGCTTATTCTTGTCACGTGAGACTTGACAGTTGTTATGTGTCGATATACCATCTGACCTGGGACCCCGTTTAATTAATGGTGAAGGAAATTTATTGCGGGTGGCGGGTAGTTTAAATAACTCGTTTTCAAATTACTGGTTTACTGTTTAAACAATATTTGAGATTTTTAAAGACGTTTTATCGCTTTTTGAGTTAATTCACTCTAAAATACCATGTATTCACTAAATTTCAGAATTTAATGAATGTATGTATTTTATATCAAATTATACCAAAAAGTCAATAAGTCATTAAAAACCAAATATTGTTGTTATTTATGAATGCCGATGTAAATAACAAACAAAGCTTATGAAGAAAAATTTAAAATTTATTTAAACTTTACCATAAAACATAATGTGAACAAATTCTGACAAAAATTGGTATCGAAACAATAGAAATACTTTATAGGTACATTCTGTAAAAAATAAACCAAAAATGTAACTAATAACAGCGACGTGACTAAAATGGTTCCAAGTGTTTAATGAACCAGGGTTTGCTCGAGGCAAATAGGTGAATTCTTGACATTTGGGCGTTGTCCCAAAAAAAATGTTTGCTTCATATCAAGCCCAGGTCTTCTAGTTACTCTACTGACTATTAATACAAAATAGCAATCTCGTAGCCAGATGCATGATGTCTTAGCCAGGTATAGGTCAAATGTTGCAGCCAGAGTTAAATTGTCACAGTATTTGGGCTTGATAAGGTGTCCATGCAACAGAAAAAAATGTTAATGATTATTACCAAAATGACTAACAGACTGAACAAAATGTAATTTTTTAATTATGTACTGAGAAACTGAAAGCAGTGAAAAAAAATTCGATAATATAAAGTGGAATGTGTACATGTGTCAAAAGTAGAAGAGATACATTTAGAGGACCAAGCAGAATGTTTTAGACAGCCAGTAAAAAAGAATTGAACTACCATAGTTCTACAGAGAATGTGGAAGTGATCCTAAAACATCAGGTGGTAAAAGCTCAGGGACAGTTTGAGAACAGCATTCCAATTAAGCCTTTTTCAAACTGAGTTCTAAAATTGACAAACATTGAAATGATTTTCACAAATCCTGAAGTTTTTGCACTCGATGTCAGGATTAATATTACATTTATTCTCCCACACTCTTAGTCTTTCTCTTTCATCATCAGTAAGGGGAAATGTATAGAAAAATGGTTATTGACACAATTATTAGGGTCATATAAAGATCTAAATGCACTCTTGCAACCGGGATATTTACAGTAAAACTTGATATTGGTTATTAAATGGGCGACACAGGCCATCATAGATACTGATAGAGGCAAATAAGGAGCATACACTTAAATATAACACTTAAAGTATTAAATGGCAAGGAACAAAATGAAAAACTTACACGAGGCTGAACATTAAAACTCCTTCGGCATGACTTATCATACAGTTCGATTTGCATTCGCTTGGGCTGTGGATATGTACCTCTTCTATAAACTATGGTTGGTAGACCTTTTTGAAGAGTATGCTAAAAATATTAGAAAATTAATTTGAAAATTCAGCAAACCTAACCTTCAAGGCGTAAATTTTACATTTAGGTTACATACCTGTGATATAAGGTCGCGTAACAATCCTAAAATTCTTCAAACCTCGTAAAACGGCCTGTAAAGGATTAAAACGGTAATTATGATATAAAAATTAAAAAAAAAATCAAGTTTTTAACAACAATTCGTTCGGGGTTTACATTTTACAAAATTGACAGAACTTCTCTTCTTCTTCTTCTTTTATCCAAAAAACGGATAATAAAGCCCTTCAGTTAGTTGGCGTAATATATATTTCGTTTTTAACAAGGTCTGTCTCTTTTTATAGGTAATATTATGAGAGAGAGAGATAGTCGACAGATTAATATGCAAATCTGATGTGACCGTTCGAAGAGCCCTCTGGTGGACTGGTGCCCACTAGATTTTTGTAACGGTTTTCTTGTTGCGAAGTTCCCCATATTAGTTTCACCCATGTGGACTATACATTGCGTTTTGGCGGGAGCGGCTAAACCGGACCGGTTAGGCGGGAATTGCGGGTCATCGGAACATACACGTCCCGCTAAAAAATATGCGGCAGCGGTCATTTCTTTTTAGCACTCGGAAGAGTAGTCGGGTCGAATGTCAAATATTACTAAAATTGTTTGCGCCCTTGAAGCTACTGGCTTGCTTAAAACACCAGTGGAAAGAAGATATAGCGTTCACCCTTTTCATGCCAATCGTGAATCGAGTGAAAGATTTTTAAAATTTTATAATGACATACGAAAGTATGAAATTAAGTTTTTCGGATATTACAGAATGTCGATTAATTCCTTTAATGAGCTGTTAAATGCGGTGCGTCCTTATATCACAAAACAAGACAGTCATTGGTGATTGGAGGACCCCAATCAGTGCAGAAGAAAGATTGACAATAACACTCAGGTTAGTTTAAAGACATTTTTTATTTTTAGTTTTAACCTTAGCATTATAAAATTTTATACTGAGTCAAGATTAAGATATTCTGAAAGCTGTGAGTGTACGGACGACTCGTTAGATGTAGAAGGAACTGACAGTTGCGGGAAAGAAGGTGATGGAGATGGCCGGGGTGTGTAGCTTGACAAGTGTTAGGATAGGAAGTGGCCCAATATGAAGATGGTTGGGGATAATTATTGCATATTGAGAAAGGAAGGCGAGGCTGCTCAAATGATTGCTGCCTATTCTTTTCGCGAAGGTTCCTAAAGAATTGCAGGGTATGAAAACGAAAATCCAGTTTTTCATCCTCATTTAGCTTTTTCACACTGGGAAGAACAGACAGCAAAAATGTTCGATCAGCGTCTTCTTCAATATTTTGGGAAATATCCAACTTTTGCAGCAATTGTGCCTGAAAAGACGTGCAGTCTGCCGTCTTACGCGCCCTCGGTCTTTTTTTTAGTGATTGTTTTTTTATAGCACTGCCGTTTTCATTGTTTGGACCATCACTTGTAGCCGTTTGTCTATCATCTATCTCTTCCGTTTCTTGTGACCCATTCCTATCATCATCCTCCTCACTTAACATATTTCCTGAAGTTCTAAAAAAGGTTTTGTTTTAATTTAGCAACGAAATAAATGTATTAAGTATGCCTATAGAGTAATATCGGTCAAAGTCAATTTTGTTCTGTCACAATCAAAGTTCTCGGTTGACTAGTTCTTACTTAAATTGCTTTAAGCAACCGGCTGTATGCCATTTATTGTTCCTACATTAGGAACTACTGCAAAGAAGTAACTTATTTATTATTGTTTCCTTTGATATTTGAATACACATACCTTCTCTTTTCAATACTTTGCAATAAGAAAGACAAAGCATCAGCGTACACATATTTCTTCTTTTTACTCGGTGCAGGATCTCCAGAAGCACCTTGGTTGACATATTTGCTAAAATTGTCACGAATGTGTCTCCATTTATTTTTCATTTCTTTCACTGCAAGTATAGAAAAATTATTGTTAGGCAGAAACACAAAATCTGTTATTTAGAGTAAGTCCTTTAATTATCTTGATACTGTAAGCTATTTATTTTTTAGGTACTTGGCTACTGGTACCAATTTTGCTACCTTGCAGTATGAATTTTACATAGGTAAAAGCACAATTGCCGATATAGTACGTGAAACTTGTGAAGCCATATGGTGTAGCTTACAAGAAACCGAGATGCCCGATCTTACTAAGGATAGATGGTTGGAAATTGCCGAAACATTTTACCAAAAAACCAATTTTCCCAATTGTGTAGGATCCATAGATGGAAAACATATTCGGTGCACAAATCCAAAGAATTCGGGGTCCAAGTATTTTAACTATAAAAAGTTTTTTTCGGTTGTATTAATGGCAATTGCTGATGCAAATCTTTGTTTTATAGCCATTGATGTTGGTGCCTATGGAAAGGAAGGAGATTCAACTGTGTTTAGAGATAGTCCATTGGGTAAAAAGTTATATTCTGGCCAGTTAAATTTGCCAGCACCTAGATGTTTACCAAACACTAAAGCTACGTCTACACCGAAAGCAACACATAGGAACATTATGTTTATGTTGCTTGTTCCTGGAACTTGTTTCTGAATGTTGCCAAAAGTTTATTTAAGTTCCTCATTGTTTACAGTTGTAGCAACAATAGTTCCTATAAGTTGCTTGTTTCCATATTTAGCGGCAAAGATCAAAAGAAATATAGAAACATTGGTAAACATTTTTTTGTTTCTCAACAGTATTTGTATCAGTGTGGACATGTTGTTGCTTGTTCCCGAAACTCGAAACTTGTGTCGTGAAGCCGTCGCGTCGTTGTCGAAAATTTATTAAACATGCCGTTTAAATGGACAACAGAAAATATAATATGTTTAATTGAATTATACCGATATGCCGAGTGTTTGTGGAATCCACGGGATAAAAAGTATAAAGACCGTTACCAAAAACAGGATTTGTGGCTGGAGATATGTAATGGGATTGGCGATGGTGTTAGTGTTGATGAAGTTAAAAGAAAAATTAAAAACTTGGTGGCACAGTTCTACAGAGAGAAAAAAAAAAATCGCACATATCAAAAATCTGGTGCTGGAGCATATTTTATTAGCAAATGGTTTGCCTACAAGCACCTGGAATTTCTGTCAGACAAAAATGCAGTTCGTCGTTGTACCGAAAAAGGAATAGATTATACAACTGTAAGTATTATTTTATTTTTTCACTCAAATAACAATATTATTTTAATAATCCTGTTGCCATGGTACTAGTCCCTGTGGTGTTACAAAAAAATCTGCGTACTCTTGTCGAACATTTTTAGCTGCAGTTGATGAATTACGAGCTTGTTTCCGCAATGGCGTCATTAATGATCCATTTACATCGTTTCTCCATGTAGCGGGTATCAATTTACCAGTATCTTTGTCTTCAGTATCAAATGTACCGGATGGAGCATAACTTTGTTTTGAAAGCTGACTACGTTTCAAAAAATTGTGTAAACAGACAATTGAAGTCACAATTTTCTCTGCTTTTTCAGGAGCTAGAAGCAGTGGTTTTCTGAGTAATCTGAATACAACCGACATTATTCCAAACACGTTTTCTGAAATCCTTCTGGCCCTCGAGAGTCGATAATTGAATATTCTTTGACACGATCCTTTCTCCTGATGTCCAGGAAAAGGTTTCAGTAAATTAGGAGATAAGGGAAAGGCATCATCCCCCAAAAACACATGTGGTACTAACTTTGTTCGTCCAGGAAGGTTATGATCAGCTGGCAAATGAAGTTGACACTTTGCTAACATCTTTTTAAAACGAGTTGGTATTGGCAAACACCCCTTCGTCTGATATGCGCCCCTGCAGAGCCAACATTCATGTTAATAACTTCATAGTTTGCATTTGCTACTACAAACAACACAATACTAAAGAATTGCTTATAGTTAAAGAATTCACTGCCACTATTTTTGGGCGCTTGTAAAGTGAAATGTTTTCCGTCCATTACACCAATACATTGGGGAAAATTCCAAAGCGTGTTAAATGCATTTGACACTATCGTCCATTGGTCTCCATTTGCAGGCAACTGTAATGAAAGAAACTTATTAAATAAAAGCTAAATTTTAAAATAATATTTCATATAGATTTGAGGCTAAACGTATATATTTTTTTCCAGGAACCAGACTCTCCAATCAGTTCTATTGATGATAATGATGACGACGCTAATGAAGGGATACAAGGTGATAGTGAACACAACAATATTATTCCTGAAGAAAATGGACAGCTTCCAACTGAACACGAAAATGTGATTCCTGAAACACAAAATGGTATATGCTCACAAAGTGAAAATATGGAACGTTCCGATGACGGTGTGGAGCTACAGAATGAAAAACAAGTAACTACTTTTATTGAAAAGCCACAATTCAGTGAGAAACGACACGCAGAATTTAAAAGACCGAAGAAAAAACGAGGTACACAAAAGTCAAAATACATGTTCTTAAAGGAACTGCAACAAAGAAAAACGAAAGACCAGTTTAGCATTTTTGGAGAACATGTGGCTTGTAAAATTCGAAGTTTAAAAACCGAGTTTGCGCAAAACGCCGTAGAACATTTAATTGGAAATATATTGTGGGAGGCGTCCACAGGCAAATACGACCACCCCTATACATACAATGGGCCACCTCAGGCACATATGCCAACAGAGCTACAGCATCGCTCGGGGCATCGCCATATTCATCATCTATGACACTTTCTTCTCCTGAGTATGTGCCTTCACCTTTGCCCCAAACACTGTTATCAACTGATACTGAAATGTCAAGCAATATTCAAGAACCACCAAGCGGCCAACACGATATTATTTACAATGCTTTGTCATCTATTTTATAATGTAATATCGTCTTGACCATAGCATTATTATATTAGTAGACAAGTGAAGAATGTATATTTTTAAGTTTTCTAAATAAAATAGTTACTTTTGTTTACTTTAAATGTTAAAAGACTTGCACTTACCTTAATTTGATCCTGAAGAACTGATATAATAGCATCACAGACTTCTGGTACAATTAAAGAAATTGCTTGTTTGGAAATTCGAAATAAGTACATCAGAGAAGCATATGAATCTCCTGTTGCAAGAAATCGAAGTGTTAATAGGAGGCGTTCCAATGAAGATATAGCAGCTCTATAGTTCGTATTTTCTTTTTGAATTAAAGGTGAAATTTTGCACATTAACCATTCCAAATCAGTACTACTCATACGACAAAAATTTTTTACATATCCATTATCAATACATTCTGATATTATATCATCTTTCTTTAGTGAATTTAGAACATGTATGACACCATGAGACTTTCGGTCTAAAAGACTTGGCCTAGTCCAACATTTACGGACTCTTTTTTTTTTGTTTTTGTAAAATAATTACAATTGCAGCTGCTGCTGCCTGTAAATCTTCGTCGCACCACATTCTTTAGAAACTAGAAACACCCAATGCACTGGTGTAGACACAACGTTTCCTGTTGCAGCAACACAACGAAACATTCACAAGAATGAGTTACCTTGGTGTAGACAGAATGTTTACGGAACTTTTGCTGTTGTTTCTGTTTCCATAAACAGGTTGCGGCAACCAGCAACAAAATGTTCCTCTGTGTTTCTTCAACCTGGTTTGTGCAGACTCCTGTCTCCGGATCCATAAAGTACCTGGAATGGTTAACTGTTTGATGAATGTACCCCATTGTGTTTAATCTTCCATAGGCACGCCATTCATCGGTCCATATTTGTGAGCCTGGCCTAACGTATTTTTGGATGATAGGTATTAAGGTGCCTGCAGACCTGTCAGGTACATATTGAACATACCCTTTTTTTAAGGTTACGTCATAAATACCTAATATCCATTTCTCGCGAACCAGCCTGCCCCTGTTATATTTTCTCTTGGCAATCACTGATTCGTCTATTTGAACCTTGTGTCCTGGTCCACCCATTAAAAATACATCAGCTTGATTTGGCTGCAGTAATTTCCAACTGGTAATATCTCGATAATATCGATATTGTTGAATTACCATTTCTCGCCTAATACCAATTAATTCCGCTGCACAACGTGAACGAATGTCACATGACCACAACCACATTAACTGTAAAACAGTTCTAACGGGCACTCTCATATTGTCAAAAAATGTCCCAGCTAGTACTGACCTGTCTGTGAAGCACTTGGAACAATAAAATGTCATTTGTAAGGAATTCGCACCTATTTTTCTTCTCACCGAACAGTAACGACGACAATTTCTAACTTTGCATCTGTACTCATTCCTAATTAATCCACATGCTTGTAAAAAGGTCAGTAATTCCACATCACTTTTATTAATAATGTCATATATTTCATTCAGATTGTGAACATTCATTTTGAAAACACACGATTTAATATGCGAGTTGGTTTGGGGATTCCCATGATTTAGGAATAAAATAATATTATAAACCATTTGGCAATGCCGCAAACGCTGTTGACGTATGGTGTGTGTCAAATCGAAAGTCACATAATCAACAATATGGCTCTCTGTGATTGTGTTAAATAAATGAATTTTCTTCATTTTTTAGCTTGCAAATGTATTTTCAACTAAAATTGGTGCTTTAATTTTGTTAATCCGCGCTTATAGAAGGTAAAATTTTGTTAAAATCCGATTTTTTCGTTATATCTTTATGGAAAAAGTCTCAAACGTACTGTCCGTAAAGTCGACCGTAGCCCAGCTTTTTTCTTTTATATTTCGGTCACTGTATTCTTTACAGCTTTTTTCCCATAATGCTGGGTGTTCTTCGATGCACTGGATAAACCTATCAGTGTCGAACATAATCATGATACAAACATAATTAATATTTTGTCACAACCAATCAAATGCAACTTAAAATTGTCCAAATCAAAAAATATAACCTCAAATAAGAAATAAACGCTCCCGTTTAACTGCAATGTATGCACGCTACCATTGAAATTAGTGTGTTCTTGTTGCTGTGCGTTCCCGTCAAACGGCAGCAAGATGCGGTTGAATCCTGTCTGTACGGCGGTGCCGCACATCGGTCTCATTTAAAACAATATGTTGTACCGGTTGTACCTATCCCGCCAAACGGGTCCGGCTAAAACGCTCCCGTCAAAACGCAATGTATGGTCCCACACTAAAACGGTAAATTATGATATAAAAATTTAAAAAAATCAACTTCTTACAACGGGGTTCACTGGTCAACACAGAACAAAAAAGCAATCAAAAAAGGTTAGTCTGGTTAGTTTAGTTCGCCCCTCTTATTTCTATGGTTCTGGTCAACAGCCAAACGTTTATTGCCATGCGCGAAGCTTTCGAATCGATGCATCGATACGCGCTCGTCCGCCCTACTTCTGGATTCCCCCCCCTACTCCCTAGACACTCTTGTTGGTGGGCAGGCGCACACTTTGTCACTTTAATCATTTTTGTCATTTAGTTTTCGGTTTTCGTTTTATTTGTTATGTCATTGTCTCATTGTTATGCTGATTGGGTTGCAGGGTCAAGACCGACAAGAATCCAAATAGTGAAAGTGGAATACTTAAGTAATTTTTTTTTGACTAAAGTTGTGTAATAATTTATTATATAATATTTTAGGTTGGTTTATCAAATTTTAAAGGCCTAATTGGCAGTGTATCAAGTCCTGGTGTTAAAGGTAAGAAACAAAAATCTTTAAAAATTGAAGGTTACGTAAAACTTTATTTTAAGGTTTTGCAACAAGTTCCAAAATGCCGTGTCCTTTTTTAACTCGACTCAGTCAAAGTTATGTAAAAAATTATGCCCCAGTGCTTATTAAAATGTATGGAAGCCAATGTCCAGTGATTTCTAGATCAATTAACCAAATGACCAACAGTGAAGTGCAAGGTAACAAATATTAAATCCAGCTTGTATCTGATTGAAAAATATTACGAATTATAAATAATTTATTATAGGAAATTTGGCTTCTTCTGTTACTAACAGCTGTCCCTTTCTCAATGAGGTCTCTACAGCTATTAAAGAATTAAATCCTGATGATGTTATTGAGGTTAATAGAGCAGCTGTAGCTACTTCTGAGGGTGCGTATTAAAAATTGAGCTGTTAAATAGGTAGGTACCTATTATAAGTATTATAAAATAACATTGTGTGATATTTTTTTAGATGTGTTTGCATATGACCAATTCTTTTACCAGCAAATTATGAAAAAAAAAAGAGAGCATTCCTACAGGATTTTTAAAAAAGTTAACCGACTAGCTGGACCAGGACAATTTCCAAGAGCTATTGAATTCTCCTCTGGAGAAAAACCAATTACTGTCTGGTGCTCTAATGATTATTTAGGCATGTCCTGTCATCCAGTTGTCAAAAATGCAGTCAGGTAATTAAATTTATTAAAAAAGTTCATCTTAATGAAATAATTTTAATCTAAAATTGATAGCTAAAGTAGGTATTTACATTTAATTTTATCTTAAGCAATTCATTGTATTAGGAATAAGAAAAATCATTTCATACTCAAGTAGCATTGTTTTATTGTTGATTAACAACATAGATACCTATAAATTTTTAACTAAATGTCTTAAGTATTTAATATATTTACATTAATATTCATTTAAGGGAATTATAATAATATGAGACTAATTTTGCCATGTAGGTAATATTAAACTGGAAAGGTGTCTCACGGTAGGAAATCAGTGTACATATTGTCAGAAATTTTAGGAAATTCTTAGAAATTTTTTTAGGTATTTTGGAAATTTTATATAGAAATATTTCAGATTGGTGTGGGAAATTTCAAGAATTTTTTTTTACAATATACCGTCGAATATACATATACATAGTACCTATATATAGGGTCGTTGGTATGTATGGAAACGGTCGATTATTTCTTAAAGTAAAACAGTTAACAAAAAATTACCAAGACAAAAGTTTTATGGTTTTCTAAAATCTATTAGAAATCAAAAAGATAAATATACAGGATGAGTCGGAAAGCCGTAGAGAAATAAAGTTACTTTTTTTTAATGGAACACCCTATGTCTTAGAATATTTTTGGATTTTACATAAAATTACAATTATTTTTTAATTAGTGCATTATAAGCCTAAACCTAATAGCTTCCAAGATATCGACTTTTAAAAAATGACATTTTTGAATTTTGACAGCTTCTAGCTTTCTAACGGTACGCCATAGAGCAAAACGGCTTACACGTCCCTATCTTACTTTTTTATTATCTTCCTAAAAAATACCAACTTCCGGTTAAACCGGAAGTACTATATTTCCGGCATTTAAGCTACATCCGGTTTAACCGGAAGTTGACACTTTTAGAAAGATAGTTAAAAACTAAGATAGGGACATGTAAGCCGTTTTTCTCTAAGACGTACCATTAAAAAGCTAGAAGCTGTCAAAATTTAAAAATGTAATTTTTTAATAGCCGATATCTCGGAAACTATTAGGTTTATACTAGTAATACACTTAATAAAAAATAATTGTAATTTTATGTTAAATCCAAAAATATTCCAAGATATAGGGTGTTCCATTAAAAAAAAAGTAACTTTATTTCCCTACGGCTTTCTAACTCATCCTGTATACTTAATTTTTTTAAATTCCAATAGGCTACAAAAAACCCTAAAACTTTTATCTGGAATATTTTTTGCTAGCTGTTGTGCTTTAAGAAATAATCGACCGTTTCCATACATACCAACGACCCTGTATAGGTATATTATACAGTGTCACCATTAAAGTCCGCACCATATGGAACTTTTTTTTATTAATGAGGTTAGTTAAAATTAAATTTGGGCAATCGTTTTTGCTTCAAATTAGACTAAAAATTATATATTCAAATGTCACCATCTGTTATTCGGTATCTGTCAAAAATTAGATTTTAATCAAAAAATGCTGAAAAATGGCATTGTTTTACCGAATTTCAAAAAATTTTATTAGAAAAAGTTGTTTCTAGTACAATTCTTGGCCTAAATACAAAGTTTCAGTTTTCTAGCTCAAAGTTGATTTTTTTGCCATTTTTTCTAATTAACTTTTTTTTTATTTAATGTAAGTTCGCTTAATGGATATTAAACTATTTGCTTATACCATACTCAATATTTTATTTAGTTTGTATGAGCTTTTTTTTACTAGAATGCCATTTTTTTTCGAAATTTAAAATTAGAGGCAAAAAAATTTGACACAGGTGGTGCAAAGTTATCCTAATTTAAAAATTTTAACAGATAGACGTCAGATGTTTCGTTTTTCAAATGACAAATACATCTAAATATTTGATAAAAATTTTATTTTATACTTAAAACTGTCATTATTATTAAAAGGAAAAAAAGGAACTTTAATCATTTTAAATATGTATGTAAACATGTCTACATGTGCTAAATGTGATGAGGGCTTCTGCTCTAGTGACGTTATCGCTGTGTGTAGTATTTGTAATGACTTGTATCATGCAAATAGTGCTGGGAAAAATTGCTCTGGATGCAGTGCATCTGAGATAAAAGTGCTTGAGTTTAAAAAGAAAAAGCCTGTTATGGTTTATCTCTGTTATTGATGTACGTCGAATGGAGGTGAGGATGTATCTCTCAAGGAATTAGTTGCCGATCTACAAAAAACAATTAAGAAGTTGCCGTCTTTTCTTGAAGACGTTAAAATCATGAAGAACAGTATTCCCAATATTAAGAGTGACATCAATGCAGTTCGAAGTAAGTCTGAAGAGCATTCTGCCGAGCTATCACGTATTAGGGTTGAGTTAGCGGAAAATAAGGCTTGCATTGAGTCGTACAACTCTAAAGTTGTTCTACTTGAGGGCTCGGTTGGGGCGGTTCAGGCTTCTTCAAGTGTTGCGGCCGGTAGCGTCGTTGATAATGTGGATACCAGTGCCCTTTTCCAAGAGCTGGCAAACGAATTTGATAATAGAAGGTATCGCGAGAACAACATTATACTTAGAAATGTGCAAGACGATGTTGATTTACGCCCCGAGGACGACGCCAACACTGTTTCAAATGCTCTTGCGAATATTAAGAACCTAAAATCTGTTTTTTCTAAGAAGAATGTATCTCGCCTTGGCGCTTACAATAAGGATAAATGCAGGCCAATATCTGTTAGAATGGTTGACCATAATGATGTTACTACCGTTCTTACTCATTGGAAACTTATCGAGGGTGGTATCAACGTATCGGCTGATCTCACTAAAAACCAAAGGAGCGCCTATAATGATCTTAAATCCAAGGCAAAGGTTTTTAATAGTGCACATGTTGATGACTCTGTTAAACAAATTGTCAAGTTCGTTCATGGTAATCCTAAGCTTATTACTATTAACAGGAATCGCAATAAGATTGATGGTCCAAATGTATCTGTAAATATAAACTCTACTGCCAATAATTCTAGATTTAACAAAAATTCAAAAAACATGTAAGATCAACGAGCAATGGTTTAATTGTTTATTACCAGAATGTTCATGGGCTCAGAACTAAATTAGACTTGTTATCTATTGAATACTCCATGCTTACTCCTACTCCTGATATTATTGTTCTCGTCGAAACATACCTTTACCCTGGCATTAAGGATAGTGAACTTGGTCTTGATGGCTACTGTATTTATAGAAGGGATAGGCATGATTGTGTGAATGCCCCTGCTGGGGGGGGGCATTGTTGTTGCTGTTCGCAATGGGCTTACTGCCAGTAGGGTGTCAGTTGATTTCCGGGACCTGGTCTCCATTGGTAATGTAAGAGCAACTGATTTGGAGCAACTGTTTGTTGAAATTAAGGACCTTTCGAAAAAAATTATTGTTGGTTGCTTCTATCCTACACCAAGGGATGATAATGATGTCTACCTACTTTACGTTGCTTCTGTTGAACGGTTGTCCAATATTTTCAGTGGTCATGAATTTGTCATCATGGGTGACTACAATTTACCGAAGACTACGTGGTCAAATGGTTCTACTCTTGGTGATGCACTGGTTGCAAATTGCACGAGTACAGATAGATTGATTCGGGAAAATGTTGACACTATCATGAATGGTTTCTCTTACCTTGGTTTAAAACAATATTATCCAGTGCATATTGATAAGGGCTACACCTTAGATCTAGCCTTCTCTAGTCTTGATCAGCACAACATTTGCCATATTATATCCAATGATTCCATCGTTCCCATTGAAGTCTTACACCATGATCCGGCTTTTTTCCGTATTAATACTGTTGCTCTTAATAGTGTTCAATGTAAAATGCAGTCTTTAAGCTTTTCTCGTGCTGACTATCAGGCGATCAATTTAAGCTTATCTAATACCAGTTGGGATGATTTCTTTGCTGGTAATGACATTTGCTCTAATGTAGATAATTTCTACAATACTATAAACAATCTTATTACACAGTTTGTGCCAGTAAGGGTTATTCGGCCCAGCTCCTATCCTATATGTTATTCCAAAGAGCTTATATCTAAGATCATATTGAAAAAGAAAATCCATAAAAAATGGATTCAATTTAATAATATGGCCGATTATATTGAATTTAAGCGTCTACGCGCCATTTGTATTAGAATCTCCAAAACTGATAGATCAAATTATATTATAAAAGTGGAAGATAGCTCAAAGAAAAATGTTAAGTTCTTTTGGAATTTTATCAATAAATTGTCTGATTCTAACTACATGCCTACAGAGATGTTCCTAAGAGGTGATAGGGTGTGTACTGTTAACTCTATCTGTGATTTATTTGCAAAGAATTTTGGTTCTGTTTATGACAATAACTTATCTCTATTTGTATCACAGCTTCACTGTCAGGGTTTAGGCGATATAGATATAACTGTCGAGGAAGTCACAGCTGCTATTAATAATTTAAAAGATAAGACATCCCTTGGTCCTGATGGTCTACCTGCCAGGTTCTTGAAAAAGTGTATTTCTGTCCTTAGCAAACCTCTTTGTTACTTATTTAATCAGTCTCTGCAGGAAAAGCATATGCCTAATATTTGGAAAAAATCGTTTATTACCCCCATTTTTAAATCTGGTAATAGGCAGGATATACAGAATTATAGACCTATTTCTATTATTGGTTCAATCGCAAAGATTTTTGATGTTATCATGACTAAAAAATTGACTGACATGTGCATTCATATTATTTCTCGAGCTCAGCATGGGTTTGTTAAGGGTAGGTCTACGCTAACAAACCTCATCTTGTACAGTGATTATATTGCATCGGCTCTCAATGAATTTTCTCAAGTTGATAGTATATACCTCGACTTTAGTAAGGCATTTGATAGTGTAGATCATAGCTTGCTCTTGTACAAATTATTTAATCTTGGTATTAAGTTAGGTTATGTCCGAAGTAAACAAAGGCGAATATAAAATAACGCAAAAAAATTGCAAATTTTGAAAAAAGAAAGTTGTTTTTGCACTGGATTATGGCTCTTGTGGGTGCAGCTATCATCCTAGTTGTGGTATACAAGGAGGTGCCGTGAATAGCGAAAATAAAGTAATTTGTTGTACATCGCACGGAATAAGTGAGGTTAAGCTGAATATGGATGAAAAACAAATGAAAACAGTTTTAGAAAAAGCATTCACGCAACATCTAAACCCATTTAAAAACAAGATGGAAAAGTCTATGGGAGAATTGAGAAATTCCGTGCAGTTTATGTCAGATGGTTTTGACGACCAAAAATCCATGTTTGCAGAGATGGTTTCCGAAATGAGAAAACTCAAAGATGAAAATAACTTGTTAAAACAGAAGTTGGAGGTGTTTGAAGAAAGGTTGAACCAAATTGAGCAAAAGGATAAAGAAAACAACTTGATAGTAGCAGGAATACCCAAACAAAATGAAGTTACTCTCCAAGAGAGTATGAAAAAGGTGTTTGCGACCATGAAAATCACTTTAAACAAAGGGGATGTAAAGGAGTTATATAGGATCAGCACCAAACCAGAAGCTCCTATCATGCTTAAGTTAGGGAACCAGGAAGTTAAAAATAACATAATTAATCGAATCAAAATTGTAAAAGGACTAAAACTGCATGAATGCGGACTGGAGGGTGAAAATACAAATATATTTTTTAATGAAGACTTAACTAAATACAACCAACTATTGTTCAAAAAGGCTCGGGAAATAAAAAAAAAGAATAACTATAAGGCAGCGTATGTTAAAAATGGAAAGGTGTATTTGAAAAAAAGTGAAGATGACCGTGCAGTTAGAATTAGAAATGAGACAGACTTCCAGCAATTTTAAATATCCAAAATTCAGTATTAATTTCGTCAACAAAAACCAAAATTATACCAATGGCTGTAAAGGATGATCTGAATATATTGTATATTAATATTAGGAGTCTACGTAATAAACTTAATGATGTATATAACATACTTCTTCTTAGTAAAAAACCAATACACATAATTATTCTTACAGAAACATGGCTTTATCCCAATGAAATAAATTACTTTAACTTGCCATCATATACAGCAGTGCATGATTGCAGAGATACAAAGGGAGGAGGCACCTGCATTTTTGTTCAAAATGGAATAAACTATATATTAAATACTAAATATAATATTAACAAAGAGAATTGTAATGTGATATCAGTTTATATTCCACAACAGAAACTCACAATATTTGCTGTGTATAGACCGCCAAAAAATAAAATTAATATTTTTTTGCCAGAGTTAGACAAGTTATTGGAAAGTCAAAAAAATGCATGCATTCTTATTGGCGATATGAATTTGGACTTACTGAAAAATTCACAGAGTATAAATTTTTATAAAAATACGATTGAAATGAATGGCTTCAAATTTCAAAATAAAATAAATAGTCAAAATGCTACTAGAGTAACACAACATTCTGCATCAATCTTAGACCATGTCATAACAAATAAAAACATCCAGTGTTATTCTAACTTAGAGGATCACATTATTTCTGACCATAGGATTATGCATATTGACATTAAAAAAATGTTTTGTGAAAATATAAAGCAAAAAGTTACAAAAAGTTCTCTTAATATAGAAATATGGAAACAACAAGTAGGAGCAAAACTGGAGCAAATGGAAATTGATACCTTTAAAAAACTTGCAGATATATTAAATGAAAGCAAAAATAGCTGCACAAAAAAACAAGTTTTAAAAATAAGAAACAACAATCATTGGGTTACACAAGAATATATTAGAAAACTTAAAGAAAGAGATAAACTATATGTGAGATGGAAACGGTTAGGCAATGAATTGAGTGAAAATTACTTTAAAAAAGCAAAAAATGACTTAAACAAACTTAGGATAAAGCTTCAAAAGCAATATGCAGAGAAACAATTTAAGGAAGCTCAGGGTGACTGTCGGAAAACATGGACTGTGATTAATGAACTATGCAGCAGGAGAACAAGGTCAACAAATAGAATAACTAAAATATCTGATAAAGAGGGAAACATATATACGAACAATATAGATATTGCAGAAGAAATGAATAAACATTTTTCAAGTGTTGGAGCTACATTAGCCACAAGAATAAAACAAAAACCTGCACTAACATTCGAGGAACAAGAACACACCGAAAGCATATTATTACAACCAACTAACTTAGCTGAAGTTCAACAAATTATAAGTGGATTAAAACATCACTGTGCTGCTGGCAAAGATAATATAACAAAGCAAGACATTATAACAAACTTTGGAATGATTGGCCCTAAATTGGTAAACTTAATAAATGATGTTCTTGACACAGGCATCTTCCCAGAAGAACTTAAGACAGCAAAAATAGTACCTATACACAAAAAAGGTGCACATGATGAAGTCAACAACTATCGACGAATATCATTACTCAGCACTTTCAGTAAAATATTGGAAAAAGTTATCAAGGAAAGACTGACAAAATTCATTGACTCGAGCTTCAAATTTGATCAGAATCAATATGGCTTTCAGAAAAAAAGCAGCACCCTTGGAGCGACAGTTGATCTTCTTGAATGCATATGGGCTGAGTTGGACAAAAATAACTACGTTGTGTCTGTGTTTGTTGATCTACAGAAGGCCTTTGACACTGTAGACATTCCACTACTTATACAAAAACTACAGAAAGTGGGCTTTCGTGGAAAGTGCCACAAGCTGCTAGAAACATACTCAACAGGAAGAGAGCAATGTACGGAAATAAATGGCAAAATTAGTACAAATACAAAAGTTAGTGTAGGAATTGCTCAGGGTTCGGTCTTGGGACCTTTACAGTATCTGCTTTATGTGCAAAGTTTAAAATATGCCGGATTAAAAGCAAGATACTTTAAGTTCTGTGATGATACTGTATTAATTTTTTCTGGAAAAAGCAAAAATGAACTTGAAGAAATGGTTAATAGTGATTTGAATAAATATTTTGATTGGCTGTGCTACAATAAACTAAGTATTAACATAGAAAAGACTGTTTACATGGTTTTGCAACAACGTGGAAAAAAAGACATAAATCCAGTAATTAAACTAAATGATGCTGTTCTGGAAAGAGTCCAGAAATACAAATACTTAGGCTTAACAATATCAGAAAAACTAACATGGACCGCGCATGTAAATAACATTATTGAAAAGGTGGCCCCAATGTTGGGAGCAATTAAACGGTGTAATTATATGTTAAATACAAACTCAAAATATATACACGATTGATGAGGCCTTTACTTGATGAAAATCCATGTTCAAAACACTTAAGGAAAACAATAATTTTCGATTTTCACTATATTTTAATAAATAAACACATAACAGCTGTTTCGGTACACTGTACCTTCTTCAGATGTGAGTACTATAATACTAAAATTACCAATATTAGGGTAATGAGAATAAAGCTTAAACTACCTGCTAAATTATTATGGGAAAATACGTGTATGCAAATTCAATAATGGTGATCTATTTAAATCTAATTGATCGTTCAGTAATATGTTGGAATTTTTAAGTTTATTTATTTCTAATGTCTCTAGGGTATTTAATTTTCGACCTTTGTTTTCTACATGTAAAATTGTATATTTATCATCAAAATTATGTGATTCTTCTAATAAATGATTGGCGTAATTAGAATCCTTTTTATTTTTCAAAAAACATCTTTTATGTTCCTGTATACGTTTTTTAAACGGTCTTCCTGTTTGTCCTATATACACCTTATCACAAGAACCACATTTTAATTTATATACGCCAGATTTATCCTGTTTTTTAACTTTACTTTTATTGTTTTTTATTAATTTACCTAAAGTATTCCTAGTTTTAAACGCTAATTTTGAACCACGCTTCCTTAGATGTCTTGATATTGTCTCCGTCGGTTTACCGATATAAGTAAGGGTTTGGAAATTATTTGTGTCATTTACTTTATCCGGGTAAACAGCTTTCATTGCCATTTTATATTCCTTTTTTTTTAATTATTTTATCAATTAAGCAGGGTTGAAAACCATTGTTTACAGCCATTTGTTTAATGATATTTAGTTCTTTATCATAATTCTCTTTGGATAAAGGAATATTTAACAATCTATGAATATAACTATTGTATGCGGCTAATTTATGTGTATAGGGATGTGTAGAAGTGTTATGTATTGTAATTACAATACATAGAAAACAAAGGTCGAAAATTAAATACCCTAGAGACATTAGAAATAAATAAACTTAAAAATTCCAACATATTACTGAACGATCAATTAGATTTAAATAGATCACCATTATTGAATTTGCATACACGTATTTTCCCATAATAATTTAGCAGGTAGTTTAAGCTTTATTCTCATTACCCTAATATTGGTAATTTTAGTATTATAGTACTCACATCTGAAGAAGGTACAGTGTACCGAAACAGCTGTTATGTGTTTATTTATTAAAATATAGTGAAAATCGAAAATTATTGTTTTCCTTAAGGGTTTCAAAATATATGTTATATAACAGCTTCATTGAGCCACATATGAGATACTTATTACCCTGTTATGGAAATGCCAGTGCAAGTGACTTGAACAAAATTCAAAGACTACAAAATAAATCAATAAAAACAATATTTTGTCTTAGCTATAAAACACCAAGTGAAACTCTTTACAGAGACTATCCTTTCTTGAAGTTGGAATGTCTTAAAATACTTGAACATGCAAAACTTATCTATAAAGTGAATAACAATTTAATAAAAACTAATGTAATGCTGAAACAAAACAAAGACTACCACAATTATAACCTAAGGACAAACAAATTCAGGAATAACTTCTCTAGGACAAAGAAATCGCAGGATTCCCCAATATATAGAAGTGTTCAAACATATAATACCATACCAGAAGCTATTTTCATTGGAAGAGAGAAGGAAGTGTATCGTAATCTCAAAAACTTTCTGAAAAACAGAGACTAAAATATATTTAAAACTGTTATAGAATTGATTTAATTTATTGTATATTTTTCTGTTATATATTAGTCAATAAGGCCTCGGTGCCAGTTTGTAACTGATTAGAGGTCTGTAATAAATTTATTTAAAAAAAAAAAAAAATGTTCATACGATTGGATGGCTACGTTCGTACTTGTCCAATCGTGAGTTGCGAGTCAGAATTAGGGGCAACTTGTCCACTCCCTTTTTTGCAACCTCTGGGGTGCCCCAGGGCTCTCACTTGGGACCACTATTGTTCATTTTATTTATTAATGATGTCTCAGATCAATTAAAGGTTGCAAAGATCCTTGTCTTTGCCGACGATATAAAAATTTTTAATAGGATAAACTCATTCTATGATCAAGTGCTGTTACAAAAAGATCTCGATGTCATTGCACATTGGGCAAACCTTAATAGACTTAAATTGAATGGTGATAAATGCAAATTTATTTCCTTTGGTAGGGGCTCCAAGATTCAATCTAATTTTAATTATTCTATATTCGACAGGGAGCTTGAACGGGTGAATCACATCAAGGACCTTGGTGTGATTTTTGAGAGTGGGTTTGTTTTCAATGTGCACATTAGCACTGTGACTTCTAAAGCATTTAAAGTACTGGGTTTCTTAAAGAGATCCACCAAGGAATTTACTAATGTTAGGGCTATTGTAAGTCTGTACAAATCGTTGGTTTTGCCAAATTTATTGTATGGTGCTCTTATTTGGTCACCCCATTATAATGTTTATATTAAGAAGCTAGAATCGGTTCAGCATAAATTTATAAGGTATTTAGCTTTTAAACAGGGGTCTCCTATGGGCTTCGCAAACCACGACTACTCTGAGTTGGCTCGATCTTTTGGTTTGGGTTCTGTTAAATCCCTGCACATTAGAGATGATCTTTGTTTTGTTAAAAGGGTTAAGTTGGGTTCAGTCTCTTCTCTGGATGTGGTCGATCTCTTTAGAGCGAGAGATCTACCATATCCTTTTCGAGCATCTCGTGAGCTTGTGGAGGTGAGTTCCATTAGAAATTATGTACATTATGCTACTGTTAATAGATTGAGACGCGAGTGGAATAAAGTGCCGACTGAGCTCAGGCAGTCTGGTACGCTCTTTAGCTTTAAGAGAAATATTGCGAATCTTGTTATGAGGTACCACTAAGTATTCTTTTCTTTTTTTCCGATTTATATAATGACTAATATGTTTAATTATTGTACTTTATAGGTTATGTTAATTATTGTACTTTTTAGGTTATTTTTGATAATTATTGTACTTTATGG
This sequence comes from Polydrusus tereticollis, assembly GCA_963920685.1. NCBI lineage: Eukaryota > Metazoa > Arthropoda > Insecta > Coleoptera > Curculionidae > Polydrusus > Polydrusus tereticollis. Next base: position 49,398,494 of record OY987335.1, on the reverse strand, counting down.
CTTGTTTTTGATACTTTATCTTTCTGTTTTATGTAATAAAAGGGCTTTGCCCGTTGATCTTTCAATAAATAAATAAATAAATAAATAGGTAACACAAAATCAATATAAATTTCACATTTCAGTGTGACGTCCTTCTCGCTCTATACAAACACCCGTCCGTCTATAAACGTCTTTGACAGCATTTTGTAAAAAGCTTGGTCTTATATCGGCACAACACTGTCTTATCGTTTGTTCCAAATGCTCGATATTTCTAAACGGTCGATTCTTATAAACTTTCTGCTTAAGATAACCCCACAGAAAAAAGTCTAGTGGGGTTATGTCAGGCGACCTGGGTGGCCAGTGACATTCTCTATCGCGCCCTATAACTCTGTTTTGAAATAATTGGTTTATGCGTTCTTTCACTGCTACAGTTTGATGTATGGGTGCACCATCAAGCTGATACCATAAGTTATGTCTATGGTGTAAGGGCATGTTATCCAAAACTTCGGTAATCTCGTTATCAAGAAAATTCAGGTACCTTTCACCAGTTAAGTTTACTCTTAAGAAGTATGGTCCAATAAGCTCATCTTTCAAAATTCCACACCAAACATTGGTTTTAAAATGATACTGGTCGCGACATTCAATTGTGAAGTTAGGATTTTCTTGGGACCACCATCGGCAATTTTGTGAGCTCACGATACCATTCGAAGAGAAAGTGGCTTCATCTGTCCATAATAGGCATAATATCTTGTATGGAAAAATAATATTCGCCTCATATTGTCCCTGATACTAAAACGAAAAATCAAGTCGGATATCAAAATCGCGTTCTTTTAATGTGTTTATAAACTTGGGTTTATATGCCCGAAATCGATTTTTCTGAAGAATTTTTTTAACGCTTTCCCTCTTGCACCCTGTTGAATCACTTATCTTGGTTACACTAGTTTGACCGTGGTCAATAACAGTTAAACAAACATCAAGTTGTGCTGCTTCATCGTATTTACTTGCCGCGTGAGGTTTCTTAAAATTATTTTGAACAGATCCAGTTTCTCTAAATTTTGACATTATTCTTGAAACAGTGCTATGCTGCAAATTTTTTTCTGGATGCCTCTCATTAAAAATGGCAGATACTTGCCGGTGAGGCATATTCTCTCCACAAATTAAGACAATTTCTATTTTTTCTTGAATGGACAACATTGGTGATAACACTGAAAACTATAACTTGCGAAAATATTCAAATTTATGACATTTCTTTTATTTATTCGGCACTCTAATTCGTTTTTTTTCCATAGCCTACTTATAAAATTCAAAATTGCCTTGATATCTTATTGTGGATAAAAAGAAAATGTGTCTAAATTTTGAACTAATCTGATATCTGGGAATTTTATTATAAGTTTTTTAAACTTCTTAGGTGTATGTACTATCAAAAAAATGGAATATCTGACGTCTATCTGTTAAAATTTTTAAATTAGGATAACTGCACCACCTGTGTCAAATTTTTTTGCCTCTAATTTTAAATTTCGAAAAAAAATGGCATTCTAGTAAAAAAAAGCTCATACAAACTAAATAAAATATTGAGTATGGTATAAGCAAATAGTTTAATATCCATTAAGCGAACTTACAATAAATAAAAAAAAAGTTAATTAGAAAAAATGGCAAAAAAATCAACTTTGAGCTAGAAAACTGAAACTTTGTATTTAGGCCAAGAATTGTACCAGAAACAACTTTTTCTAATAACATTTTTTGAAATTCGGTAAAACAATGCCATTTTTCAGCATTTTTTGATTAAAATGTAATTTTTGACAGATACCGAATGACAGATGGTGACATTTGATTATATAATTTTTAGTCTAATTTGAAGCAAAAACGATTGCCGAAATTTAATTTTAACTTACCTCATTAATAAAAAAAAGTTCCATATGGTGCGGACTTTAATGGTGACACGTATATGATAATTTTTAATTGACATAAAAATTGAATATACAAGCGGACTCTCGGACCAACTAATGTAGTAGATAGTGTGACGTCATCAGAGATTATTTTAAATGGAAAAGTTGTTAGTTTCATAGTAAAAGGGGTATTCTCTTAAATTTAATACAATACAATACAATATTCATTTCATGCATGCCAGTACAATACAACAATTGTTTACACATGTCAATCGGTATACAAAGAAAATATAAGTTAAAATACAAGTTTAGTCGTGCAAAAATCGAAATTCTTACGTTTAAAAACAACACAAGAACCAAAAACGTCACATATTCAGGGTGTTTTCTAACCTCTCTGAAAAAATGAAGGAGGTGAATCCTCACCTTATTTTAAGACAAAAATGTGATATAAGAGTTTTTCGCATGTCGCTTCGTTTTCGGAATACAGGGTTTTAAAAAAAAATTTTGTATTTTTTTTCATTTTATTAATTAATGGCAAACGATATTCTAATGATATTAGGTAAACATAAGGGATTAGAACACGTTACTTTGGGTCAATTTTAAATTTTACAATTAGTTCATTGGCGGGGATCTGGGTAAAAGAGTATCTTAATTTTTAGTTATTTTTCGTATTTTTATCATTATGTTGCGTTAAATGATACGAGTAGACATTTGTTTTCTCCGTAACATTTGTCTCCTGTTAAACATCTTTCAAATAGTACGGGGACTTAGGACAAAAAGTGACGAACTCTTAAGAAATGTGCAAACTTGCAACTATGATATTATACTTTTAACTGAAACCTGGCTGAACGAAGGCTTTTTTGACTCTGAGCTTTTCGATGCAAGGTTTACGGTTTTTCGTCGGGATAGAAACTACCTTGAGCTTGACTGCCAACGTGGCAGCATCAACCTCCATGCGGGCCTGCTACATCCAGACTCCGACTCAACAAGTCCTACGAAGATGTTTGGATTGAAATCCAGCTGAACGGTAAAAGGTTGGTAATGGGATGCGTTTACATACCTCCTGGCTCACCTCTTGAGTGCTACCAGTCCATCTGCAACACATGCGAATCGCTCAGAAATAAATATGAGAACCATCGGTTTGTTATATCTGGTGACTTTAACCTACTCCGTCTCGAGTGGTCTGTTGAAGACAACACTCTAGTTCCCAAAGAACTGTACACACCTTCCGCTGAGGTACTGATCGACACCATGTTTTTTCTGGAACTTCAACAGGTTAATCCACTACAGAACTGCTTAGGCAGAGTTTTGGATTTGATCTTTGCAGACGAGTTCGACTCGCTTTCTGTTGTGTCATGCAGCGTCCCTCTTCTTAGTGTTGATCCCTACCACCCAGCCTTAGAATTGGTTCTTGACTTGCAATATGTCCCTATACTAAAAAACAAAACTGAATCAACATTCTATCAATTCCATCGTGCTGACTTTGTAGGTTTGGATGACTTTTACAGTCACTCTGACTGGTCCTTCATATCAACAATCACAGACATCGATATTGTGGTACAGAAGTTTTATAATGTTCTTTTTCAGGGCATTGATCTTTTTGTCCCGAGGAGAACCATAGCTGGCCAGAAGTATCCTGGCTGGTTTGATGGTCAACTCCGTAGGCTTGTATCCCTGAAGAATAAATTACACAAAAAATACAAACAGTCTGTCGCTGCACATGACTATGAGAGTTACTCCAGCATTCGTCGTGAAGTTAAGTTTCGGACTGACTGGTGTTATTTAATGTATGTCAGTAATACAGAGCACCTCATTCCCGAAAATGTCAAGTATTTCTGGTCTTTTGTTAGGAACCTGAAGGGTACATCGAGTCTGCCAGGTGTTATGAAGTATAATGATCGGGAACTCACTGACTCTGGCGAAATAGCAGATGCCTTTGCGTTACATTTCCAATCATGTTATTCAGTGCATAGGGACCCTGACCTCACACGCATTCAACCTGTTAGGTTTGCCACAAATTTGTCATCACACTTATTTACTACGGGCCAACTGACTGAAAAGATTATGGATCTCGACGTCTCTAAGGGGGCTGGACCAGACGGGGTTCCTACTGTGCTAGTAAAGAACTGCTGTACATCTCTTGTCAGTCCGTTAAAGACTCTCTTTCAAAAATCTTTGAACAGTGGTGTTTTTCCATCGGTATGGAAGTATTGTCAAAGTCGAAGTCAAAAAAGCTTTATTGTACAAAGAATCTTTACATTCTCATTTACAAAGCTGTAAAAATAAAAAAAAAAAAATAAAATTTTATCAGGTTGTCAATATGCGTTTGGTGCGCCCCAATCCTAACGAATCCTAAAGTAAAGCGTCAACATAACAAAATATAACAAACGAATAAACACTAAAACACTACATATTAAATTAACTGGCTATATAAAATTGTTAAAAATCCAAAGCACAATTAATAATATTCAAATAATTAAAAATAGTTCAGTCAATATTCTAAAATTCTCTAAAACATTGGGCAAACTATTACCACACTCAAGAAACAGTACAATATCACCCAACCCAAAGGTTACTACACACAACATTATTAAAATTTCATCTTAAAGTAACAAAACGATGATTAAAAAGTGACATAAAGATTGTTAAATCAAAAGTAAAGTTGCACATTTACCAGAAAAATAAAATAATACAAAAATCACACCAATACAAGGAACACTGAGACAAGAGAAGCAGACTTCAGTACACTAGGAGCTATCACAGAAAAATTCTTCCACGGTATAATAAGCTTTAGAAACTAAGAGAGCCTTTACTTCTTTTCGAAATCTTTTAAGATTTTGGGTTTTTCTAATTTTTAGCGGAAGGTGATTAAATATTTTCTTACCGTTATAGAATATAGAATTTTTGATCTGACTGGAATGGGGTATAGGTAAATGAATTTTAAATATTTGACGAGTGTTGCGTACTGGGGTTGAATTCATTTCACTCTTAAATTTCTTATAAATTAAACAAGACGTCTCCAACAGAAACAAACAAGCCAAAGTTAAAATTTTGTGTGATAGAAATAGTGGTCGGCTAGAGTCTCTAATTTTGGCTTTACACATATATTTAATGGCTCTTTTTTGCAAAACAAATATTACGTTAAATAAATGCTGGGAGCAGCAGCCCCAAAAACTTATGCCATATCTTAAATGGGATTCGATAAGGGAGAAATATGCGGTCCTTGTAGCAGCGAAATTTAAGTTATTAGAAATAACCCTAATCGCATAGCAGTTGGAGCCCAGTTTTGTGCTAAGGTTAATTAGATGTGATTCAAATTTTAATTTATCATCCATGTATAACCCTAAAAATCTATTTACTTTCTCATTATTTATTATGTGGTCTCCAACTATAACTTCATTGAAATTGCATTTAAAAGTAAGAATGTTTGTTTTTGTTATGTTAAGAGATAAAAAGTTGGCGTCTGTCCACTTTTTAACCACGACAAGATCATTCCTGACATCTGACTCAAGCTTACTCAGGTCTTTACCAGCCCAAAGTATTGTAGAATCATCAGCAAACTGAGTAAATTTACCTTTTATTTCAATATTTGTTAAATCATCAATATATATTAAAAACAATAGGGGACCGAGGACAGATCCCTGTGGCACTCCTGAGCTAATTTCTAATTGATTGGAATATTTACTGTTGAAACTTACAGTTTGGAACCGTCCAACTAAATATGATTTAAACCACTCCAATGCTTCTCCCCTTACTCCATACTTCTCGAGCTTGAATAACAGAATTTTGTGATTAACACAGTCGAATGCCTTCGACAAATCGCAGAATACTGCCGCGGCTACCTCACTATCATTAAGATTTAAGTATAAATTTTCAAGAAATGAAAAAATGGCGTCATTTGTGCTTTTTGATTCCTGAAAACCAAATTGCTCTGCGCAAATTAAGTTATATTTATGTAGAAAAGAAAGTAACCGATTCTTTACCAATTTTTCTATTATTTTCGAAAGAGTAGGTAGTAAAGATATTGGTCTAAAATTGGAAGGACAATTAGAGTCGCCTCCCTTATAAAGGGGTAACACAGTTGCTATTTTTAAACAGGGTGGGAAAATTCCTGATACGAATGAGTGATTTATACAATCTACAAGTACTGCTAGAGCATTATCAGGCAGATGCAAGAATACCTGTATCGATAGCTCATCCCATCCTGTGGCTTTTTTATTATTTATGACAGAAAATATATTTTTAATTTCGCCAACATTTGTGGGTGCTAGAAAAAACGACTGGGGAACATGAATATTTTTCAAAAACTGGCTAAAATCGTGGTTTGAATGTATCTTAGAACTTAGATTTTTAGCCACCGAACAATAAAATTCATTGATTTTTTGGCAATCTAAATCCGAGTTCACAGATGTAGTTTTGTTTGTACCTCTCAAATTGTTAACAATTTCCCAAACTTCCTTTTGTTTATTTCTAGAATTTTTTATTCGATGATTAAAGTATTGCTGCTTAGCAGTTTCAATAGTTTTCCTAAATATTTTACGATATTTATTAAAATAGAGCATAAACCAAGCTTTATCCAAAGCCAATTTTCTGATATAATGTAAGGCGCGCATATTTCTCGATGATATTTTTAGACCTCTAGAAAACCATGGTTTTTTATTTTTACCCTTACATATACGCTAGGGAAATGAATTATTAAAAATTTTGTACAAAAGGGAATGAAATTCTGTCAATGGTACCTCAGCATGTACAACCCTTGACCAGTCTACGTCCTTACATGTCTTTGAAAAGCTATTATAATTTTTCTTCGTAAACAATCTCCTTCGCTGCTTCGCAGGCTTAACATTGCCTAAACTAACCAAAAAATTACATACAAATGCCTCATGATCAAACAATCCAGCATTAACAGTATTACATTCTACACTCGCCATATCAAAGCCACTGCAGACATAGTCCAACCCTGTAGCTGAATTTGAAGTAATACGGGTAGGCAATTCTACATGCATTGTCAAATTAAAAGAATTCAACATTGCTATCAATGATTGAGATGTTGGGGAAGCTGTATCAAGAAAGTTTATGTTAAAATCCCCTGTCAATATTATTAGTGAATGCAGAGGTAGCTGTGATAAGAGAAGTTCTAGTCTATAGAGAAAAGTTTTTTCGTCACTAGTAGGTGGTCTATAAATACACAAAATATAGAAACTGAGAGCGGAACAACACACCATTGAAAATTCAAACTCTCTCTCAACAATCATATCATTAAATTTATCAAAGTTCGCAAAAATCTGAAGTTCCAGCATTTTCTTGTGTACCAGTATCAATGTACCTCCATGAATAGTATTTTATCGACAATAGCTTGATAGCAGGACATAGTTGTTTAAAAATATTGGTTCATCTTTTTTAAGCCAATGTTCTGTAAGAAGAATGAAGTCTGGATATTGAATATTATCTAGGAAAAGGTTTAGGTCATCAATTTTATTTCGTACACATTGTATATTCAACAACATCAAAGAGAACATTGTACCATGGAATGTTATTCTAAAAAATCATTCGCATCAACTCCCGGTTCCGCGTCTGTAACAGTTAACACTTCCTCTACCCCGCTGCCTACGCTGTCACGATTATCACCCAGACAACCAACCAAAGGAACCGTTCTAAGAACAATATGTGATTTTAATGAATAATCACGAATGCAAGAAATGAACAATTTACATAAAGACAAATATTTAAACCTATAACCGCGTTCAGCACGATAATTTTGTACTATTTGAACAGATACATTAAGATTTTGTTCTATAAATTTAGTTACACAATTTTGAAAATTATCACAGAGGCTCATGCTTACAATATTGTAATCATACTTATAACAAAAAATTAGATTTGTAAACTTTCCTACAGCTAATAAGGTAAAAAGATCTTTAGGATTATAAGAATGTATCATGTTAAGATCCAACATAACTACAATAAAATCCATATGGTTAAAAGAAGTAGCCATCTTAAAGATGTTTAGAGCAATTTCCTTTAAGGGCGCACCAGACATTACCATACCCTCTGTTTTAAATAAGTTATCATCCAAAGTCTTTTTTAAAAAAATTGAGTAGTTTCTGGCACTACCATCCCCGTAGACTAATATTTTTCTTTTTGTTGTCATATTGGTTTTCTTTTTTACTTCGGATATGACACGTTTACCATCCTTGACATGCATTGAGTTATCCATACTACTTACATTTATTTCTCGAACTAGTGCATTACCCAGTGGCGTGTTTACCATGGAAGCTAGGGAAGCGCAGCTGCGCCGCCTTCCGCGGTTGGAAGCGATTGGGAAGCAGCGTACTGCCGTATATTGTTTTAATGCATCAAACAAATTATAGTTGCGCGTGTCTAGGCGAAATTTAAAACCGTGCATAAATATTGGGAAAAGTACGCTGTTTTCAAACAGATTATTATTTTAATTATGGATCCTGTTGCTAGTTCAAGTTCGGCTGAAAGTGAAAATAGACTTTTGTGTGAGTGTATTGTGTGTCAGATAGTGGCAAAAAGATTTTCCACTTATATTTTTGAGGAAAATTCGAAATATCATCCCCGATGGGGAAAAAATTGCAAATTTTCTGTTATTAAAATATTTAAAAATATATTTTAAATTAATGCACTTCATATGCGTAATAATTTGTCAAGATTTACCCAAAAAAGGGCGTGGCGCCCCAAAAATTTTCGCCCGCGGCGCAACAAGCGCCTTCGGCGCAAAATACCGCAACACTTTCGCTGGCCCTGGTTACAGCTTCCCATTGTGTTAAAGTCTGGACACGCCACTGGCATTACCTGATATACAACCTACACGTCTAAATTGAATAAGATCACTTTGCAGTTTTTCGACTTCATTTACATACGCTTCTCTATCGGCGGATAACGTCTCGATACTTGTCAGCATGTTTCGATTGAGAACTCTAAGCTCGTTAACTTCATTTTTCAACTTGCTTATTTCAGCTTCCCTGCCATTGTTGTCTGTAGTAAGTACCTCTTTAAATAAGCAGTTCGTTTGATCAATTTAAGACTCAACAGGAACGGCCCCAAATACCGTTTGTGACGCAATATCACAAACATCTATTCCAGTCTGAGTTCCAATATCGTCCTTAAGGACTTCACAAGTCTGGCTAGCTTTGTTTATAGATTTTGTCTCAGGTCTGAAAGTGCCGGAAGAAAGTTGATCGATTTTTTGTTTTAATTGTTTAATTTTTTGATTTTGTTTCTCAATATCATGTATAAATTGATTCTCACTGCTTTCAGCCTCTTCCGTAAAAGTGATAGATTCTCTTTTTAGCCGCTTTATATGCTTCGTTTTTTCTTCGACTTCGGTCTTTAGTTCCACTATTATTTTTCTCAAATCACCAACAACATTTTCATGATCATTATCTTCAACTTTTTCATTGCATTGACTAGAGCAATAAATTAGATTATCGTTTATAATGACGTTATTGTTGTTTGTTCTTTTCCAACAGCTTGGATGAAAAACATTCTTGCATATAGTTGGGGTCAAGCAAATATTTGACGCGTGACACTTCCATATTGTCATGGGTGTCAAATACGGCAGGCCACTCATAATATAAAAGTTACTAATGGCTAATTTATATTATAATAATTACCACCCACTCGAAGTATTTGTATCTTTATCCTTTTATATGACTAAAAAGAGATATACATAAACCGAGTTACCTTCTCGTCGATTTGGTCAAATCATATGGGCTGCAGATCCGCATTTTATTTATTAATTTAATCGTTATACACTACTAATCGTTATACACTACTAAGATTGCTTTTGTTAAGACCTGTGATATTAATGGTCAATCCTGAATCCCACCATTACAATGCACAGAATTTATCAAAACAAATTTATTTATATTATAATTCATATTCTTAGACCAATTTCCCAGCAATCATTTTCTGCAAAGGTTTATAAATAACAATAATCGTCAGTCCGGCCCTGACTAAGTATCAGCTGTAATAAAGTTGGTGAAATCGAAATAACCTAGTATTGGACAAATATGACAAGATGGAAGTGTCACGCGTCAAATATTTGCTCGACTCCAACTATACTAGACAAAACCAGTTATTTTGTTCCTTTGTCCTACAACATTTAAATTTGGAGGCCATTCAAATTCAATAGGTCCGGGCCTGTTCTTCTATAAGAAACTGCGATAGTAGACTGAAGTAAGAACAAACACAAAACAAATTCAGTTCGCAAAAAAAAATAATAGAAAACGATAACAAAATAAATTCCTTTAACCTGACACGGCGTTTGCACACATCCTTTATAATTAAATATCCAATTTTGAACACTGATTTTAATGATTTTATTGTTTAATGCTTTAGAGTTTAGAGTATATTGCGCGAAGGTGTTGCTTAGTTAGTTAAATTCAGCGATTTTTAACGATTGCACCTATACTAAACACAACAGTTAGCTAAACATTAGTTTGTTAAAGAACATCAAATTTACGGAGCTGACCTGATACGTGTTGCACCGATCGACATTCGAATTAGCACTGAAGCCTTATTCCTGTTTTTAAATCTGGCGATAAGACGGATATCACAAACTATCGTGGTATATCACTACTTTCTGCCATTCCAAAGCTTTTTGAAGCTATGATTACAGATGAAATATTTGACACTTTCAAAGATTACATTATACCCGATCAGCACGGTTTCTTCAGGGGTCGATCTGCTGCGACAAATCTGGCAGTGTATCAGAACTTTTTGGCGTCTTCAATTGAGTCAGGCCAACAGGTCGATTCTGTCTACACCGATTTGTCAAAGGCCTTTGACACCGTGTGTCACCCTCTGTTGTTACGCAAACTTTCTGAGCTAGGTTTGTCCGGGTCTTCCCTAAAATTGATTGAATCTTACCTATATAATCGTCGCCAGCGTGTGTCAGTGCGCGGTTCCGTCTCGCGTGAAATAACTGTATCCTCGGGTGTTCCTCAAGGTTCCCACATTGGACCTGTGCTATTTTTGCTCTTTGTTAATGACGTGATATCTTGTTTCAACACATCTAATGTTCTCCTTTATGCAGCTTACCTTAAGTTCTTTGAAGTTGTTGATCCCCAGCGTAATAATCTGCAATCTGATCTCAACAGATTTACTAGCTGAGTGGTGCGAATTAAACTTTCTAAAGATCAATGTCTCTAAATGTAAAGCTATCAGCTTTTATAAATGTCAAAATCCTATTAAAGTGGTTTATAATATAAACTCCACCAATATCGAAAATGTGACTTCTCTTAATGATCTAGATATACTTTTTGATAAGGATCTCTCCTTTAACTTGCACATTGATAATATCATTTTATAGTAATTTAAAATGCTTGTATTCATCAAGAGAACCACAAGGCACATTAATGACACAAGAGCAATCAACTGTTTGTATACCTGCCTAGTTCGAAGTGTTCTTGAGTATTGCTCCGTGATTTGGTCTCCACAGTATCAGTGTCACATTGACAGGTTAGAGCGGGTGCAGAACAAATTCATTAAGTATCTATTGTATAAATTTCATTTTCCCTATGCTAACATAACGTATGAAACCATACTTTTACTGTGTGGTTTGAGCACCCTGAGTTGTCGTCGCCGCAATGCACTATTATTGTTTTTGCATGGGCTTATCAATGGCTCCATCAATTGCGAAGTAATATTAAGTTCAATTTTTTTTTCAGTGCCATTGAGACGTACACGGCACACTCAGTTGTTTTTTGAGCATACTCACAGAACTAACTATGGTCTGTGCGCTTTTGTTGATCGTATTGTTCACAATTACAATGCTTTTTTTTCCGACATGGATATTTTTTATTTTGGTTCACGCACCCTAAAAAGATGGTTAAATAATAATTATTAACATTGTCATTTCAAATGTTGAGACGAATAAATCTGTTTCCCTGTTATTTCTGTGTATTGTGCTACAGCCACCAGAAATTTATAATTTATTTTGTATTCTATTTTGTATTTTATTTTATACTTATTTGTATATTAGTGTTTTTACTCATTGTTCATAATTTACACTATATATGTACTATTTAGAACTTTTTGCCTCTGTAGTGTACTGCTATAAATAAATAAATAAATAAATAAATAATATCCTTGTAGGGAAACTGTAGAGTTCACCCGCATATCAACGCAGAGTGGTTGATGTCTATACAAAAACCAAGCTATTTTTATGGGCTGGTTCAAATCAAAATTATTTGTTTTGCTTGAAAAATAACACAAAACTTAAAGTTTGTTCCGTTGAACCTTCAATTTATTTTTAAAACAATTTTACAAATATTGAAAACTTCATAAAAACTCAAAGAAATATCAATCTTAATGAATGGTGCACTTAAAAACTACATAAAATCTAAAATGAAATGAAAAACCTTACTTTAATAACAGTTACAGAACTGGGTTTGTTAGTTTTTTTTTTTTTTTTATTTATTCTTTATTAATGAATGTACATACAAAGAGCATTTTCACAAGTCACAAATCAAAATCTATAAAAATAAAACTTTACAAATAACCACCAAAGTACAAACAATGAGGTACATATTAAAATTTGTATATATATAAAATATAATCTATAAAAAATAAAACTTTACAAACAACCATCAAAGTACAAACAATGAGGTACATATTAAAATTTGTATATATAAAATATAATTAAAATTTAAAAAATTAAGACTTTTTGTTAATTGGTATTCATTCACCTATTTATTTTTATTTTAAGCATTTTTGTGCCTCTCTGATCATATTAAGTCCTCAAAATTGTTCGATAAAAATTCATCAATTGTATAGAAAGCCTTCCTCTCCAGATAACTTTTAACCCTACACTTGAACTGTTTGGAACCAAGACTCTTGACTGCCATAGGTAGGCTGTTGAAGAATTTTAGACCGAAATAGTTTATGTCATCCCTGGATCTAGCCGTTCTATTAAAGTTCAGGGTGAAGTTGTCTCTAGCTCGTGTGTTGTAGTCGTGGTAGTCGCGGTTACGTGCAAGGGTGCTAGCATTTTCCTTTATGAAAGTCAGGCAGGCCAAGATATATACAGATGGTAACGTCAAAATGCCAAGAGACACAAAACTCTGCCTACAACATTCTCTGAGTTCAAATATAGTACATAACATTCACGTTATTTAAATCACAGTATCAATAACACACAACGAAACAAAAGCAAAAAGTAAATAAATAACTTGTCTACTAAACTAAAGCACTTTGAGTTCGGTTTAAAAACTGTAGAAGAAAGCAAATTTGCTCATTAATCCTAATTATGAAAGTTTTTATGGCGAAGAACAAGAAGAAAAAACAAGACTTTTTCTTGTATTCTAGTTATTTTCTTTCTAAAGTACCTATTGCCAAAAACATACAAATTATTGTCTATTGAGCGCTTTATTAGACTCTGTAGGCTGCTTGTATCGTAAAAACAAATAATATGGTTTGATCCTACCTTCTTCGTATACTAATTTACATCAAGGAAATCCAAAGCCAAGCCATAGCAATTTTTAAGACCCTTGATTAAAATGTCAACTTTTTTACTAAACAATATAGCTATCCCATTGCAACTCACAATTCCCATGGTGTGACGCGACGTGCCGTCGTTTCACAGTGGGCCAAATATACCAATTGGTAAGAAAGTTGGCAGCCATCAACTTTTAAATTTTATATACAATGAGCCTTACATTGAGTAGGTATCATTTACTGTGCTGCTATAACAAATTTTGCAATGTTATTCCGGATGACAATGAAATCGTCAGTCATTATGAATTTGAGACAGAACTACAATATAGTGTTGGAGATAAGATTAAAGTTATCACCAAGAAACCTTGCAGAAATCCAACAAAGGAAAATTTCATTTTGCAAGCCCCTGCAGAAATAAGCAAATGGTTCTTAAAAAAGCAAACAATTATATTTGATCTTGTTAAAGTATATGTACAAGAACACATAAATTTGGCTATGTGTTTCCAGTGTGCAGGGTTTGGGCATGTTACCAAATACTGTAAGGAAGCTCAATGTTGTCACAAGTGTGGAGGTAAACACCAAAGTAAAGATTGTCAAAGTAATCAAATAAGATGTCCAAATTGCACGAAAATGAAATATAAAGCTGAAGAAAGTCAACACACTGCAAGAGACACAAACTGCCCTGTCTACAAGAGAAGACTACAACAATTTCGTGAACAAATAAATTACTCGGGTTCTTTTTTATAAAAGAAAAAAGCAACAATAGTAACAATAATTCAGAAGCTAACAGTAGTATAAAACAAACATATTATTATGGAAAAACTTTAGTTGGTATAATACATCAAAATGTCCAATCTATTGGAAACTCCATTGACAAAATAATTGAAATGCTGAAGGACCATTCAGAGTGCAAGGTACTTTGCCTGTCAGAGCACTGGAAAACGCAAGATCAACTGAAAAAATGTTCTATACCAAACTGTAAGTTAGTGTCAGCATTTTGTCGTGAACAGGGACAACATGGTGGGGCTGCAATTTTTGTGGAAAGAAATGTCAAGTGTAAACCAAAATCAAAACTTAATAAATTATCTGTTTGTGGTGTATTTGAATGTGCTGCTATTGACTGCCAGATAGGTAACACAAATGTAAATATTATATCTCTTTATAGGCCACCCAATGCGGACACAAAAATGTTTCTAAATAGATTAGAATTAGTTTTAAGTCTTATCTTTAAAGATAATAGAGTAATCTTTTTAACAGGTGACTTCAATATTGAAATGTTGAAAGACAATAAAACCAAAACTGAACTATTTTCACTTATGAACTCGTTTAACCTAGTGCCTACCATAATGGAGAACACGCGGATAACACCTACTTCCGCTAGCTGCATAGATAATATTTTCACAAATTCACCTTTTGTTAGAGCATTTACCTTTGAGAATTTTGTGTCAGACCATACAGCTCAGAAAATTGTTTTTGAAGTAACAAATAACCAAAAGTTAGATGAATATACACGCTGCTTTACAGAATTAAACAAAAACAACTTTTTGTGTAGCTTAAAAAGTGAAAGATGGGCTAAAATTTATGAAATAGAGAAACATAACATACATAAGCAATGGGAATATTTTATATCTATATTTAAGAACAAGTTCAATCACCATTTCCCTCTAAAAAAAGTTTCTACCGTTTCCAAAAATTTTAAATACAAAAATAGTCCAGAACTCACAAATTGTAAACAAAGATTGGATATTTTGTTGACTCTGTATAAAAGCAACAATAACTATAAAAACATTTACACAGAAACAAAAAAAGAATACGACAATATTCTCAAAAAATCTCGCATTACAAATTATGAAAATAGGGTAAATAAATCTGATAATAAAATGAAATGTATGTGGACAATTTGCAGAGAAATAACTGGGCAAACAAAACAAAAAAAAGAAATTCAGATAGAGGGAAATGGAGACGATACTGCTAATAAACTCAATAATTTTTTTATAAACGTGGCGCCAAAGTTATTCAAATCTGTAAATAAGCTTTCCCATGAGTGTAACATAATAAAAAACGATAAATCAATGTTTGTAAAACCGATAACACCAAAAGAATTATGTGAAATAGCAACTAATATTAAAAATAAACATAGTAGTGGCATAGACGAAATCCCTACAAGTATAATGAAAACTGCTGTCAATGAACTTCAAAACATATTGTGCTATCTCATAAATAATTGTTTTAAATTTGGCATCTATCCCAATAACTTGAAAATAGCAATAATAAAACCCTTGTATAAAAAAGGCAGCCCTGAACTGTTAGACAGTTATAGGCCTATAAGTTTATTGCCTGCATTTTCGAAACTGATTGAACTGGCAATATGTAGTAGAATAATAAGTTTTATGAATATGTGTAAGTTGTTCAACGAAAATCAACACGGCTATCTAAAAGGCAGATCAACACAAACAGCAATTTTTCAATTTATTGAATCAATCTTAAAATTCTTTGAGGATGGAAGTATAGCATTTGGCATTTTTATAGACTTATCAAAGGCTTACGACTGTCTAAACAGGGAAATACTGCTAAAGAAATTGGATATGTATGGTGTAAGAGGTAATGCATTAAAATTACTATCTTCTTATCTAGATAATCGTTTACAGTTAGTAAGTGTAAAAAAGAACAGTCAAATACATCAATCCAATTTACTTTTAAATTCTACGGGAATTGCACAAGGTAGCATACTAGGCCCAATATTATTTATTATATTTACAAATGACTTGTACTCAACAGTAAATAATCCCAACCAAAGAATAGTTAGTTTTGCCGATGACACCAACCTAATAATTGGAAGCAAATCAATTGGTCAGCTACAGTTAGAAAGTAAAGATCTTCTTCATCAAGTGACTGACTGGTTTATCAGAAATAAACTAATTTTAAATGCGGAAAAAACAAACATCGTAATGTTTAGAACAAAGCAGTCTAGATCAGAGACTCTCGGGTATTTAGATACCATTGACCAAGGCCGGGTGATGGTGACTGACACCTCAAAATTTTTGGGTATATACATAAATGAGTTTCTCGATTGGTCTGATCATATTATTGTGTTGGTAAAAAAACTAAACTCGGTATGTTATGGGATTAGAATAACTGGACAATACATGAATGAAAAGACAATAAAAATCATGTATTTTGCTAATTTCGAATCTATCCTAAGGTATGGGATTATTTTCTGGGGTCGAGATGGGTTGCTTCAAAGTACGTTTGTTGCACAAAAAAGAGTAATACGCGTTATCAAGAAAATGAGTTACAATGAATCTTGCAGATCAGTTTTTAAAGAATTGGGCATAATGACAGTTCATGCATTGTACATATATGAATGTCTTATGTTCCTGTTTAGAAATGAACATTTTTTTGATTTGCAAATCAATCATAATTACACTACCAGAACAAACAATTTAAACTACCCGTTACACCGTCTTCAAATAACTGAAAAACAACCACAGTATATGTGTGTAAAACTATTTAACGCATTGCCAGCACGACTCAAAAGAATGAAAGAGCAACGTCTGTTTAAGCGAGAAATCAAAAAAATGTTAATTGAACTGGAACCTTATAAACTGGAAGATTATCTGAACATGTAAATCCATAGTAGCAATTACGTTTATGTTTAAGATTTTTCTGTTTTTTTGTGACGTTATTTCGCTTTGTTATATGTCATTAACAATTTTGAAATAAAGATAGTTATTATTATTATTATTATTATTATTATTATGAAGTAAATTTAGTAGTAAATATGGTGTAGGAAGATGCAAACTTTTCATTAAAAGTATTATGAATATTATTTCCCGTTTTGCAATTTTCCTCTCAAAATGGTAATTGGCGCCGCGTGACAACAACCCTCTAAAACGGTATATAAATTTAGATTATATTTTAACTTTCAATTCGATTAGGTAAGATGCTTATTTAGTGTTTCACAGCGTATAGTTTTAGGTAATTTTTATTTCAAATAAGCAATTTTCAAGCTGACTTTCTCCATTATTTATTAATGAAAGTACCAAATGCCAAAGTACTTACCTTGAAATACTACCCCAAGTTAGTTATCTGAAATTGTATCATATTTTATTAAACTGTAACGAATTTTATGAAAAGTTTATAACATAGCTATCTTATAACACACATAGGTATTTTATTTTTTTATTTCGTACCAATATTATAACAACAACATTACAATATTATAAAATTATCACAAAAAATATTATTTAATTTGATAAAATACGATACATTAAAGGTATTTTGACATTAATTTGGTACTTTCAAATAAATATCATGGAGCAAATCGGCTTGAAAATTGCTTAAGTATGACAAATAAAAATTAAAACTAAGTCTTGAAACACGAAATAAACATTTTACCTAATTTTTATTAAAGGTTAAAGGAAAATACTTAAAGTTTCCATTCTGTCAGGTTATTTGATAAAATCTTATGTCACACAGCTAACACGTCGCCATTTTGAAGTCCAGGAAATCGTATTCTACGTCGGCATTCTGAAAACAAATTACATTGTGTGATACGTTATTAAAAAGGAAATGCAGGTGCCTGATTCCAAAGTCGACCACATGGCGACGATGCAATTTGCAATTGCAGGAAGCACAAACCAAATTTTGATTGGTTTTATATCTGATGTACTCTTTTCCGCACTCGCAACTACGCCAGCTTTAAAATTGCATCGACTTCGGAATCCGGCCCCCGAACTGTATTCAAAAAAACTAAAAAAATATTTAGGTTGCGATTAAAAAAAAATACCCCTTGTGATACCTATGTCACAAAAAAATAAAAATTCCAAAAATAGGCCGTGCCCCCGCTGGCGGCACCGGTGCTCAAATTAGCTGGCGGCAATGGCACCCGATTGAGCTGCCGGCAAGGAATTCTTAGATTTTGCCGCTGATTCCACTTTTATCTAGATAATCTTGTAAAGATTTCAAGGTTCCATTGACACTTCGACATTCGATGCTAATTTATAAATATAATGAACAAATAAACAAAATACAATGTGTGCATGTGTTTTAAGTTTATGGCTCTGGTTGAAGCCAAATGGTCAGACAAAATACAAATAAATCCTCATTCATTCCAAAGTAAGTGGGTATCTACATTTTCTTTTGGAATTTTTATTTTTATAGATTTAAAAACTGTTTATGCACTTATTACTCTTCATATTAGGTATTATGAAGAAAACTTGTCTCTGACTTCCGTTTTCACAATTATCGCGCGATTGCTGTTTACGAACTACCTACATATTTTGTGATTATGTAGCTCACAGCAATACAGAAGTCGGCAGCCTGTGGCACAGAACTCAAAAACTCTGGTCTATTTTTCGGGCGCCATTGCCAACACCGGAGCCCACATTAAGCGGGCATCCGGCGCCGTTAATTTATTTTGTTGAGCACCGTTGCCTGCAGCGGAGGTATGGCCAAAACAATATACAGCATGCCATTTAACATACCCGACCTAACTTGCAGTCAACCAGTCATAATATTTTTAATGAAAAATTTGCATCACCATAATACACATAAAATAAAATAATTAAGTACCACAAAATAATTTATTTTAATCTAATCACTGGTTGATGTTCTTTACACAATTTATTCTGAGAGCAGGTCTTGCAAACTATTAATTTTTTAATAGAAATAAAGGTCTGTCTTTACCACCAAAGTGGTGGTAAAGACAGACCTTTATTTCTATTCATAAACTCGCCACAGAAAATGGACTACTTCTTGAATATTAATTTTTTCTGACTGAATATACATTTTTTTTTTAGAAATGCTTTGGATATGTACGGCACTGGAGCTGGAGGTACAAGAAATATTTCTGGAAATTCCACGCTCCATGAAAGTCTGGAGAAAACGCTGGCAGATCTTCACGAAAAAGAAGCTGCTCTCTTATTTACTTCATGTTTTGTCGCTAACGACACTACTCTTTTTACTTTAGCAAAAGCACTGCCAGGTTGCCACATCTTTTCTGATGCGGGCAACCATGCTTCTATGATTCAAGGGATCAGAAACAGCCACGTTCCGAAGCATATCTTTAGGCATAATGATCCTCAGCATTTGGAAGAATTGCTTCAAAAAGTCGAAAAAAATGTTCCTAAAATAGTCGCATTTGAAACCGTCCATTCCATGACAGGTGCAGTTTGTCCATTAGAAGAATTATGTGATATTGCGCGCAAATATGGCTCTCTAACGTTTGTAGATGAAGTTCATGCAGTAGGACTCTATGGAGAACATGGGGCTGGTATTGGAGAAAGGGATCATATGATGCATAAAATGGATATGATATCTGGAACATTAGGAAAGGCATTTGGAAATATTGGGGGTTATGTTGGTAAGAATTGTATTCAGGTTATGAAAAATTTTTAAGGTTGCGAATTTGTGCTGAATTTGAATCATCTAATTATATCTCAAACCATATGAAATTTTGGAAAGCACCTATACCTACCTAGGAATAAAAAGCTCAAGTTAAAATTTTAAACATTAATCAACAAATTTGTTATAGTCGTCTGGGGTGAGGTTCGGACAGATTTTAGACTGTTTTAGGACCGATTCCACGCGTCATTTTTATTATCGGCGTAATTTTAACACGTCATATAAGATAAATTGGACTGGACAAGATTTTTCCATTACGTTATGGTCTTAAGAGATCTACAAATTTTCCGGAACGGACGGGACAGCAGAATTTTAGTGATTTACTTCCCATATTTAAAGTTTTCGCTAAAATGCTCATGTTAATCAATAATGTAATGATATTTAGCCAGCATGTCCCTATGTACCTCAGTAAATGCAAATAGGTACATAAATCTGTACCTTATATTTGTTTTACAATAAATAATTACTTGCGAATCACGGGACCAAATGGATGGGGCACCTTATTCAAAACTTTACTTGAAACGAAATGTGTCAAGATTTGCAAGAAATTAAAATTTAAAAAAGGTTTATTTTGCGTATCGCGTGGAAATTAAAAAATAAAAACAGCAACATTCAAATTTCATAAATGGAAGAACCTGGACCTATATGCATAATTTTACCATCGGGTTACGTTTCGCGTGAATTTGCCTAAAAGCTAAAAGTAAAAAATAAAATAAAAACAAAATCTTTAGTACAAGATTTTTTTTTTAAATTTAGATATACATAATAATATGTCGAATATTTTTTCTTTTTTTTGGTTAGAAAGTGTCTGAACCCATAGAGCCATAACTTTGAATCGGCATTAATTTACTTAAAAATTAAAACTGGCCTAAAAAAAATTTGGACGTCAATATTTTAAGACAATAATATATAATAAGTAGATTTTATTAAATTAATAAAAATAAATTAAGGAAAAGGTACAATGATAATAAAAAAACGGAATTTTAATTAAATAATTTAAAAAACAATCCGAACGAAACATTCTTATAGTTAAGATTGATGAAGCTTTAAAGAATAAAAGCGAAACGTTGGAAGGCATTTATTACCCTACTTTTATTGTCCTATCCCTACAACCTTATCAGTTTATCCATAGTAGCATTGGACACAAAGACATCTATTATACTGAATGGTTAAGATTATTTACGTCTATACCAATATCATAAACAAAGTGTATCTTTTTCATAAAAATAAAATCCCAGTCAGTCAAAAAAGAAAATCTATAATTTTAAGACCATCTCATAAGATGCTAAGTTTAAATAGTACAAAAAATCCATTCCCTTTTACCACGGCATTTTCTCAGGCAAGTTTCGTCTTCTCAATCTTGTCAACACGCTTTGATAATGAGTTCTACTTTTGTTTCGATCAATCTCAGACTCGTGCGCTGTTGAAAATTGTCTCGTAGCAAAAGGAAACGTCCTTACAAATCAAGTCATTGGCATTGGTCAGTAAGTCTAACAGTAATATTTGTTTTTAAAATATTGGAATGTTTAAGGCCAAATTGTAGATTTCGATGAATGATTCAGTGGTGCGCCCCCCCCCATCCCTTGCTTCAAAAATGCATATTTATCACGACTAAATCTTCTATTTGTGGCTAAAATATTTACTTATATGTATATACAGGGTAATCAATTATGGGTACGGAGCGGCTATATCTCGAAAACTATTCATTTTACGATTTAAAGGTAAAAAAATTATTAACAAATATTGCCAAAAGAATTTGAATAAAAATACTTTTATGTTCCTAATTTTACCGATAGGGATCGTATTTGTTATGGTGTCACAAAAAGTCGTTAAAATCTCCTAACATTTCATATTTTAATGTAGGTAAGAAATTTACTTTTTACATTCCTTGTTCAAATATCTACAAATTTTATAATGACAATTTTTCTCTTACTACCATGGCAACGGCAGGGTGACCGATAATAATTTAGATACTTTAAACTGATGTAACTTAGGTGTGCGGTAACCGAATATAACAAACTAGGGCTTATTTTAAAGGTCTTTTAAACTTGATTAAGCATGGCTTTTAAAAAAATGCTATTTATTTTAATGCTAAGCGGTAGGTGGCGCTGTTGAAAAAAATGCTATACTAGTTCAGATTACTTCATATATGCAAATGGTACCCTACAGATTTTTTTACTTCTTTTTTACGAAATCTGAAAACCGGGGATCGATATCTCTTGTCGTTTTAAAATTATTGCAAAGATAGTAGATGAGTGTCGAGACCGCTTTCTATTAATTATTGAAAAAATAAATAAAGTGCTCTAGCTAACTATTGTCTGTTAAAATTTGATAGAGGCTAGAGGTCTCCATAGAAATGACTATTTTGTAGTCACTTTATTTTTTATTTATAACGAACACGTTTTATATATTTTTTTTAATTTAAAAAATGCATCATAATATTTATTACCCTTAAATGCTGTATTTATAGCGAGGCAGGCCATGATTTAATAAAATAAGACAAAATAATAAAAATTCACTTACGCCGAATGATACAATGACGGTTTTACTATGAAGAAGCTTATGATATGTTAGCTATTTTTTTTTTAATGTTTTGAAAATGCAGTTAGCTTCGAGATAGTATGATTTTCGTTATCCATTAAGAACACACCACTCAAGAGAGGTATTTCAGCGTTTAGCCCGACGCTTAAAACAAACAGGAAGAGTGCAACCATTTTCTTCTGTGAGAAGATATAGGTCGTTCAAGGACAGAAGAAAATATAATTAATGTTCTGGCGTATGAACATGCAGATTCTCATATGAGTATTAGACAAATTGTCATAGATTTGTAAATTTCTTTTGGCACAGTACAGACAATTCTTGCTGATCATAAAATGCATCCATATCACGTAGTATTATACCAAGCTCTCAAAGAGACCGATTTTAATCAAAGATTGAATTATTGTCATTGGCTTAAAAATATGTCTCACGAAAACCCCCATACCCTGTCTCAAATACTGTGGACAGATAAGCTTCGTTTGGCAATAATGGACAGGTTAACCTTCATAATATGCACTATTGGTCAGATACCAATCCACACTGGATGTGTAAAGTTGATAACCAGCACCGCTGGAGTGTTAATGTCTGGTGTGGTATTGTCAATGGTATGATTATTAGGCCGCATATTTTTCCAGGTAATTTAACAAGTGTAATGTATTTGAACTTTTTAACATTTCAATTACCAGATTTACTGGAAAACGTACCGTTGGAAACAAGAAGAGATATGTGGTTACAGCACGATGGGTGTCCAGCCCATTTTTCTCGTATCATACAAAACTTCCTAAATGAACAATATCCCAACCGGTGGATAGGTAGAGGCAGTTTGTATCCCTGGCCACCCAGGTCCCTCGATTTGACGTGTTTAGATTTTTATTTATTTTTTTTATTTATTTATTTATTTCACATTGAGGAATACAAAACGGGACAAACCCAGGAACAGTATTCACTAAATAACAATAAATAGTAATATCAAAGTAGTAGTATGTAAACAAAAATTAACATATTATATATAAACCAGATTTTAAAAATTTAACATTAAATAAACAATCAACAAATGAATATTATTAAAATAGATATTACGTTATATAATGAGAATATTAATATATTATATAAACAAGATTATTAATTGAACATTAAATAGAGAAATCAATAAATAAATGTTACGTATTGTATATGGTGAGAATAAAACTTTCTTGGTGCACTTGTTAGGGCCATTAGGATTGAAAGCAGATATCCAGTTGGACCAAATTACATATCGTATTATACGATTTGCAGCAACGATGCAGAGGCGAGTTGGAGTGATAGTTGGTATTACTTTGTTGAATGTGAAAAAACATCTTATTTCGCGTGTTATAGGATGGAACGTTGATATTTAATAAGTTAATAATTGGGGTTAAATCAATCATATTGTTAAACATTTTATAAGCAAATTTTATGTCGTACATTTGCCTTCTATCCTCAAGTGATAATAATCTTAGGTTTCGTTTAATTAAGGTAGAATTCCCGTTTAAATAAAATTTATAGCATAAATATTTTAAAAAATCTTTCTTGGACTTTTTCAATTTTGCCAATATACACATCGTACTGAGGATTCCAGATCACCGATCCAAATGAGAGTACGCTATTAACGTATGCCATATATAATGCACGAATAGATTCTATTTGTTTAAAGCCCCTACAGGTTCTTATAATAAATCCTAGTGATTTTTTAGCTTTTATGGTGATTTGCTGAATATGGTGCTCAAATAACATTTTACAGTAAAAAAAAATACCTATATCTTTTACAATAAAGACTCTTGTTAATGGTATATCGTTAAAACTATAATTTGAAAAAATTTTATTTATATTTCTAGGGAACGTGATTGTATGACATTTTTTGAGATTGTACGAAAAAAGATTGTTTAGGTCATGCTGAATGCGAAACGTGTCTGAAGGATCAGCAACTGAGTGAAAAACCTTTAAGTCATCGGCATACATTAAAAAATTAGAAAATTTAAAACAGCTGACAATATCGTTGATATAAATATTAAATAAAATAGGCCCCAGATGGGACCCCTGAGGCACTCCAGAAGTGATCTCAGTAAAAGCCGACAGAAACATACCAATTTTAACAGCTTGGGTTCTATTGCTGACATAGACAGCCATCTAAGCAGACTTCCACAAATATGGGGCAGAATAAAGGATTTAGTGGATAAAACTAGACCAACCACCCAAGAAGATATGATAGGTCGAATTCAAAACGCCATAAATAGCATATCTAGGGCAGAAATAAAAGCGGCAGTAATGTCAAGTCGGAAACGGCTAAATCGCTGCATCGAAAATGATGGAAGGCAATTTGAACACGTTAAATAAGTTTTAATTTTCTTGTATTATTTAATTTATTTGTTGTTGTGTTTTGGTTCATGGTTTTAAATGTTATTGTAGCTTATAAATAAAAATATTTTTATCGAGCAGTTGCTATAAATATTGGGAACAGCAGTGAAACTGTCATTGTATCATTCGGCGTAAGTAAATTATTATTCTTTTGCCTTATTTTATTAAATCGTGGCCTGCCTCGCTATAAATACAACATTTAAGGGTAATAAATATTTTGATGCATTTTTTAAATTAAAAAAAAATATAAAACGTGTTCGTTATAAATAAAAAATAAAGTGACTACAAAATAGTCATTTCTATGGAGACCTCTAGCCTCTTATCAAATTTTTAACAGACAATAGTTAGCTAGAGCACTTTATTTATTTTTTCAATAATTAAACGAAAGCG
This sequence comes from Polydrusus tereticollis, assembly GCA_963920685.1. Classification (NCBI taxonomy): domain Eukaryota; kingdom Metazoa; phylum Arthropoda; class Insecta; order Coleoptera; family Curculionidae; genus Polydrusus; species Polydrusus tereticollis. The sequence continues at coordinate 49,373,457 of OY987335.1, read as the reverse complement.
GTCTCGACCCTCATTTACTATCTTCGCAATAATTTTAAAACGACAAGAGATATCGATCCCCGGTTTTTAGATTTCGTTTCCTTAACTAATAACCTACCAAACGAAATAAAAAGATATGTAGGGTACCATTTGCATTTATGAAGTAATCGGAACTAGTATAGCATTTTTTTTCAACAGCGCCACCTACCGCTTAGCATTAAAATAAATATAATTTTTTTAAAAGCCATGTTTAATCAAGTTTAAAAGACCTTTAAAATAAGCCCTAGTTTGTTATATTCGGTTACCGCAAACCTAAGTTACATCAGTTTAAAGTATCTAAATTATTATCGGTCCACTCTGCCGTTGCCATGGTAATAAGAGAAAAATTGTCATTATAAAATTTGTAGATATTTGAACAAGGAATGTAAAAAGTAAATTTCTTACCTATATTAAATATAAAATGTTAGGAGCTTTTAACGACTTTTTGTGACACTTAAAAGTATTTTTATTCAAATTCTTTTGGCAATATTTGTTGATAATTTTTTTATCTTTAAATCGTAACATGAATAGTTTTCGAGATATAGCCGTACCCTTAACTGATCACCCTGTATATACAGAGTGGCAAAAAAGTCGCGCATAATGCCTGTAACTTTTGAATTACTTCGTATACGAAAAAGTGACCTTTATGAAAGTTGTTCAGTAAATTATTCCCCACATTTCTACCTGCATGAATTTTTTCTGTCATTTCTGGTTTGGTTGCCATAGAGACCAACTTACTTTTGTACTGTGTACTACTGGGAAAACTGTGCATGCTTTGCATTTCAAATTTTTATTTATTTAAAATTGTAACAAACTTTATAATAACAAAATAAATAGCCTAGAAAATTAAACAACTTAACATCGGAATAATAAACAAGTGAAACCTTTTCAGTGGATCAGGTGTTCAAAATGACCACCATTGTCTGCTAAGCAGAGCGCCAGTCGATCCCTGAACCCGTCTACAACCTTTAAAAGGAAGTCCTCTGGAATGGCCCGAATTTCAGCACTATTTCTGACTTTTAAAGATTCATTTCATTCATGTCATTTGGACGGTTAACGTAGACTTTGTTCTTTAAGTGTCCTCACATAAAGAAGTCGGGAATCGCGCTGGCCAGTCAATAGCACCTATTCTGCCTATCCAACGTCCTGGAAATTGTTCGCCTATGTATTGTCTTAACATTTGCCGCATAATGCGCAGGTGCTCCATCTTGCTGGAACCATACCTGTTCGTTTATGCCATTATTTACTCCCAGTAAAACCCGAGGTAAAACCATTCTGCAAGAAGGAATTATGTGATTCCTAAGGAGGTCCAGATATTTTTCGCCATTGAAATTACCATTTATGAAAATAGGTCCCATAATATGTCTACCAACTATGCCCGCCCAAACATTAACTTTTTCGGGCCTCTGAGTATGACCTTCCAAGAGCCAGTGAGTATTCTTAGCAGACCAATAACGATAATTGTGTCTATTAACTATGCCATTTAAATGGAAAGTAGCTTCATCCGAGAAAATAATGTGTTGCGAGGTTATTATCGTTATTGCATCTTTCCATCATCAGCTCACAAAATTCAGCTCTTCTATCAAAATCGTCCTTGTTTAGCTAGTGCACCAACTTTATCTTCTAGGGATGCCACTTCTCCTGCTTAAACAAATTTTTCACTGACTGATAAGACACATTGAAATCCATTGCCATTGGCCTGGATGACTGTGTTGGATTTTCATGTATTGAGAGCATGATATCCAAAGCTTTGTTTCCCCCGGTTGCTGTTTTAGGTCGACCTGATCTAGCGGCTTTCCTAACACTGCTTGTTTCTCAAAATTTCTTTACCACTCGACACACCGTTGATTAATTTATTGCAGGCCTATTTGGATCTTGCGATCTCTTCATATTTCCGTAACCGCCCATTATTAAAATTTAACTCGTTGTTTCTCATTCAGATGAACCATAGTGTCAACAAATTAGAAATCAGACAACAGAAAATTAAACAGGAACTCAAAATTGACACCTCTTTGGTCGCTGTCATGAAAATACCTTGACTCAACTGGTGGGTATTAGGTAGGAATAATAATTAGGAAGTTTTTCATTTTTGAGCTGTCATTATCTTGGAAACGCTTGCAGATAGGTGAAAATTTGAAATACAAACAATTCAGAGTTTCCCAGTAGAATCCAAATATGCAATCATATGCAGGGTGTTCCATTTAAAAAAAGTAAGTTAGTCTCTATGGCAACCAAACCAGAAACGACAGAAAAAATTCATGCAGAAATGTAGGGTATCATTTGCTGAACAACTTTCATAAAGGTCACTTTTTTGTATACTACTTACTTACTTACTTTAAAAACTCTTTATTCGTAAAATTTCTACAATGCTTGCACACTTATGACCACTTATGACCACTTTAGTTTAAATTGTTTCCAACTATGAATATATAATACACAATATATAATAATACATAGAATATAAAATACAACACAGTTACAATATAAAACGAATGAGAGTTTCGCAGATACAAAATACAAGGTATTTTCATCTGGAGAGCGCGGCTAGACAGGTGTGTCTAGTCCGGGACGATTTTAGTCCGTGGTAGTCCAAGTGTCTATTTGTCAGTTAGTTGTAAGTCTTTTCCGGCGTGACCTTGCAAAGACTATTAAGGAGTTGTGTTTTTAGCAAGGATAAAGTTTGATGATTTTAAGTAATGATTTTAGAGTTTACTCACAGATGGCACAGGAAAAAGCATTGAAAAAACCTGCTTGCTTTAAAAAGGAACTTGCGGTGGCATAATTAGTGGTATTTACCCAGGTTTAGATTTACTTAATTTAGTTTTAAATATCATTCATTCTAGTCTTTCACATTCCCATTCGTTCTTCATTCATTCATTGACCGTACTATGTATATGTACCATGTTTGTGAAGCATGAGATTTTAGTTAGGATGGGAAATTTGGGATTGTATGTGTTAGTCAGTTGTATGTATGGAGGAAGGCGTGCCCGCAAATGTGTGGGAAGAGTTCGCCTCTTGGGCGGCGCCCCCCACACAGATGCGGGCTTGAGGTGAAAAATGAACTTTAATTCAGGGATTTTACGGCTCGTAATAAATTGGAAGTCGCGAATAAATCGGTTTGTGAATTGGCTGATCCGCGAAACGTGTCTGGAAGGTGTTTGCTGTCAAGATCGAGGTTTGTGGCTTGGTTTTATAGAATTTGCTCGATACTTCGCGGACATAGTCCCCGAAATATGGAGTATTCGCCATTGCATGCAGATCATCGATCCTGGTGTACCTTCCAGACGACGTTATGTTCCTTAACATTTTATTTTGTATCCGTTGCAGTCGATTCATCTGTGTATCAGACATGCTGCACCATATGGGCGCTGCATATGTGAGCACAGGTTTAATAAAAGAATTATAAATCGTTAATTTATTACGAGGGGAGAGAGGGGATTTAGGAGCAAGAAGGGAATAAAGGTTTTGCGTTGCTGCAAAGGCTTTTTGGATGACAAAGGATGTATGTTGGTGGAATTTTAAACGTGTATCTAGGGTTACTCCTAGATACTTCAGTTTTTTGGTTGGTATGATAGGTACATTGTTTATTTTTAGGGGTACGTTTATATAATTGTTGGTACGTTTTTGGGATAATATAAAACATTCACATTTGGATTGGTTTATGTTCATTTTCCACTTCTTATACCAAGGAATTAGGGTATTTAAATGGAAATTTATATGTGCTTCGGCCACGTTTGCGTAGAACGAGCTGGCGTAAACCAGCACGTCATCCGCAAATATAGCCAGTTTTGTGGAGGGGTAGGTCGGAATGTCGGCAGTATAAAGGTTGAATAGTTGGGGGGAGAGAACTGTGCCTTGGGGGATGCCGGAGTGGACTTTTTGTACGTTAGAAAGCGTGCCTTCCACTTTTACTTAAAAAGATCTATTATTTATATATGAATAGATTAAGGTAATGATATAGGGTGGGAAGTCATGCACTGATAATAATTTGAAGATTAAGCCATCCTGCCACACCGTATCAAAAGCTTGCTTAATGTCCAACGCAAGTAAAACTGTGTTTTGTTGCATGTTCATTTTGTCTATGACTTCTTGTACCACTTTCGCTACCAACAAGGTGGTATCGTGGCCCTTTTTGAAGCCGAATTGTGCATCTGGTATATTTTTTAACAATTTTACTTCATAAAGCCGGGAAAGTATGACTTTCTCGGCAACCTTTGAGACTCCGCTGAGCAGTGCAATGGGTCTATAAGACCCTAGTTCAGCGGAGTTTTTGCCAGGTTTTAACACAGGAATTATAATCGCTTTTTTCCAATTGCTTGGGAAGTGCTGGTGTATGAATATTGCATTTATGATATACATCAGTTGCACAATTACTTTAGTGGGTAAATTTTTTAGCAAAATATAAGACATTTCGTCAACTCCGGGGGCTTTGTTGCTGGGGAGGGATTTAATGATGGATTTTAGCTCATTGGGGGAGGTAATGAGCTTGGAGAGAACAGGAGGGGGAATAGGGTATTTGGAAAAAATAATTTTATTTGCAGTATCAGTTATGTTGTTTTGTTCTATGGTTATATTAGGTGATCCTCTTGTTACGTCAGCTAAATGTTGGGCCAGAGCATTAGCTTTGTCTTTGTCTGTTTGAGGTCGGTCTGTGTCAAACGAGGGAATTTTGTTAAATTTATTTTTGAGCCGCCTGGTAAGCTTCCAAAGAGAATTGTTTTGTGTTGATAGTCCTAGTAGGGTAGTCTGCCAGGCTTGGTTTTTGTGTTCGGTTATTCGTTGTCTTATAGTATTTTGTAGGCCCCTCACGCGCACACCATCCAGTCTATTACGGAAGCGTTGCCATCTTTTCCGCACAAGATTTTTAAATTTAATTAAGTTTATAACCTCCCTAGGTAAGCGGTCTTCAGCGGGCTTTACGCTAACCTTTTTAGCGATTTTATTTCTAGCTAACTGGATGTTATTGGTCAGTTTTTGTACTTCCCTCTCTAAGGTTTCTACGTCCGTAATGGTGTTGTTGATTTCTGTTCCTTGGTTAAGTTCTTGTCGAAATAATCTCCAGTTAGCGTCGGTGTATATCCATGACGTCGGAGCTCTCCCATCTGTTACCCTGGTTTCCCATTCTAGCAACAGAGGGAGATAATCCGACGATAGCTCGTTCAAGACTCGCACATCCGGGAGGTTAAGTATATTTTTATTTATTACCAGATCAATGTAAGAAGGTGTCATATTATTAACTGGATAATGCGTGGGTGAAGTTGTTGACAGCAGTTGTAGGTTGTTATCTATGACGTAATCGTGCACTAGGTTACCATTCCTATTATTGCGCCGGTTACGCCATAGTTGGTGCCTAGCGTTGAGGTCACCTAATAACATTATTTCCTGTCTCAAGTTAAATATGTTGTCATAGTCCATATTACCGAGGCGTAGGGATGGCCTTGCATAGCATCCACAGAGAATAACACCATTCTCTAATTTTATATTAACATGTTCAATTTGTGTATTACTATTGCGTAATCGTATATGCGAAATATTATTTTTGACTACAATGGCCACACCCCCACCTCGGTTGTTGCGATCAGTTCTATGCACAATATAGTTTCTGAGTTTAAGTTTTTTGTTTACAACTAATTTAGTCTCAGAGATCACCATTATGTCTACCTTAAGTTTATTAAGAAAATAAATTAATTCGCCAAGCTTGGGCAAAAGCCCGTTGGCATTCCATATTACTATTTTTAGTTTCCTTACATTTCCCGCCATCTATAAGTCGTAACTTTCAAGGTTTTCACTTACAAACTGCATTATCGCAAACAAACGCTCAGCCTTATCAGCGTGCTTTTTGAAAATCGAAGTGAAATCCTTAAAAAATCTACTAAGCTCTTGAAAATTGACAACTCTGTTGAACACCTTTATAGTATTTATAAAATCACTTACCGGGTTGTCCTGTGTTCGTTCGTCGTCTGGGCGCCTGTCTGGGAACGTCTCCTATCTCGTAGTGCTGGGAAATTTGCGACGTATGTCATGTTTTCATTCTCTGTTTCCATATTTTGTTGTCCGAGTTGCTGTCTCTGGGAGAACGGGCCTCTTCCCTCGGCCACCGTTGCCCCACTTGCCCTGGGGTTGCTGGTGCCCCAAGCATTGTTTGTTGGCTTAGGTGCGGGCGCATATTTTTGTTGGTTTTGCGGCGCGACATTGATTTTACTCAACTTGAAGGCATATACGGCACAGTTGGTGGAGCTTGACTGATGTCCTTTGCCGCAGTTTACGCATTTTACTGCGTTAGGTGTTGTGCACTGGCTGGTTTGGTGTTTGCCAGCACAGTGCATGCATCTCTGCTCCCTATAGCAATTACTTGTCGCATGCCCCCATTGGCAGCAGCGGCGGCACTGGATAACCTTTGAACTTGAGTTTCTTCGCTCCCACGTTATGTGAACGTTGTTAAGGTACCTGACTTGCTGTAGCTGCCGAAGGGTACAGTCCGAGCTAGTTACTACCAAGTACAGTGGCCTAAATGGGGTCTTCATCACATAAACTTGTTTAATTTTTAAGTTATGTTCAGTTACTAGTTCGTTTTTAACTTCTTCTGCTTCCGGTAAATGGTCAAGTCCTCTTATGACAAAGGCGTGTGTCCTGTCTTCTTGAGTCGAATAAGTGTGCCATTCGAGATCTGCTTCTTGTTGTAGCTTGCTTTTATATGCCTTGTATTCTTCAATGTCGTTAATGTAGAGTGCCGTGTTGTTCTTAGTGAATTTGATTTTATAACCCTTCTTTAGATGTTGGTTTAATTCACTTGACATTGCTTTATATTTTTGATTGTTAGGCGTGACTCCGCTTAGAATGATTGGTGGTGGCCTTTTTTGTTCGTTGGTTTTTGTTGTTTGTTAATTTTCATTGTTTGTAGGTGTAGGGTTTTCGCCATTAAGTGATTCCGTTGCTTATTTGTTTTATCTGTTGTTTTGTTTTTGTCTTGTTTCGTGGTTTGACTGGTTCGAAGTCAGGGTCGTCGTCTATTGGGTCATCTTCAGAAGATTCAGAATCTGATTGATCAGGAAGCACATGGAAACGGTTCCTGAGCTCTACCGTGGGTCTAGCCTCAAGCAGTTTAGTTGATGATTTCACGTTAGTTGGTGAAGAACGGCTTCGTTTTTTGTTCAGGTCCGCTTGTATGGCGTTGGCCAGGTCGATTTCCATTTGTTCTGCTGTTTGTTGAGATTTTTCTGTCTGCTGCTGTATGGCTGCTTCATACATGCTTGAAAACTCGTCCTGTTTTTCGTTGGTCTGTGTGGCAGGCGGGGTGTCAGTGATAGGTTTGCTGACTTTGTGGCTATCTGTTGGGTGTAGCTTGATCTCTGGCCTAAGTTTTTGGCGCATCTCCCAGCTTTGCGCTGATTTGTAGTACTTCGCACAAAGCTTGCAGTAAGCCTTGTAGGTCGTAAGATGCTTTAAGATTTGAGTGCCTTTCCTAGGTAGAGATTTCTTGCCACTACGGCTAGCCTCGCTAGAAGCGCTTATGTTTCCGTCTTCACTGTTATTGGCGGTGGGAGATGTAGCGTATCCTTTGAGGAGTTGGTAGCATCAGCATTGACATAAACTTTATCGGTATTAGGGGTGCCGAAAGCACCCCTAAGAGTTGCCATTAACCCGGCAACGTTGGGTAAAATAACTGAAATTCTTGTGGGCGGGGCCTACAAGTGACGTCGAAATCGTGCGAGAACAGCCTACACCGCACGTAGGATAATATTATGTTTCGCGTGACTGCACACGAGGAATTCGCGCGCGTACTTTTTATTGTTAACTTTGGTGATAAGAGAGCAAAAATAACGATTTTTTGCTATCGACTGGCTTCGACGGAAGTCGAATAATAATAATAATAAACAGGAACTCAAAATTGACACCTCTTTGGTCGCTGTCATGAAAATACCTTGACTCAACTGGTGGGTATTAGGTAGGAATAATGATTAGGAAGTTTTTCATTTTTGAGCTGTCATTATCTTGGAAACGCTTGCAGATAGGTGAAAATTTGAAATACAAACAATTCAGAGTTTTCCCAGTAGAATCCAAATATGCAATCATATGCAGGGTGTTCCATTTAAAAAAAAGTAAGTTAGTCTCTATGACAACCAAACCAGAAACGACAGAAAAAATTCATGCAGAAATGTAGGGTATAATTTACTGAACAACTTTCATAAAGGTCACTTTTTTGTATACGAGGTAATTCAAAAGTTACAGGCATTATGCGCGACTTTTTTGCCACTCTGTATATGCGTATACGAGTTACAACGGGAGTGATTTGTATAAGGGTTTATCGTTGATGTTAAAAATGTCCTCCATCAACTAAACTGGTCTCCAATAGATCAATAATCGATCCAAAAATTCGTGTTGTACATTTTTCACTCCCCGACAATAAATTCCGGACAAAGATAATGTTAGTCAGGTTCATAGTCCTGTAATTGTTTTCCGATTCTGGTGAAATTTTAGCGAAGTGTAGACTTGTGTCTTGGAATGTTAGCCTCAATTTTAATTCCCAAAAAATACTGATGACTTGATCATTATTCAGGGAGCAACAAATAATACTTTTTTACCCTCAATTTCTAATCGCCCTGTGGAATAATTGAGCCGCAAGATTTGACTTCATTATATTTTCGTTTGAAGTGTGATCTCTTATTAGGACAATGTTTTTTGGTTCACGTCATTATCTGCTTCTTACGAAAAGATACACATTTTTAAAGATAGTGTTGCAGTTTTTCTATTTTATTAACAATTCAGAACATTTCATTATCTTATCTAGTGAGCCTTTGGTTGCATGAGCATACCAAAGTGTCACTATACTGCCATTGCAGAATACACTCTTTAAAGTTTTTCGTTTAAAAAAATGACACCAGAAGATGTTACAAGAGCTGTTGCATTAAATGACGATGGCCGCAATATACGGTCCATTGCGGAATTCTTAGGGAAACCAAAAAGTACTGTACAAGATGCGATCAGTCGGTTTCGCGAGACTGGTGAGTAGATACGACGTGAGGGACCAGGGAGACCGCGTGTTACCAATCAACGTGGTAACAATTTCATAAACCTAATTGCATTACGAGATCGTAGTGTACCATCTACCGTTATTAGCCGTAGAAGGTGTACCTGGTACCATACATAGCCTCTGCACGAACCATCCAGTGTAGGTTACAAGGGGGTTTAATGTCCAGAAGACCAGTTGCATGTCCCACTTTACTTGCAGCGCATAGCAAGATTACATTTTGCACATGAACACAGAAACTGGGGAGCAGAAATGTGGGCGCATGTATTATTCACAGATGAATCGCGGTTTTGTCTGCGCTCACCTGACGGACGTGAACGTGTCTGGAGGAGACCGGGTGAACGATTTGCACAATGTTGCGTATCTCCTGGGACGCCTTTTGGAGGCGGTAGTGTCATGCATGATGTGGGCTGGGGTATGCCCGTACAGACCTAGTATTGATTGATTCTTTGTTGCGTATATTGTTTCATTTGCACCCTCAATTTATTTCATTGTTTATAAATAAATAAAGATGCCTTTATATTACGTAATAATAGTTTATCTCATTGTCTCTGACTTTTGCCTCATTTTAAACTCATAAAAAACGGGGTTTGATCTCCAAGTCAGTTCTATAAATACCTATTTAACCAGAACTTGCTTACTTTTGACGCATTTTCGATTTGAATGTTGCACATTTACAGGTATTTATTTATTGTTTGTAAAAAAGTATATTTTGTTGCTCCCTGTATATGATCAGCCATCAATATTTTTTGGGAATTAAAATTAAGGCTAACATTCCAAGACACGAGTCTACACTTCGCTAAAATTTTATCAGAATTGAAAACAATTAGAACAATTATTACATGACTATGAACCTGACTAATATTATCTTTGTCCGGAATTTATTGTCGGAGAGTGTATATTCTACCATACAAGTTAAAAAGATACTAAAAACGATGTTAAAACTTTTCTTTTAAAAATGTGTTTTTTAATTGAATTTTTATGAATAATATGATATTTTTCTTGTAATTTTCTTTTTAATTCTTGAAAATGTCTACTTTTTTATTATTTACACTTAGAAGAATGACATGCGATTGTTCATGGACGGAAATACAAGAAAAAAATATTGTAATTCGAAAATCGCCGTATGTTTAGGTATCCTCTGATCGCTTTGTATGCGAGACCAATACTCGGCGCTCTGAGTTGTATTGTGATCATTGGCAAAATGCAACTTTTTCGTCACTACGTCCCTTTTTAAAACCGATAACTTTAGTCGTATTTTTAGAAATAATTTTTTACGTAAATGAATGCATTATTGCAAAGTGACAGAAGTATCGTTTTAACTTGTTTGGCAGCATTATTATAATAACAGAAAATAAAAATGGAGTATATGAATAAATTTTAGCTGGCAACGCGAAGTTGATCGACATGGTGAGATCGTATGGGGCGGGCTTTATTTTCACCACTTCCCTTCCTCCCACGGTACTAACAGGGGCCAAAAAAGCAATAGAGATTCTAGCATCCGTTGAAGGTCGGCAGTTGCGCCAAAAACACCAGGACAACGTTCAGTATCTTAGACAATCTTTATTGGAAAACGGCTTTCCTGTGGAACACACCCCTAGTCACATAATTCCAATTAAAATTGGAAATCCTGTGCAATGCGCTGCTGTCAGTGACAGTCTTTTAAGAAATAAAGGGCACTATATTCAAGCTATCAACTACCCGACGGTAGCAAGAGGCCAAGAAAAATTGAGACTGGCTCCTACTCCTCATCATACCAAGGAAATGATGGACTTGCTTGTTTCGGATTTGAAAGAAGTATGGGAACAATTAGAATTGCCGTTTACTGGCTTGCAATGTGGGCAGGTAATATTTTTGTATTAACTCTAAATCATTTTATTTTGTGATTATTCACATTGACCATTGACAGCTGTCCTACAAGTCACGGGACTAAAATATCCAATATGAAAAGAATTTGAAACTTTTTGGTTTTGTAACAAGTATTTTTGTTGTATTTTAGGATATCTCCCCTGAACCAAAAAAGTGTTTGTAATCTGAAACGGTAACTTTGATCTTAAATAAATTTGTTGTTCATGAATTTGTGTTGGCTTTACATTAGTCACTACCATCGTGATTCTGGCAATAATTCAAATGCCAATAAATGATACTGTACCATGTACCAACATATGAACATAATTTAGTACTTTAAAGATGTTAATTAACAGATAAATAAATTAAATATAATACAAGAAATAAATGAAGTGTGAGCTTAAAGTAATAAGCTTCGACAAAAACAAAGAAAATACATACTAATGAAGAGAAAATTTTAGGTACCTAACTTATTTTGTTAGGCTGTCATTCTGACTTTACCGAAAAATAGAACATGCAGTAATTTTGTTAGGAAATTCACGAATTTCTTTGTGGTCAAAGTTATTGTTTTCCATAAGTTAGTATTACACTTGTGAATTTATTCATAAAGTCGCCTCATAATAAAATTTGACAATGCAAAACATTTTTTTATGTCAAACTAACTCATGAAGCCATTCACGAAGTTCTTCGCGGATTAAGAAGTGTTCTAATTTGCTTGATGTTATAAGTTGGGTTAAGTTACAACAGTCGTTACAAGTAATTTGATTCATCGCTAATTTATCCAATTTCTTGAATAATTCACGCAATGGGTTTTACGGAACAGCACAAAAAAGTCATGGTTGCAGCGTTTTTTTAAAAAGGGGTTAGAGTAAATTGTGAGTTCCAATACAGTCACCATTTGTGCATGGACGATTTTCGCGGAAACTTTCCTAACGTCGCTTTTACTGCTGGGGATTTTTATCATTGTCTGAGAAGCACCGTGACTTTGTTTGGAGAAACAGGTTCTATACTATACAACATAAAAAAGAAGCTGGAAGACCATCTGTAAGTACAGAAGAATTTGTTGCATACGTTCGTGAAATAATGCAAAATACACCAACAAAATGTGTAAGACGCCTGTCTCAAGAAGTGGGAGATCTTATGGAACATGCAGGACTACTCTTAAAAAACAGTAAATTTGTTTATTTCTCAAGTGCAAGTATTCCAAGAAATACGAGCTGTAGATTTTGAAAGACGCAAGAATTACTGTCAGTGGTTTACCCAAAGTTTCTTGGAAATAAATGATTTAATTGAGCTGACACTTTCTTCTGATGAAGCCTGGTTGCACTTCACCGCTTAGGTGAATTCTCAGAATACACGCATGTGGAGTAGTGAAAACCGCCATTTTTTTGTAGATTTCACATTGCACCCTCAAAAAATCGGTGTTGGTCCTTTTTTTATCCATGACTCGGTTACAGCACAGCGGTGTAGAGACAATATTTTAACCGCCCATCCATCCGCCAACACTATTAACTACTTACGCAATTTTTTCGACGACATTGATCAGTTTTCGAACAGACATTGAATTCCCACTCAGATCACCTTGTTTAACGATTATGGATTACTTCATTTTTCCTCATTTGAAGAACAATATTTTTAAAAGACCAGTAAAATATTTAGAACAGTTACAAGAAAAGATTATATCCAAGAATGTGGTAACATTTCCCCAGAGATGCTGGTCAGCGCTTTCGAAAATATGAAGAGACGTGTGAATTTATGCTTGGAGCATGACGGTGGCCAATTTCAGCAATTTCTATAATTTTTGTTTTCCTTTCTCTATACATATTGTTACTTTATTAATTTTGTAAACAATAAAAATAAATTTGTATTTGTTTACTTATTTTAATGTTCATCAGTTTGGCATATCATGTCATAATATGAATTTGACACAATTTTAACCTAGATTTGGTTAGATATATCGTCCCCTTAATAATTGTGATCTAAACCAAGAACAACATTTTTGAATCAGCCCTGAATAAAAAGAAAGAAAGAAAGAAGATTTTTGAATCAAATCCCTCTTGGATAAAAATAATTTTTGCTCGCACGGTATATTTGGAACAGAAAAGAAGTTTTAAGTGTAAAAAGTATAAAAAATGTTATGTTTTAATGGTATTTTTTTTGTAGGAGTGCGACTTTTGTCAGAAGCCAATCCTCTTCGACTACTACGAATCAAGAGACAGATGTAAAGTACCAAATTGCCCTCAAATGGTGGCTGCCGCGTAACTAAAATTATTTTTTCTGTTATAGATTGGATTCGACATTAAAATTTGTTGTTTTTTAAATAAAAAAATTTTATCAATATTTTATATTTTATACAGTCAATATTGTTTGACAAATAGGTGTTAGAGGTATACAAAATTTTGATGTATTTATTCTTGAAATTTAGTTAATAAAATAATATGCATGCTTGGGGTATCTTCGGTGATAGAACACATTAAAAAATGGTATATGGTTTCGCATTTAAATAAAAAGTGATTTTTGTTGTATTGTTGTTTTATTGATATAAAATGTATAAATCGTAAAAACAAAAGCATTAAATCATATTAATTACAGTCGAATCATAACTGTAACTTTTAACTCAATTTATTGTTTTTAACTAATGCTGCGTTTACACTTTACTGGCGGTTTAGTTCAGGCTAGTCAAAAAAGTAAATTGGTTTGTTACCGGCCAGTCGAACGGTAACTGCATTCATTCCATACGTAGGCGTAGGTACAGTTTTTGGTTCAGTGGCCCACTGTTATTTTAACCATAGACTATGTTTTAACAAAGATAGTGCCAAGCCAAATAACACCATAGTACAATTTTAACAGCAGCATGCAGGTAACCTACCTACTAGACGGGTGTTTCAGAGTAAGATGCTCATCCTTAACGGTGTGAATCCTTAGGTGCATGATTTTAAGAAGAAAAGTTCAAATTAACATATATCCTTAACCTATCAACTTTCGAACTATAGGGCGTTAAAGTTTTAAGAAAAAAATCGTTTTTCTATCATAACTTTAACAACTTTCTAGCTGTTTTTATGAATTTTTCACACATGCCCTCTAAGCATCAATAGCCATTTTTTGGTGTAGAAAAATTTTAAAAATTTTTAACCAGTGGCGTCCTGAAAGGGTTTGGACTAGACATTTTGGAAAAATATTATGTACGCCACTGCTTTTTCTCAAGATAAATAAATGAAGTAATGGTTTATTCAAATGGTTACCGAAAATCCCCAATTTGATGCCAGAATTTTGTTCACGGACGAAGCTAATTTTTCCAGGAACGCCATACAAAATTTTCATAACAATCACTTCTGGGCAGAAGAAAACCCACATGCCATTACGGAATCCCACCACAAAGAGCAATTTTCTGTAAATGTTTGGGTTGGAATTATTGGTGATTATTTAATTGGGCCTTATATTTTTTACCAGCCAGATTGAACGGAATCAATTATCGCCAATTTCTTGAACACACTTTACCAAATTTGCTAGACGACGTCCCTATTTTAACCCGACATCGTATGATGGTTTATGCACGATGGTGCACCTGCCCATTTCAGTCTCTTAGCACGAGAGTTTTTAAATCAACATTATAGTAATCGATGGATAGGGCGCAGAGGAACACAATCGTGGCGACCTAGATCCTCTGATCTAAACAGTCTAGATTTTTTCCTGTGGGGACATCTGAAAACGTTGGTTTACAGCATCCCAATAAATACTAATAAAGAGTTGAGAAACCGCATAATAGTTTGTTTCGACACTATCAGGAATAATCCAGGAATTTTTCAAAGGGTACGAGACTCAATGAGGAGAAGAGCTGAAGCACAGCGAATGCGCATTTAATGCTTTTAATTTTTTTTGTCGGAAACTGTTTGTCGGACGATAAAAAGGCAAGATATTAAATTTGGCCTAAAATGAATGAGTATTTTAAAAATAATTTTTATCTTGAGAAAAAGCAGTGGCGTACATAATATTTTTCCAAAATGTCTAGTCCAAACCCTTTCAGGACGCCACTGGTTAAAATTTTTTAAAATTTTTCTACACCAAAAAATGGCTATTGGTGCTTAGAGGGCATGTGTGAAAAATTCATAAAAATAGCTAGAAAGTTGTTAAAGTTATGATAGAAAAACGATTTTTTTCTTAAACCTTTAACGCCCTGTAGTTCGAAAGATGATAGGTTAAGGATAATATATGTTAATTTGAACTTTTCTTCTTAAAATCACCTAAGGATTCACACCGTTAAGGATCAGCATCTTATTCTGAAACACCCTGTATAGAACTTGGATTGGATATTTTGTTTTTTACTACTCTAGAATTGATTAAGTGAACGTGAAAATATGTAAACTGAAACGGCAAAGCAGGCTAGCAGATATTATTACTTTCCATCAGTTTATGCTTAAACGGCTAAGCTGAAGCGATTTTTTGGTATTTTTATTTACAAAGTCTATTAAGCTTTTATTATCATGTGCAATTTAAATTAATAATAGTTTTAAAACTATTAATTTTAACTAGTTTATTTGCTGAGAGCGAGAGCGCGTTAAGTAGGTAGGTACTTGACTAACAGATGTCACTACTAGTTTTGGACAATCAAATAAATAATTATTAGAAAATTAAACTTTTACTTCCGTTGAGACTTGGAAAACGTGATTTTATACGTATAAAAACAAAGCACACTTTTAAAATGCAATAATAAAGCATTTGATTGTGCTGGTTTTCTTTCAAAATTAATATACTTAGGTATGTCGACTGAAATTTTTGACAGAGGTTTGTGTATACAGAATTTTTTTTCTATTGGAGCATCAATAAGAGCTTCGATTGGCTAGGTTTAACCCCTCTTAAACCTGCGCAGTAGGCTGCTTTAGCTTATAGACAACAAATACGGTCGTTGCCACAAAATGTTGGTACTCTAAAGAATGTGCAATATAACATTAGACGGCTTCAATACATCAAAAATTGTAAATTCTCGGGATTTCAATATCAAGAATCGTGTTACCTTCGAAGTGAATAATAGTAGCTTCTCATATGGGACAACAAAGGAGCCACTGAAGCGATAAGCGATAGTCATTTCATTTTGTAACGGGACGTACGTCTAACGCATGCTCATTGCTCAGTATCCTAGTGATGATTTTGTAGCGGCGTCGAGTGAGAAATTTAATTCGATGTGTTGTGTCGACTTTTCTGTGTGAATCCGGATTATTTTACTTACAGTGATATTAAAATCCTTATAACTATGATTTTACGCGTGAAGTGATCCTTACTGTGAGATATAGTCATGAACCGCCACATTTATCATGTAGGACCAGTGTGTGTAAATAATCATCCGTAATCAAATATATTTGCATGTAGGTTACGTTCGCTCAAATACATTTATTCCTTAGTTTTTAAAATGTATGCAAAAGGAAAAGGATCATCAGTGCCGTCCGACGCACAAGCCAGAGAAAAGTAAGTACTTTTTAAAATAATTTCTGCAGGTCCGTACTACATCTCTGTTTACCTACCAATGCTTCTGAATTATAAACTACCTACTAATTTATTTAATCTTAAAATAATGCTTTTCGAATAGTCATATCAAATCAAACAAGTTTTAGAAATCATTGGGGAGTGAAACGTAAGATTTTTAATTTAGTAATTAAATTTTTTCTATAAAATCTAAATTCATTGATTGTTTACATTAGAGTACAGAGTATCCTTGGAAAAATCGGCAACGTACCAACCCACACAAAACAATATTATAGTGCAATGAGCTTCGAAAATTTCTATTTTTATTTTAATTAAAAAAATTTTCACCTACAGGTTGGCTTTATACGTTTACGAATATTTACTGCATGTCGGCGCACAAAAGGCGGCCCAAACTTTTCTTTCAGAGGTAAGATCTCCCAAAAGAGTTAAAGCACCAGAGACTAAAAATTATATTTTTTTTAGATACGGTGGGAAAAGAACATAACGTTAGGAGAGCCTCCAGGATTTTTGCACTCTTGGTGGTGGTACGTCGTAACTATTTTTTAAAAATTAGACGAATTTGCTAACCGGTTAATATTTTCAGTGTTTTTTGGGATTTATATTGTGCAGCCCCCGAAAGACGGGATACTTGCGAACATTCTTCGGAAGCAAAGGCTTTTCACGATTACGTGAGTATCCTCCATACTCGTATTTTGAGCCGATCAATACTTGGTCGGAGGTATGGCAACGCTGCGCGAATATACGCGTTTGACCAGGTGTAATCGTCCAGCTCGGTATTCGCTTTGACGAAAATTTTTGTAAAACCCATGTTAGTTATTCCTTTTAACGGTGCACACGTGCATTTTCGCCCTCCAGTGCGTAATTATGTTTTTATCACTGTACTTTTTCGCTGTCCAATATCGCCTCTGATAACCTTACTACTATACTACTTCATTTTTGATGAATAGTACTTATTTGGTCAACATTCTTACGAACTAACTTGAGGACCTTGAGTTTTTATCTACCAACTCGAAACGATATCGTAGTTTTGAAATTCAGGTGACTGAATTTCTGTGGTAAAACTTCAACTCTAGTACCTATCTACTCTCCAATCATTTTATTTTACATCATGATCATTCCTCGCTCAAACCGAGAGTTGATTCTTTTAGGTAGGTATACGGGGTTCAGTCAAAAAGCAGTAATAGGTACCTACCTGATACCACACGGTAGGTGTTTACGAATATGTGTAGAAATCAATAAACACTGACTACATAATTATTTTGATGGGGCTTAAAATTCTCTTTTCATTGCTTCAGTGCTTTTTCTAATATTTTTTTCAACTAATATTAAAATTTATTCTTATAAGGTATCGCAGCCATGGATGGATACCTATTCCTGAAATTTATTTTTCGTTCTGTTTCGTTTCGTTTAATTTTTATTTTATTCTTATTTATGGGAACATTCATTTCCGTAGGTACCAAAAAATTATTTATATAGTAAAGTTTACATTGTACCGTTGATATTCTGACTGCCATAAAGCCCTGAATTATCCCTCTGGCCATATAATATAGATGCCCCAAATTTACATATTTTTGGGCAGAGCCAGAGTACAAATTACCTGCATACTAACTAACCTATACCGTTTTAAGTAGGTATAAATACCTAATAAAATATAAATAGCAAATTGATTTTTATTAATTTTAGTTCCAATTGGTTTTCCGACGAGTGAATTGTGTTGTATTAGTGTTTGGTTTTTCGGCGCGTGATATTTTTTATTGTATTAGTGTTAGAATTTGGCGTCCATGGGCTTGTGCTGAGAGTGGGGCATCTTGTAGGGTTACTTTTAAAAGAAAGTATTGAACTCCGGTTGCTAAAAAGATAACTAAAAACATGTAAGTACCTACCAATCTTTGCTGAAAAGTGTGAAAAGAGATTTTAATTCAACTGATGCTTTAGCCGAGACGTCTGCTTTAACAAGTACTTCTTTATTTATTTATTTATTTATTAAGGTCTCTTAGGATACAAACAGAACAAATTCCAAAAAATACTGTCTTATCTTCGGTGAAAGATATAGTACTGTGGCATATTTAGAAGTATTAATGAGAATGATTTGGATTTATTAAGAAGGAAAATATATAAAGAACAATCTGTACCTAGGTACCTTGGTTTCCCTAAAAAAGAGGCTTACCAACGACGAAACAAAAATTTCTTGTAGCATTTCAAGCCCAAGAAAAGTTTTGTCTAAAATGGGGTTTTAATATCACGCAATTGATAAAAGTTGAACCTTAATAGAATTCCAACTTTTACGGGAATGGCGTCATAAATGTTTAACTGCTATTAAACAATATGGAGCAGAAAATTGAGCAATTATCTATCTTGACGAAACATGATTCGATACACATGACACAGCAAGAAAAGGGTGGAATGATTTTTCAAAAAAATGTCAAACCAAGGCTCCCTTCGAATAAAGGCAAAATAATAACAATGATACATGCAGGTTCACAAAATGAATTTTTTTTAGATTACCACCAAAAGACACTGACCCACAACTTTTTGCAGATTGGTTTACATATCGGCTTCTTAAAAGTAGGTATACCCAAAATAGCGGTGTTGTAATGGACAATGCTAGTTATCATAGTCGTCAAGTAAAAATGTTTCCTAGTTCTAAGAGTACAAAAGCAGAAATCCAAAATTTTATGAGAAATAGTAATGGATATTTAGAAGAAACTTAGTACAAAATGAGATTTTTTAGAAGTACTTATTAGAGGCTTTTAAAATTAATAAAGAATACGTGTGTGATAAACTTGCAACAGAAAATGGACATACAGTGTTGCCTCTTCCCCCCTACTCTATTGTGTATTTAATCCAAGATTTAATCCAATCGAACTAATTTGGCACCAAGTAAAGTCAAATATTAGAAGGAATAATACTTTCCCCGCATTAAATACATCTGTAGTAGAATTAATAAAAAACATAGTACATACCTAAGTAACATTTCTGCAGACAGTTGGAAAAACTGTACCTACTTATACAACATGTAATTAAGATGAAAAATTCTCATATGTGTATAAGTGCTAATGTTCAACCCTTAATAATAAGTTTAGATGAATATAGTGAGAGGGACACAGAACTAAATAAATTAAGAGTAAAGTAGAATTAAGTTGCACAATTGACTATTGTAAAACTTTTCTGTTTACACACATTGTACTGTCTTTAAATCTTAAATTTAATTTTAATCTTGTACTAGTGTGTAGTCTAAATCGTAACATCGTACATTTTAATCACAATAACTTGTAAAAATCTTTTTTATATACCTTAAGTCTAGCCTTAAGTACTTTGTTGATGACTGTAAAGACCTCGGTAAAAACTTAATTTTTATTGAAACGAATAAATCTGTTTTTCAGTATTTGATTAATTTTTATTGTACTTATTATGTGTCAAAATATTATTATTATACCTAATATTTGATCTTTACTTTCATTTGGTTTAAAATCTCTCTTTAATTCACAATAAAAATAAATCAGTACCTACCTATGTACCGCATCATCATCTCTTGAAGGTTTTGAGTGATTGTGGTATAAGGGGTGCGGTGTTGAATGTCTTCGAGAGCTATTTGAACAACAGACAACAAATAACAAAGATATGCAACACTTATAGTGACGCCTTGACCGTTAGAATTGGAATACCACAGGGCACTGTATTGGGTCCAATTTTGTTTATAACATACATAAATTCTTTAACTGATATCGATATAAAAAACGGTGTTGTCATATCATATGCTGATGACACAGCGGTGATATTTAGGGGTGAAACTTGGAATGAAGTGAGAAATTTGGCTGTGAGTGGAATGAAAACAATAAAAAACTGGTTGGACTTCTTCAAACTGACATTAAATACATCAACAACAAATTATATAGCCTTTTCTCTTACTGCGTCTAATCGTCCTGATTTCAGTAGCCTCACGATAGAGAATTTGGATGCTGATGTTTGTGAGGTTGACTCCACAAAGTATTTGGGTATTATTGTGGATAAACATCTTAAGTGGGGGCACTGGGGGCCACCGAGGGGGCCACATACATTAAACTTAACAAAAAATATTAGAAAACTAATTCATAAATTTTATATTTTAAGAAACATACTTGAAAAAAAATTATTAATTACCATATAGCAGAGGCACCACCTATGGCCAGGTTAAGGGAAATATATACATTTTGTCATTGCTATTGGTCACTAGAAAAGTTAATCAAAAAAATCCAAACAAATTTGGATACTTGTAAGTGTCCTCTATTGGGATGAATACCTAAAATAATTTGTTTTTAAAAAACAATAATTTTATAACAATTTTTAGAAAAAAGTGAAAAATTCCCTACTTTTCGCCCTCTGTCCCCACTTATGGCCACATAGTTTTACCACTTATGGCCAGATATTTACCAAGGGTGTTAAATATATTAAAACAGTAGGTTTAAACATTTTTTAATTTTTAAAAAGTTACAAAACATGTTACATGATACAGACCAGCGGCGCGAAATCCTGACTTAACATTTTCTCCCATTTTTGGATCATTAATAATATCAGACAAAATGGAAGGCAAATTACCCTTACTTATTTCCTGGCCTTGGTTATCAATCTTAAACTTTCTGGAAATTTTTTGCCATTTTTTTTTACAGGACCAAAAACTGCTATATCTAGTGGTTGGAGGATATGTGTAGCATTAGGAACCAGTGCTATTAGAATAATCTGATGTTCCCGACAAAATTTACTTAAATGGAGGCTTAAATGGGAAGTATGTCCATCTAGAAACACAACAACAGGAAATTGTATTTCGCTATCCTTTAAATACCCTAAAAAAACATTGGCGAAATATTCAAAAAAACACTCTGCGGTCATCCAACCATTCTCTCTTTTTCCAAGTCCCCATCCTTTAGGCGCTAATTGTATTATTGTTTTAGGTATCCTTTCGTATTTAAATAATGTTAAGGGAGGCGCAAATTTTCCTGAGGCATTTACAGTAACAAGAGTTGTTACGTTTTCTTTATCTGACGAAGTTCTTTCATCGTAAACGTGCTTTCCACGGGGACCGATGATATTACTACTTTTTGGAGCTAGGGGAAATCCTGATTCGTCCATGTTAAACACTCTATCTGGTTTATTTAATATATCAACTGCATTAATTTCCTTGAAAGTCTTATAAACTTCATCAAACCACTTTCGAATTTTTTTCTGTCACAGCGCCTCTACCTTCATGTATGTATTCAGGTTTCTTCTGTGAAAGTTCCTTGTGCCTCTTCAAAAAAGCATAATACCACTTTTTTCCAGGCCTATTATTTGAAAAAGGTGTTTTTATATTTAACTGACTAACTAGCTTTTGCACCGATGTTAGAAGACCATCTTTATCTATGGGAAACCCCATTTTAGCGCAATCAAGTATCCAGTTCACCAGTGTTTTTTCAGTATCTTCTTCAAGGAAAGAATAAAAGCCGCATTGTCCCGTCGAATTCCTTGGAGATTTTCCACTTATTTTATTTCTCAGAGTGGTTCGAGGCACCATAAAGACCTGCTAGCCTTTGAAA
The DNA here is from genome assembly GCA_963920685.1 of Polydrusus tereticollis. NCBI lineage: Eukaryota > Metazoa > Arthropoda > Insecta > Coleoptera > Curculionidae > Polydrusus > Polydrusus tereticollis. Next base: position 49,351,536 of record OY987335.1, on the reverse strand, counting down.
CAGCCATTCCGTCTGCAATGAACTCTAATGCCAACTTTATTTTTGATGGAGAATACTAAAATTTTGAAAGTTTTTCTATTTTTCCTGATTGGACTCTTTCCGGCATTTTTGTCTGAAAAGAGAAAAACCTACAGTCAAACATGTACGTATTTATTGTTGTTTGCAACATAATATTTTGCGCATAATTGTTCACAGATTTTATAGTGCTCTTGAAGTGCCCTCTTTCCAACAAAAGTATAAAAAAAAAATGGATGGCCATAAGTGGATTTTGCGATCTCACTAATGGCCACCTTTATGGCCATAAGTAGAAATACGCTTATATTTCGCTTCCACTAATGGCCATCGTGTTTTTAACAAAAAAAAACCTCTTTAAGTATATCTTTATAACAAAAATACAAATTCAAGAACACTTTACTTACCTTTGCACAATGATCCAACCGATCTTTTATTTAAAAAGTAATCAAGTACGTACGATGATTAAAGATTGTTTGCTTAAGAACAACGTTAACAATTTTTGGCACTCGTATATCCGATCACTTTGGCATTTATCTTGGAACTAAAACTTATTTCCCAAACTCCTCATAGCATTCTCCCCACTCCTAACATTCCAACGTGTCGGTTCTCGCGTGATATTTAATTTGAAAGTTGCAAGGAATCTTATTATTTTTAGGAACTACTAGAAGTGGCCATAAGTGGGGTAATGGCCATAAGTGGTGCCTCTGCCCTAAAGTACTGGTCGAATCTTTAATAAGATATGGGATAGTTGTGTGAGGAGGTCTTTACAAAAACTCATTGCAACCTTTGTAGGTATGTTGTACAGAACTTTATTTTAAAAATAATCAATAGAAAAAGGAAACGCTACTCCACTCACTTACTTTACAGTGATGAAATTTTGAATGTCAGATCACTTTATACAAGGGGGAAACCACCTTAGAATTTTGGTGTACAAGCTGATAGAATTTTTAGAATTTTTTAGAATTTATTAGCATATTTCTTAGAATTATCAGAATTTTTTTAGTATTTTTTAGAATTATCAAAATTTTTTAGAATTTTTTTGAATTTATTTAGAATTGTTTACTTATGCGCATGCTCAAAAGCATGCATAATCTATCAAAATTTCTCCCCTCTACTACTTTCTACATCGGCATCGAGATCGGCATATTATTTGTTTATTTGAGCAGTAGGCTAGCGAAACGCACGATGCGATTACGATTTCAGGTTTAAGAATGTTGATGAACCGAATGGTCTCTGGATATTAATAAAATGTTGTTTTTTTTCCGATAAAACCGGAAAAAAACAATACAATTTTTATCGCAATAAGAAAGCGATACAGACATTAGAAAAAATATACGATTTAGTACTTGTGTAAGAAAGAAAACCTTTCAGATGACAGTATTGGCTCATATTCTGAGGTATTGGCTTATTATCCAGATCAAAAAGTGGATATAACTGATCGCATCCTTTATCTACCCAATCTTATCTAAGAGTAAGCTTACCAAATAATGTAGTACGACTCCTTAAAAAATCATCACTTATTTGATTACTCTATGAGGGAAAAGAAAAGGTAAACACAGGTCGGATAAATACAGGGTGTTTCAGAATTACGGTACGTAACTTAAGGAGGTGATTCCTTATGATATTCTAAGAGAAAAAGTTCATATGAGCATGTGTCCGGAGTTGTCCCGTCTTTGATATACAGGGTGTTAAAGTTTAAAAAAAAAATAATTTTCTTATAATTTTTTTAAATATCCTTTTCCCGATTTTATTGAAATTTGGTACCGTTGTTCATAATGATAAGGGGCTTAATTAGCCCTAATTAAATTAAATGTATTAAGTTCAGTGGCGTCCCGGGGAGCACCTTAACGAATATTGTTGACAAAAAATGTACGACACTGACTATTTCCTAATTTCGATATTTTCTCTCGAATTTACCAACTAATAATACAACTTCTTTGCTCCCCGAATTCTTTTCGTATTTTGCTTCGTATTCGAAAGAAAAAATAAAACCTTATGTATTTTAAAGTGAATTAAAACATTTAAATTAAAAATAAAATAATTTTTTTAAATATTGATATAAAAAAAAAAACGCAGTTTAAACAGTTAATCAAAGCAAATGTTGAAAATGGTCACTTTCTGATGAAACGCACGATTGCAATCGTCTCGCCATTGATTCTCTTAGAAGTTCAAAAATGCTTGCATTATTTCGTATCGCATCGCAACTTGGTGTCTTGTATACACTCGAGACTTTAAGTGACCCCATAAAGAATAGTCTAGAGGATTCAAGTCGGGACTGCGAGCTGGCCAATCTTGGGGACCAGCGCGTCTAATCCAGCAATTAGAAAAGTCTTGTCGATGCATTGACGAGCAACTAGACTAAAATGAGCTGGGGTGCCGTCGTGCATGAGCCACATTGGCACTAGTTAAGGGAAGGAACGAAGTATATAGCCTCTTCCAACTCAGGCGTGGTTATTGTTGCAGGTCTGTCAGGAAGTTCCGTATTACGTTTAAAACTCCCAGTTTCACTCAATCTTGCATGGAGCTGTCTAAATGTTTTGGCACATGGCACATTTTTTTTTAAAAAACACCCTATATATCAAAAAAGGGGCAACTCTGGGCACATGTTCATATGAACTTTTTCTTTTAAAATATGATAATGAATCACCTCCTTAAGTTATATACCGTACTTCTGAAACACCCTGCATATTTTTGACACATTTTAAACGTAAAAATGGTACAGAAGATAAAAATGCAGATAAAAAATTAGTTAGTTAAGAGTCTTTTAGAATGTCCGAAAAATAATCAGAATTTTTTATAAAGTTTCAGAATTTTTTAGAATTTTTTAGAATTTTAGAATTTTTGGTGTACCTACAAAATTGGATAGGTGGTTTCCCCCTCGACTTTATATATTGTCAACCTCCGTATTTATTCACAAAACGCTTGGATTGCGAAATTATGTTGATCATTCATATGAAACGCTTAATAATGTGAACAGGCATTTAATAATTCCTAACAGTAATACCAATATCAATTTGCGTTCTACTAATTATTTAGCGCCAAAAATTTACAATTTGTTACCCATAAATATAAAAAATTCACAAATAGGTATAAAAAGATTCAGCAAGTGTTGCAGATCGTTTATATATTCTAACTTTGCTGGGTTTAATGCGCTGTTTTGAAGACTTGTGTTTTTCTTTTCTTTTCTTTTTGCCCGATTGTTCATACTTAAATTGTAATTGTGGGCACTACCCTTGCACATACAGGGATTAAGTTCCTTAGGTGCAGGAATAAAATGTTGAAGAACTAATACTTAATATTAACGTAATATTGTAAAAAATATTGTAATATAATTGAATTGAATTGAAATTGAATTGAATTGAATTGAATGTAGAGCTAGCTATATTTTCAAGCCGACCCTGCACCTTTTTATTGCGGTTTGAAGACGTTGGACCTACACAATGGGGTTTAATCAGGTAGTTGAATTATTGCAGTAAAGGTATGATCTCGGGTATGATGTAAACTTTACTATACCTACGTGTTTTATAGGTAGGTAAGTATAGGTACACAAAAATAAATAGAAATACAATAATGATACCTTGGTTGATTAAATAAAGAAACAAAATAAGAATGGTATTGTTATAATTAAACTTAGGTAGGTAGGTAGGTATTTACTTACCTACAAGAAAATAACATTTAATTAATTATTGTATTATATAAAGTAATGTTAAGGAACGGACTTGCCACCACACTCGTTGGTCCAAAATTTTGACCGATGTCATTTGACAGTGCTGAAAACCGAATATATGTACTAAATACTCTGGTCATTCCTCTTCAAAAAAAGTAATAACTCTTAATTTATTTCGATAAAACTGGCGGTTTTCGAGATAAATCGGTTTTTATGGAAAACACTCAAAAGTTAGGTACCTACTAATGTTAAACACAAACTGGTAAAAATCAGGTTGTTATTGTTGATACCTACATAATGAATTACTATTAACGGAACTTGTCAAAACCGCCTTCAAGTAAAAATAATTTAAAAAATTGGAAGAATATTCTTACGCAGAATATGCTAATATGCATTAAATTTATGGTGAAGTGCTCTCCAACTCTTCGAAGGCAAGAAGACTTTACTCTGAAAGATTTCAAGCCCGAACATTGCCAAGTCAAAAAACCTTTCAAAGGGTTGATCGGAGCGACCTCCCAGGAGAGCACGAGACCCTCACGTAGAGGAACAAATTTTGCAAGATATTGTTCTAAGCTGAACACCCTAATTTTTTTCACAGTAACATAATTTCCCGTGACCAAGCCATCTACGCTATAATCAAATCCGACAGATGTCAAGAAGTGACAGATACGACCCTATTTTAATTTTTTTTTAATGACAACCCTCATAAGTAAATAACCATACGAGTAAATTGCACTTGGCGATCCGATTCCAAAAACCTATGGTTGTTGATAGTTATTATTAACCGTTTTGGAAATACGGAGGTTCCTAATTTGCCTTCATCGATTTTGTCTTTTAGGTGTCTTACCTTTTAATAAATAGCCCTTTTAAGCTGAGAACCCCAATTTTTTTTACAGTAACATAACTTCCCGTGATCAAGCTATCTACGCTATAATCAAATCCGACAGATGTCAAAAAGTGACAGATATGACGCCATTTTGAATTGTTTTAAATGGCAACCTTGATAAATAACCATACGAGTGAATTGCATTTCGCGATCAGATTTTAAAAACTTATACTTGCATTAATCAATTTGTAAGAAATGCTCACAGCCACCTTCAAAAAAATGGAACCAATTTTGCTACATCTTCCAAATTACTAAGTTTCAGGAAAACGCTGGAACAATATAATTTATTTAATTTTTTCTCATAACATTATTTTTTGGTTTCAAAGGTCTTTATGGAAAACATGAAAAAAAGATTAATGTAAATGCAGACAACTCATAGGCACAATTTGAATCCATCTTGAAATATACAGGTTGTTACAAGAAAAAGGATCCATGATTAAGGGAATTAGAAATTTAATAACAATGCAATTCACTACTGTGGTTATTTATGAGGGTTGCAATTAAAAAAAATTCAAAATGCCGTCGTATCTGTCACTTCTTGACATCTGTCGGATTTAAATATGGCGTAGATAGCTTAGTCACAGGAAATAATGTTCATGTGAAAAAAATTGGGGCTTTTAGTTTAAAATGTCTATTTATTAAAGACGAAATCGATAAAGGTAAAATAGGCACCCGGCACCCGCGTATTTCCGAAACGGATGAAAATAAATATTAATATGTTTTTGAAATCAGATCGCCAAATGCAATAGACAGCCTAAGTGATGACGTCACAAGGGGCGTGTTTTAAAAAATCTTTCCAAACAAAAATAAATTGCATTGAAAATCCCATAAGAGATTTTTGCAAGCATTGGTACACGTTTATAGGCGACAAATAAGCAATTTCTTCAAATTATTTATATTTTTGGTGACATGATTGACCCATTTACAGCCACAGATAGAGGTAAGTGTTTCCTGAAAATATTTAATCGCCATCTGAAAAAGTTTGAGGTTATGTTATTGTTGTTTACATTATTGTTTATTAAGACATAATTGTTAGTTTTTTGTAAAATAAAGCTTGTGGTAGTGTTTATTTATTAATATAAAGTAGACCCAGTCTATAGCCTAAATAATTTATATTATAGATTCAATATTGGCTAAAGTGGTTACGTATTTTGTTACCCGAACAGAAAATTTTCAAGTTTGTTGTATTCCCTGCAAAGATAGAAGAGAGGAATGCCTGGTCATCACCTATATAAGCATCTTATAAGGTACATAATAGAACAATTATTATGTTAAAAAGGGATAAACGCCTTGGAGTTGAACCATTATTTGCTTTACAATGGTAAAAGTCAAGATAGAGCAGAGAACCTTCTCAACATTCTTTGGTTTGTACCTGCCACTTTGGGCACAATGACAGAAAGAATAGGGCTACAATATTTGAGTTCAGCGCTAAAAGGCAATTTAGCATTACATCTCCAGAAAAAAGGTATGTTATAGCTTTTATTATACAAAATGTATTCACGTTCCTAAAAACTAAAGTAAAAAATGTGAACATTTAATAGTTTGATTTAACTTTTAATAGAAAAGCAAGGCCAACATTATATTAAATTATGTTTAGAAAAAAAGTGAGCAGACAGATGTTACCGAAGATATTGACTCATGCTTTAGGAGCATCGTTAGAAGCAGAAAAGTATTTTTTGATACAAGATTTGGAAGAAATTTCAAAAAACCTTTAAAAACTTTTAGTACGCTTTAGTTACAACTATTCTCATATCCTTATGTATGCACAGGGATATCAATAATGCTATGCCTAATACAATTAATTTGAAATATATATTATGTAGATTATAAAACAATGTAATAAAAATAACAATAAATATTTGTTTAAATTTTTATAATTTCAGTACATCAAATGTTGTTAAGGTCTACAGTATTTCTAAAATTGCTGATCAATCTGATGATCCATAGCTGCATGAATAAGGCTTACTGGGATATAGCTCCTCAGCTGTTTTAACTTCGCTGGATTTAGTTTTTTGGGCATTTCGAAGGCACTTCTTATCAGTGACTGATAGGTAGTAGTATCCAAATAATGCAGTTGATGATATTTTATTCCCGCTAGAACATAAACAGTTGGCAGATATTGTGTTGCATTTTTTGTTTAGTATAATCTACAATTAAAATATTATTTTGCATGAAGTATATAAAAAAATTTATGATAGTAATTTAAATTACCACAATATTATAACTTTTGTCTTTCATCATAGTGTGAACTTCTCCGATCTGAATCAAATTGCATCCATAGGACATGGTTTGACTCCAAGGCATTTACCCCTTTTTAACATAATAATATTTGCTCTATTAGGTACCTTATAAGTGATGTCCGAGCTTTTCTTTCTTTTATCTTTGCAGGGAATACAACAAACTTGAAAATTTTCTGTTCGGGTAACAAAATACGTAACCACTTTAGCCAATATTGAATCTATAATATAAATTATTTAGGCTATAGACTGGGTCTACTTCATATTAATAAATAAACACTACCACAAGCTTTATTTTACAAAAAACTAACAATTATGTCTTAATAAACAATAATGTAAACAACAATAACATAACCTCAAACTTTTTTAGATGGCGATTAAATATTTTTAGGAAACACTTACCTCTATCTGTGGCTGTAAATGGGTTAATCATATCGCCAAAAATATAAATAATTTGAAGAAATTGCTTATTTGTCGCCTATAAACGTGTACCAATGCTTGCAAAAATCTCTTATGGGATTTTCAATGCAATTTATTTTTGTTTGGAAAGATTTTTTAAAACACGCCCCTTGTGACGTCAGACTTAGGCTGTCCATTCACTTTTGCGGTTATTTATGAGAGTTGCCATTTAAAAAAAAATCAAAATGGCGTCGTATCTGTCTCTTTCTGACATCTGTCGGATTTGATTATAGCGTAGATGGCTTGGTCACGGGAAATTATGTAACTGTGAAAAAAATTAAGGCGTTCAGCTTAAAAGGTCTATTTATTAAAGGGGTGAGACACTTAAAAGACAAAATCGATAAAAGCAAATTAGGAACCCCCGTATTTCCGAAACGGATGAAAATAAATATCAACAACTTAGGGTTTTTGAAATCGGACCGCGAATTGCAATTCACTTGTGTGATTATTCATGAGGGTTGCCATTTAAACATACAAAAAAATCAAAATGGTGTCGTATCTGTCACTTTTTGACATCTGTCGGATTTAACTTTAGTGTAGATGGCTTGGTCACGGGAAATTATGTAACTGTGAAAAAAATTAAGGTGTTCAGCTCAGAAGGTATATTTATTAAGGGGGTGAGACACTTAAAAAACAAAATCGATGAAGGGAAATTAGGAACTCCCGTATTTCCGAAACGGCTGAATATAAATATTAACAACTATAGGTTTTTGAAATCGGATCGCCAAGTGCAATTTACTCGTGTGGTTATTTATGAGGGTTGCCATTTAAAAAATTCAAAATCTGCACTATTTTTGACATCACTTTTTGACATCTGTCGGATTTGATTATGACGTGGATGGCTTGGTCACGGGAAGTTATGTAGGGGAGACTAGGGATGGTTGATACGCTTTTGTACTATTTTTAAATTAAAAAGAAATACAATTTTTCTTATACATTTATTGTGGCACACAAATATACGTTAATATGTTTTATTCATATTTTTTTGTTAAAATAATAATTTTAGTGTGACGGCTTGCTGATTTTTTAATTTGTTTGACATCTTGCATTATGTATCAATGATCCCCATATTAGGGATAATTCATACAGGTGTGAGGATACATGATACAAGATTAAAGAAAAATAAATTTCATTAAAGTTCTAGTAATTTATTATATTTAAAACATTATAAAAGTACGTATAAAAAAAACAGTACAGTAAAATACAAGTACCTAGGTAAAGTAAAAAATAACACCTATGAAACTTTTTTATTCAACAAGCAAGCCATCAAATTTCTTCTCAAATTAAAAAAACATTAACCTGTCATTTTTATATTCACATCTTGGTCCTGTTAATAACTTTTCTATCTGATCTTCAACAATAGAAACGTCTTCTTTCTCCGGCCATTTAAATTTGCTTCCCTCGATGCATCTGGCAAAATTTATTTTCCATTCATTGCCTATTTTTTCGATTATCTGTCCAACAAACAAACAAACTGATTTTTTTCCTTTAAATATAACCAATACCCAACCTTCGATTTCTACATATTTTGGACATGCATCTTCTTCGTGGAATGATTCTAAGTCATCAGAAGAATCGTCCGAATGAAAAGAATCATCTTCTGTTGTATCTGAGTCCTCAATTTTAGTTTTCTTCTTTACTTGTAGTTTCTTATTATTAAGTTTATTTTCCGCACCCAAGACCTTTCTTTTGATTAGACCAGATTTTTCTAGTCTCTCTTCTTGCTTTATATTCTTTTTCAATTTCGATCTTATTGGGAGTATCAGTTAAAATGAGCGATTTTCTACGTTTTCTTTTTGTGGTTCGTTTCTTTCGTGGTTCCCCAATTTTGGGCAGTGGCAAAATTTCTTCAAACAATGTGAAAGAATCCTTACAAGGCTCATCAGATAGTAATTTAGAATTTGTCTCTGTAATATTAATGTCATTTTGGCTACTAAGTGGTTCTGGTTGTGCCTTATTTTGATTAATACCCAAAGGGCCAGCTTGTGTTTCGTCAAGTTCAATATTGGAAGGTAGCGGTTTATCTGTCGCAGTCAAACGCAAAAAGTCTTCTTCAGTAAATATGTCTGGATTGAATGGGCATATGCCGGTCTTTCTAAATCCTGATACTATATTTTGTTGGGTAAATGCTTAAGGGAATGCTGTTCCAACAATTTCTCCTCTGTTATAAATGTTCATAGCTTGACCTGGGTGATTGACCATCCATTGTTGCCCTGCCTTATTACAGGCATTTTGGAACGGAAAATTTATGGATACATCTAATGGTTGTAGCTTATGGCTACAGTGGGGGGGCAGCGTAAGCAAAACCACGCCATGTTGTTTTGCCAATTCGAGCACTTCCAAAGAAATGTGGGACTCGTGGTTGTCCATCAGTAGTAGTACTTTTGCGTCAAGTGAACATTTGACGAATTTTATAAAGTGTTTTAAAAAGTCAATAAAATTCTCTCGTGTCATCTAGCCAGTGTGTTTGGGATGACCGACAGCTACCGACCCAGTAGGTGCGCCATTAATTATATACTGTGCAACCTTAACTCTTGGCAAAACCATAAAAGGTGGAATGAAATTTCCAATTGAATTTACAGCACAACATATCATAACGAGGGTTCCCCGTTCTTGAGAAGTTGCTTGTCCAACTTGTTTTGTTCCCTTGGCTGCAAGGACTTTAGTTGGTTTATGGGTCGTTGGCACCCCAGTTTCATCTATGTTCCCATATGTCATGAGGAGCGAAGCTATATTTTTTTAATACTGGTTCTAAATTATCCATAAACTGTCTCACCGTCTCCCTATTAAATGCGTACGAACGAGCAATACTTGTAGCCTCGGGTTGTCGAATTGATATGTCTTTATTACGATTCATAAAGCCTCTGAACCAATCGTATCCCGCAATTTTGGTTTCGTCCCATTTTTTGGGATACACTTTGTTATTTTTTACAGCAAATGTATAGGCAAGTTCTCTAACTTGCACTGTTCCCAGTCTATGGTGTAATTGTGCTGCTTTTTTTTACATACCGAGCTAGCATAGTTTCTTCTTCCTTGCTGAATAACTGTCTTACATGATAATTTGGTTCAAATTTAATTTGCCCATTTATTTATTTATTTATTTACGTAACAACATTTTCAAGATATAAAGAACTTACAAATTACGATATTAAATAAACTAACCCAACCTAGGATAGCCCTTTTGGCAAGAATTTTAAATTTATGATCAGACTAATTGAAGAAATGTAAGGAATTATAAAATTTGTTGACATTTGTCGACATCCTGTTTATAGGACTATGTGCCAGATAATTCGTTCTGCTAAATGGAACATGTAGAAGGGAAGGATTACGAGTCTGGTAACTAGGAACATGAATGTAAAAAGTTTCCAAACATTCAGGGCTTTTGATAATATTATTTAATACTTTGAAGGCAAAGCAGACGTCGTAGTACTCCCTTCGGCGGAAGAGCGTTGTCAAATTTAGATAAGCCATAGCCTGGTCGTCGGTTAGGTTGATTCCAGCGTTAAAAAGAATATGTCTGGAAAACTTAATGAACTTTTTCTGAATATTTTCCAGCCTATTGATATGAATATACGGCGACCAAACTATGCTTGAGCACTCCAAGATGGATCTGACAAAGGAAATATACAGTGTTTTTACAGCTGTTACATTTTTGAAGTCCCTACACGATCTCTTAACAAACCCCAGCATCCTGTTTGCCTTAGACGTTATTTTATCAAAGTGTTCAGAAAATGTTAACTGTGTATCCAAGTACACGCCGAGATCTTTAACCACAGTCACCTCCTTTAGAACAACATTATTGATGACGTACTGATGAGGGAACAATTTTCTCGATCTGCTGAACCTCATAAAGGAACATTTGTCTATATTCAGTGACATGCCATTAAGTTGACACCAGGAAAACACAGTGTTAATATCGTTTTGCAACGAGGTGACATCTTGAAGAGATGTTACTTGTGTGAAAATTTACCTCCTTGCTCTGTTTATATTTGTTAACATAACGTTTTAAAGTCATTTTATCTATTGCATATTAGTTTTTCTAAGACCCCTGCTTTCTTCGGCAACTTCTTTTACAGCTTTCTCTAATATATCAGGAGGCACTGGAGTTCGTTGTTGTGTCCCAGGTTTTGCTTTGTAATTAAAAGGCATCTGAAAATAAATAATTTTATGTTATATCTATGTTTGCATAATTTAAAATTCAACAGTATCAATCAACTATTGTTGTTACCTAAAATTTTAAGCCTGAAAGATATATGAATAATAAGTTTTAATTACTGTATATTTGGGGTTCAGGTTAGTTCGTCAAAATAGGGTGTTTGGTCAAAATCGGATGTTTTGTCAAAATCGTGTGTTTGGTCAAAATCGGGTAGTTAGTCAAAATCGGGTGTTTGGGCAAAATCGGGTAGTTCGTCAAAATAGGGCGTTTGGTCAAAATCGGGTAATTCGTCAAAATAGGGTGTTTGGTCAAAATCGGGTATGTCAAAATCGGGAGTTTCATCAATATAGGGAATTTCTTCAATATTTGATATATTGACGTTACCTGGTATTCCACTCATATTGGGCAATGTCTCCTTATTGGGCAATGCTTCTAAATGAGGAAGGCTCTCAGAAATTAAGGCAGTATTTCTATTGAGATGACTTTATTTTTGCTTTTTAAATCTACTAACTTTTTTTAAATGCCCCTTAGAAACATTTGGTGGTTTTTTCCTATCCTTACAATATTTAAAAATGGATAAACGAATACATTTATTAACTACTTCATTATATACTTCTGCATGTTCTTGACAATATATAAAAGATTCAAAAACGGACCTGTAGCAGGATTTAACCTTTATTTCTAAATAAGATTCATGCCCCCGAGTTTCAAGAAATGACTCTACCATTTTGAAAATTTTGTCACTCATTTTAATTAAATTTTTGCTTGCATATTTCAAACTATTTTGGTCATCGTATTCCTTAAACTGGACATACAGATGTTCACTTTCAATTTGAGAAGCAAAAATTTTGTCTTTACAGTTAGAACAGTCAGGTGTCACTACTTTTGAAATTAAATAGCCAGCTGTATAAGCTGTTCCAAAATTGTCATTAACTTTATCAAAATCAAAAGGTTGTTCTATCTCTTGAGAGTCATCATCAGGGTTTCCTTCAATACCCTGGGAATCACGGCCTATTAATTAGCATGGACAAGTTTGAAACGTTTTCGCAATAATCTCATTCTACATTGCCGCCATTAATTTGAACAGTTAAACCATTAAGCACAGTTGTTTTCAGTGCGGCAGTGAATTATTTGCAGGTTGGATTAGTATTGCACACTCCATGTTGCCGGACTAGACCAAAGGTGTTTTCAAGGGTATCTTGGTTTAATGAACGCATGGGTAAAAAGTGAAATTTACCTTTTAACTTATTCCACAAGTAAAGAACTGACCTTAATGTGATCTGCCACCCATTAATAAATTGTTGTTTTATTTGTGATGTTCTTAAACTTTATAGGATTTTTGGGATCCTGCACGTCTGGTTCATACAACTTCCAATTGGCGATTTTTGGAAGCAAGTCTGAAAAAAACTTTTGGTGAGGAGATTCAGCTGAAAAGGCACATCTATGATTTTTGCCCATGATGGGATACTGATTGTTTCAATTTAGAAGATCAAACAGCTTGTCAATAAGTTCCGCAAATTCTGCAGTATAGATGGCATCTGCATCTAGCTTACCTACTGACACATTGGTCTCAATCGAAGCTGCCATTGAGTGACTTAGTTGTTTTGCTGCGATTTTTACTTTCATTTTCATATACGAATCTTTGAAATTGAAATGCTCCTGCCGTAAATATGGCAACTGACTAAAAGTACGCGTTTGTTTGTCAATCATAAATGTAGATTGAATATGTTATATTGGGATTCGGAATATTTTTATTTTTTTGCCTGAACAGTATGTATTTTGTCTTGTCAATGTTAATCTTTAATTTATTAAATAGCCGCCAGTTCCTATACAAATCCAAATCAGTGTTTACTTTTACTTCTAAATCCTTTACATTCTCCGCACTATAAATTCAAATTCAAATTCAAATTTATTCAAAACCCAAATATTTACAATACAATTTGCACTTAATGGTTACAATATAGATACATAATGCGTCCCTAAACTGAGTTTGGCAAGCACCTAGGTAAAGAATACCTGTATGTGCTCTTTGTATTTTTGCAGAAATATTAAATGTTATCCACGCAGATTTAGTATTTTAGACAAGAAAGAAAGAAAGGTAAAATAATTATAACTATAAGAAATCACTAAAAACAAAAATATACAATTAGTTCAAGAAGGATAAACCGTTCACAAAAATTTACAACAGTAAAACAAAATACAAGACTAAATCACATAGATATTCTTAATAGCACACACATCACAGTTTAGGCTGAAACTAGGACTAAAATATACTTAATAAAACGTGGGAATTTACTGAGAAAAATTTTTTTAAAGCAGACCTAAAATGTTTTTTGTTTTTTATGGACCTAATGTTTAGTGGAATTCCATTATATATTTTTAAGCCCAGGTAAGTAACAAAATGCTGCCCCAAGCTGGTCTTTGATAGAGTGACATTAAAGAGTTCATTTGCATTAGCTCTTGTTCGATATGAGTGTGTTATATATTTGTTCTGGTATTTGTTATTTAGGTGGATAAAATTGCAGACAGTAAGAATATAGAGGCTTTTCAAGTTTAAGATTTCTGAATACAGTAAGTGAGTTGGATACATTTGTGGTTTCTTAAAAATAATTTTGACAATATAATTCTGTATTCTTTTTAACTGCTCTAGATGCACACCATATGCCCCTCCCCAAACTAAAATTCCATAACCAAGTAATGGCTCCACTAGAGCCTTGTAAATTGCTATTAGGAGTTTCCTACTTAAAATTTCTCTCAGCATATAAAACTTATGGATTAGGCATCTAATTTTTTTGGTGCTGTACAATATATGATCGTTCCATTTTAGGTGTTTGTCCACAAATACTCCAAGGTACTTAATCCTGTCACACGGAGTAAGAGGTTCAGGGAGATTTTCCAAATGGATACGGTCAAAGTCTGGTCTATTTGCCTTTGTTAGAGAAAAAGCCATAACGGAGTTGAAAAGTGTCTAAATAATTTAAAACTTTTGTTAAGCCAGACCTTAACTTATCCCTGACCCCCTCCCACGTCCGGCAGGAAAAAACAATGACCGTGTCGTCCGCATAAGCGATGATCCTCCCCCCCACGTGAAGCTTGCACAGAGCATTGATGTACAGCAGAAACAGGATCGGTCCCAGTACCGTACCCTGCGGTACACCGTGCTCCACCACTCTTTCATCACTCAAATCGTTGCTAATCGCCACGCGTTGGGGACGATCCCGCAGATATTCTACAAAGACTTCCTTCCCGATTCCCCGCACCCCATACTGCTCAAGCACCTCAATTAGCATGGGATGAGAGACAGTATCGAACGCCTTAGCCAAATCCAAAAAAACTGCAATAACCTTCCTGTTATTGTTTAGACCCTCAGTCACACAGTCAGCCAACTCGTGAATAGCTGTGGATGTGTTAGACCCTTCAATAAATCCAAACTGGTTCTCAGACAGTATTTTATTATTATTGAGATAATTAACCAATCGTGTTTTTAGACATTTTTCAAACAGTTTTGCCAAGTTGGAGATAACACTTATGGGCCTATAATTTCCGACATCTTTTTTATTACCTGTTTTATGTATGGGTGTTACAATAGATGTTTTAAAGTGTTTGGGGACTATGCCTGTTTTAAAGATCAAATTGATAATGTGTGCAATAGGTTCCCTAAGTTCCTGATGTAGAAGTTTTATTGTTTTTGTAGTTATTTTGTCAAACCCAGAGGAACATTTATTTTTAAGGCTAGCAATATATGTAGTAACTTCACTAGGATTAGTTGGTCTTAAATACATAGACGATGCTGATTTGGTTGAGTCAAGTTTAAATGGATCTGCCGGAGTTTTGATTGAGGCCGACATAGACTTACCAATATCAATGAAATATTCATTACAGACATCGGCCATTTCTTTGGAATTTGTAATTGTTAGTCCATTTTGCTGTATTTCCGTCAGTGATGGTTTTGTTGTATTTTCGTTTGTTGCCTCACCTATTAATTGGTATATTTTTTTTACGTTTCCCATGTTTTCGTCTATTTTATTCCTGTAGTAGATATTTTTAGTGTCTGTTATTAATTTTTTAAGTGTGTTTCTGTATTCTCTGTATATTGTTATGTTGATCACCTTCTCAGATTGTTGTGTGATCTGCTTTAGGCTTTTTACTAGATAATTTGTGGCGTCCTCTGGATTTACAAAGTTTAACGTGTCGTTCCAGGGAATTGCTTGTGACAATACTTTTAGTTTTTCATAGTCTATTCTATAAGAGGTGTTGCTTTGATTGTTATTGTTTTTGATGGTGTTTGTATTATTATATGTTGTGTTGTTATTATTTTTTGATATAATTAATGTTGTTGGCCAATGATCTGTGATATCATGAACAATTGTGTTTGAGATAAATTTGTTTGTTTGCAATTTAATTTTATTTCTTAGGAAAATATGATCTAAGCAGGTGCTAGATACTTCTCTTGTGACGCCAAGACACAGAGGCACAAACCCGTTTGAATTCATTAGGGCCCTATAGTTAATCACAGACTGATCATCTTTACTCAACAGATTAATATTTATGTCTCCTAGAAAGATATCGAATTGGTCAACGCATTGTTGAGACTTAAGGTATAGGTCTGTCCTCCAGAAATAAATTGGTATTTGATGATGGTGATCTGTAAACAGCATATATGTTACAACAACAGTTGTTTAAATTAATTCCTACCTTTGTTACAGTAATGCCTGATAAGTTAAGTTTAGAGTTTTCAAAACGTGGATTTAAGTTGTTTTTTGTAAAGATGACCAGCCCATCATATGAATTAAAACTTGCATGATTATAATAAGTGCTATAGCCTGATATATTAAACTGGTTGGAGTTCTCAAGTTTATGACATTCACTCAGCACAAGCACATCAAAAAAAGACAAATTATAGGTCTCTAAAAACACCAGAAAGCCGTCAAAATTTGTCTTTATACCGCTTATATTTAGATGTAAAACACTGAAAGATAAGTTTTCGTTACTCACTGTTTGAATAAAGGTACTTGGGTCTACCCGTTGGCTCCTATTCTGTTCTTCTTCGATTTCATCCAAGATGTCAAGTTCTATGCTAGCCATACTTAACCCGTGATCTAGCCATCTCCAGAAAATATTTATAACTCGGGCAGTTCCAATCACCGGCCTCATGTGAAACATTATGTTGCGTGCCATACTTTTCATTGCCTAAGACACAGTTCACACATTTCTTCATTTGGTTCTGACACTGTGTTACATCGTGCTCTTCTGAGCATCGCTTGCACGTCTTTTTGTTTGTGCAGTCATTACCTTTGTGATGATATAGTTGGCAGTTAAAACACTTAAGAACACTAATGTCTTCGAAGACTGGAACACGCTCCCATCCCAAATACACCCGTTTAAGAAGCATCAGACTCCGGAAAAGTGGCGGAGAGCATTCAGCATAGACTGTTTTTGTTGTTTTATTTTGGAAAGTTTTGATGTAGGTTATCTTAAAATATTCATCATCAGTGAGGATAGAATTTTGTTTTTTAAGTTGAGTTTCAAACTCATCCTTAGTGTAATTTAGGCTGATTCCAGGTATCTTAATTTTTGGATTTCTGAGTGATGTCTCCACGATATCGTAGCCTTCCTTTAAAATTTTTTCTGCCTCAGATTTAACTCTCTCCAAGTCATCAGACGATGGAAATTTAATTATTATACTACCATTGGATAGTTCCTTTTTACTCTTAATTCTAGCTCCAATTTTTTCTGGTTTAATTTTTCTCTCCAAATCACTTGAGGTCTGTTTGCTACTCTGTGCATTTTTTGGTCTAACGAGAATGCTGGGCAAGTTTTCTGGCAGCTTCACAGATTTATTGTTACTGTTGATAGTTGTAACTATCTGCGCGTAAGTTTGTTTTTGATTGTTTTTCTCTAGCTCCTTTTTGATGGCATTTACTTTATCGTTGATATTTTCAACCCTTTCCATTAAAGTTTTATTATCCTTATCACATTTCCTCTCTTTCATTAAGGTTTTGAGTTTTTTTTTACATTTTTCACACATCCAAATTAGAATCTCCGAGATATCGCTTGTAATCTTTTTGTATTTACTTAACGAGATCCCAACACATGGGGTGTGGTACCATGACTGGCACTCACCCTCGCAGAACATTCCGCTATCATTGTCCAACACAGTCATTTTGCAGATCTTACATTCCACATCCTCGTCCGCGTCACACATTATATGGTTTTTACACTATTGTATTCTTATCGCTATTCACACTCTGATAAACAATTTTTTACGAATATTTCGACCGTTCAACACGATAGCCCGACTACTACTACTACTACTACTAAACTAATACAGTATCATCAGCGAACGTGTAGTACTGGCTTTCGAGCCCTGCAACCTTTAAACTTAAAACATACAACAAATATAACAATGGCCCAAGGACCGACCCCCTGAGGAGCACCACATGTATTGATTGCAATATCACTTGTAAGGTGATTCAGTCTCACATATTGTTTTCTATTTTCTAAATATGTTTTTATAAGTTGATAAATATTTCCTAGGAAGCCCATACTACTTAATTTCCGCAAGAGAATATCCACGCTTACCACATCAAATGCCTTTTTCAAATCAACCAAAACGGCAATGACAATTTTTTTATTATCTAGTTCGGTTTAAATTTTATTTACAAGATCCACAGTTGCACCAGACGTACTGCTATTTTTAATAAATCCATACTGAAAATCATCCCCACCAACAAACCTTTCAATGAAACCAAGCATTCTTTTTTTTTTACTTTTCTCTAATATTTTAGAGGACACACTTACAACACTTATTGGCCTGTAATTACCCATAACACATTTATTTCGTGACTTATATATAGGGCGTATTCTACTGATTTTCAGTTCCTCAGGAAAGGTACCAGAGACAATTGTATTGTTAATTAATTCAAATTAAATAGTTCTTCTATCCCTATGCTTCGAGTTTGCAAGACATTTTGTATTTTCTAATTAAGAAAATACAGATTATTTTATACCATTATGTTTTTCCTAAAATTTTTAGAATTTTTCATTTTGTTTGGCAACGTTGTAAAAAATTTAAAAACCAAATATAGCAAATGGATAATTTCGTGGGGAATCTAAAAATGGTAAAATATATAGGGTGTTTTAATTTGCATGCATTTAAAAAAATTAATATTTTTGTTGTACCACTTTTTTGGACTAGTCTATATACTTCAAAATAATTTTAGTATTTATATTTGCTTATACCCTACAACTTTTGTAGAAACTTTTTTTTAATATCTTAAATAGAAGGGCCGATGTATTACTTTGTCACAAAAATGGGCCACCCTCTATTAATAGTTAAAAGTTATTTCCTCTACAAAGTTTTTTGTTAGGTAATAAATGCTAATATAATTTTTTTTTACACAAAAATTCAACCACTAATCACCTAGATGACTAAACACCTGTATGTGTGTAATAGTTACAAATTTTCCCATAGGTTTAAATTTCAAATAATTGAACATATCTCAAAATAAATGATTAGACATAAATGAGTAGAAACCTCAAAGACTAGAGAAGTCACCTACACAAACCGAAAATTCAGAATAGGTTCCTAAATACATATATGAATCCTTTCAAATATGTAAGATCTACATTCTTTTTTAAAAATATGAATTTTAGTGATATTTTTTATTTCCAAGGGTATGAGGTTATAAATCTTTGGAGCGAAGTAATTGAGAAATCTTAAGTTAATATTAGTGTTACTTTTAGGTAGTTTTATAATATATAGTTTGCTTTATTTCGCGTTAGGTGGCAATGGCTGATATGATTGTTTAGATCTTTATTTTTATAAACAAAAATGCTACAAGACATATAGAGACCTAATATCAAAAACTTTTTTAGAATACAACATGCTAGTGGGATAAAGTCTATTTTTTTTGTAGATTATTTTTAAAATATAATTCTGCACAATGCTTAGGGGGTGCAAAGCCGTCCCATACAAACCCCCCCCCCCCACACCACAATACCATATCTCAACAATGACTCCACCATGGTTCTATATACAGACTCCAACAAGTTTTTGTTCAAGATATTTCTTAAGGTATAGAATTTATACAATAGCTTCCTAATTGTTGATGTCAACTTAAGAGCATGGTGGTTCCATTTCAAATGCTTATCTATAATTATTCCTAAATATTTAGTGTGTGAGACCTCCTTAATTATTGTATTTAAATTTTCCGAGGAATTTTCTATTTGGATGTAATTAAAGTCTGGCCGATTTGCAAGGGTAATTGAAAAAGCAATATAAGTGGTTTTATTTAGATTTAATGTCAGTTTAAAAGTACTTAACCAGTTTTGAATGACCTCCAGACCATTAATTACGTTTTGTTTTACTTCATCCCATGTTTTTGCAGAACATATTAGGGCAGTGTCATCTGCATAGGAAACGATCGTTGCATTCTTGAGTTTTAAGTTAGTTAGTGAGTTTATATACACCAAAAACAGTACAGGACCCAGCACTGTACCCTGCGGGACACCTATTTTAATATTAGATGGGTCACTCAAAACATTGGCAATCCTCACATATTGTAGTCTCCCATGCAGATAACTTTTAAAGACATCCAACACCGCACCCCTCACCCCATTATTTTCCAGAACTTCCAGGAGTAGGCGATGGGGTACGGTGTCAAATGCCTTTGCCAGATCTAAGAAAACAGTTATGCATTTCTCGTTACTGTCAAGTTTGTCAGTTACTTCTTTTGTAAGGTGGTGGAGTGCATTTGAAGTACTTAAATTACTTAAAAATCCATACTGATTTGATGATAATAGTGAGTTTGATTGCAAAAAATGCAATAGCCTATCCTTTATGCATTTCTCCAGAATTTTGGCAAAGTTATTTATTAAATTTATAGGTAGATAGTTAGTCACTTTTGTCTTGTCATCTGATTTATATATGGGTGTTATTACCGATATTTTAAATTGATCAGGAACAGTGTCATTCTTGAAAATTAAATTAATTATATGAACCAGGGGGCAAGCAGATATAGGTGGTTATTTTTTATTAATTTTGTACTTATTTTATCGATACCAGGACTGCGGTTATTTTTTAAACTATTATTTTTTTCAATTATTTCATTTGGTTTCACTGGGCTTAAATACATGGAGGTCAATTGATTGATGGAAGTTTGAATGTTATTTTTTGCCTTTGGAATTTTATTTAGCATCTGTACCCCTACATTTACAAAAAAGTCATTGCAATAATTTGTTAAGTCTTTCAAGTTTGCAAATGCACCTGAATCATTATTCAAAATAGGCGGAGGCGAGTTATTTGGACTACTCCGAGAATTATTTGTGGCATCTGTTATTAAGTTATAAACTTTTTTAAGGTCATTCCCGGCTTTTTACCTACTTCATTTTTATAATAATCGTATTTACATTTTACAATTACTTTCTTTAAGTTATTTCTATAGGTTTTAAAAGTTTGCTTATCCTCCTCATTAAAGTTTGACAACAATTTCATTTTCATTTCATCCCTTATTTTGATGCTCCGAATTAAACCATTTGAAATCCATGGCTGGCGCCTTTTAAATTTGATGTCATTACTTTTTTTTTATACAAGTAGACTGTTTAAGAAAATCATTAATTTTTTTATAGAATTCATCTGGTGCTTTTAGTACATCAGTACAATTTAGCACTAGTTCCCAGTTTTCTTTCCTGGTCAAAGAGTTAAAAAGCTGTTCATACAATGTTTCAAATGTTTTTTTTATTGGTGTGGGATTTTTATTTTTTTGGTTGTTTGAAACTTTATTTATAATTATCATAACGGGATCATGATCAGTGAGGTCTAACTTAACGATATATGGGTTGAATTTAATCTTATTTTTTATTTATGTCGGTCCTTAAAAAAATATGGTCAAGACAGGATTTTTCCCTAGTTGGAGCATTTATGCATCATAGGAATCCAAAATAATTCAAGATAGCCAAGTATGAATTTACAATATGGGCTGTTTTATAGTTTTATCTAGTATGTCAATGTTAATGTCACCCAAAATTAAGTCAACATTGCCCCTTTTATTATGTGCTAAATACTTCAATCTCCTCTAAGAATGTTACTTTATTTGTATTTGGTGACCTGTACAAACATATTACATTAAATGAAAGGTTTTCCCTCCTTAATAGGATATTACTTACAGTGACATCACACGACTTAATAAAAATTATTGTACCATCATTTCTATTGTGCGTGGCGCCATTAAAGAACATGTTATATCCTTTTAAGGTAAGCGCGCATTTATTCGCATCGGACGGACGCATCGGACAGACGGAACGAGAAAAATTATTATATACATAGTTTTAAATATGATAAGCACATTCGTTCGCATCGAACGCATCATAGGGACGGAATTCCGTCCCGAATTATTTAAAAAGAATTAAATCCGTGGATACGATACGTACGGATGACGTAATTCGCAAATCCGAGTAATTGCGCGACAAGTCACGACAGGAATCGTGTCAGATTAATCATATTGTATTGAGTGTGTTTGTACCACAACAAATTACAATGGACGATGGTTTGTTAATAACTTTAGTAACACAATATGTAGAACTTTATAATTTAAAACATAAACATTATAGCAACTTTACTTCATCCATTACCAAATCGTTAAACAAAGTATGAAATTCTCCGTAGCGTTTTCTCTTCAAATTTATATTATCGACCCAAATTCGTTTTTTTCTTTTCCTTTCTCTTTGCTCTTCTTCTTCAAATGCTAATGCAATTGCAAATATTTCTTTTTAGAACTGCTCATTTTACACTAATTGAGCAAAAAAATATTTTTTGCGTCGAAAATAAGGATAAAGTGATTTTTGGCGACTTTGGCGCCTTCTGCTTTTTGCACTTTTAGTCGTAGCGCAGTGTCTCCATGAGATAAATTGTGGAGAATATTGTTTTCTACAATATCTGTTTACAAAATATTTCTCTGCGACTTACCGTTTTTGCGGAAAATCAAGTCAAAATTCTTTTTGAGTTTCCCACAAGCGCCCAAGGGGGAGGGGCCCGACAATTTGGTTTTAAGCTAATCACATGCCCCCCCTAACCATTTATGAAATAAAATCGCTTATGGTATTTTTTTCCCGTAAACCCGCTTTTCCATAACAGATTGATTGTACTATTGATATTCATAATAAATTTCATTAATTTTTTTTCTATATTTTTGTAGTATCTAGATACTATTTTTAACAAGAATAGTTTGCCTGTAAACAACTTATATCTAGTAGATAAACAAATACGTAATAACAATTGCCGCACATTCAACACGCCATTATTATTTTGTCCAAGCCTACTAATGTTATTTATTAAAATTGTAATTATTAACACAACCCTTTAAGGTAGGCCATATAAACCATATATTTGAAATCAGAATAAAATTTCCCATCAGAAGAGCGTATACCTAATATGTATATAGGGTGTTCCATTTAAGAAAACATTAAATTGTAAAATATTTGCCATTTTTGATGTTCATTTGTTTCTTCTTATATTATTTCCTAAAAATTCATTTGATATTTCTTCAAATAAATGAGATAGGTGGGTGGTCAAAATATAGCAAATCACCCTGTACTACAAATTAATCTGGCAATACATTTTGTGATATTTTCAATAAAATATCATTTTTCTCCCAAATTAAAGCTGCAACTGAAAAAATGCATCTTATGTGAGATATTGACTGTGGATTACACAAAGTCGCAAAAAATACCCATACAATAAAAAATATTAGTGGCGTGAATCCGTGAATGTTACAAAAAGAAATTATGGATACTATTGCTCGACCATTTCTTACACGCACGCCACTGGTGAAGCAATTAACACAATTAATTACACAAACTAAAACATTTCCTCTGATAAGCAGTGCAATCGTTGCTAGTTTGAAGTGGTTCATCCCTCGATTTTGGTGTTCAATAAAATCTCTTTTAAAAGTTGAGGAAATTCTTAGTACTTCTGAAGATTTATGAAAAAAGCAAAATTTTGAAACTTGTTTTTATTTTTTCCTTAACTTTATTTAAAGAGAAATTATTACATTTTTTCTTTAATTACAAACCTCCACATAACAAGTATGAAACATATCTGTTTTAAGAATGACGGGCTCTTTCGAAATCCGAAGTAAAACGTCCAGTTCCGTATTTTAAAAAAGTTGATGGGCCCAAGACATCAGATTCAAAAACTGATAATGCAATTTTGTAAAGAAAAAGTGGCAATGAAACAGTGCAATTTATTTTATAATTTCTCTTTAAATAAAAATAGGAAAAAATAACAAATTTTCAAAATTTTGTTTTTTCATAAATCTCCTAGGAATTTCCTCAGTTTTTAAACGACATTTTATTGGACACAAAATTGTGCGACTTTGCCACAATTTAAAGTGGTTCATATCTCTTATAGTTTCCAAGAGCCCAATGACCACCCTAGACTTTGGGACACCCTGTACAAACAAATAAAAATCTTCCGCTTCATACTATACCGTATGTCTGGCGAGTACTGGCTCTCATTCTATATACAGGATGTTTCATTAATATTGCGGTTCAGGATAAGTTTCCCTGCTTAAATAAATGAAAAAAAGTCCTACTATAAACCTACACCTAAAATCCACAAAAGCTGTCGGTGACTCATTTAATACCAATCACCCAATCTAGGAAGCCGCAGAATAAAAATGATGTACAAATAAATGTTTTCTATCCATAAAAGGTACATTGCCGCTTGAAAAACAGCGAACTTAAGAAGCGACGTTGTCATATGCCGGGTCCACACCGCCGCAAACATTGTTAGGTAACACTTTGTTAGCTAACAATGTTCGTGAAGAGGTGTTTGTTAACAATTGTTCGTAACAAATGTTAACTAACATACCTCGTCCAGACCAAAGTTGTAAGTTGAATGTTCGCCAGAAGCTGATCGTCATAATGTCGAGTAGCAGTGAGGATGACCTTATTTTGAGTAGTGCCATAACAGTTTTATTGAACTCTCAAACAAAGAAAAGAAAACGAAGATGGTGGGTTAAAACGTTGTTGAAGAAAAGATCAGAAGGTTCTCTTTTAATGGACTTGAGAATGGAAGATGGCAGTGGTTTTAAAAATTTTACGAAAATGTCGGCAACTGATTTTGAATACTTAATAAATTTGATTGGTCCAAAGGTTGCTCGCCAAGACACCAACTATAGAAAAGCGATTACTGTAACAGAAAAACTAGCTATAACTCTGAGGTTTTTGTCCACTGGGGACTCTTTTCAAAGCTTGATGTATCTTTTTAGAATTTCAAAACGAAGTATTTCCCAAATTATTCCAGATGTATGCGAAGCTCTAATTGACGGTTTAAAGGACATGAGAAAGGTAACAATTTATCTTAATTTATTTTCTTTATTTTTTCAATGTTAAAAATAAATATACATAATATGACAGATCCTGCCAAAAAAACAAAATGAACTAAATTAAAAATTCGTCGATATAAATCCAAAACACATATTTGCCAAAAAATATTGAACTAGAGATTTGTAAAAGTCCCAAAGTCTTCGTAAAAATGTCGAACGCCACTTGAATTGTCTTGTACTGTTTCATTCTCAGGGTATGTAGATGTAGATGCATGTTCGGAATTCGATGTGGGTGAAGGTTGGGTGTAGAAAGAGAGGACGATGCTTGGGAGGACGGCTGTGAAAAATCGGAAGTGTGAGCACTTTGTCGAAAATGTCCCATCGAAGCTCGATATAAAATTTCGTTAATTTTAAATTGGGTCACCTCTCGCTCATATTCTGTCGAAAGCTTCCGGACTTTATATCCTACCACTTCCCCGTATGCGGAATATGCATCTCTGGTACGTTTAGCATCCTTTGCAGCCATTAGTGACTGCATAGTGGCAAAAGCTATATCACCTTTATTTTCGTTCATGGAAGTAGTTTTCTTATTTTGCCTTTTTAGGTTCTTTTTTGATGGAGTTGTTGTCGGGTGAATGTCATGAGGGCTTACGGGCTCTCAAAAATCGGTATTTGTGCCGCTATCTGATTATTCAGCATATATTTCTGCATTTTCTTCTTTCTCTTCCTTATATGTTGTCTCTTTTTGACCCTGAAACAGAAAAAAAAACATAACGCATTGTATGTTTCAGCTTCCAGCGTCGGAAGTAGAGTGGTTGGAAATTGAAAGAACATTTCAGGAAAAAACTAATTTCCCCCACTGTCTTGGATCCATTGACGGAAAACATATTATGTTGCAAGCGCCATTTAACAGTGGCAGCGAATATTTTAACTACAAAGGCACGTTTAGTATCGTATTACTAGCTATTGTGGATGCTGAATATAATTTCATCTTTGCAAATGTGGGATGTCAAGGAAGAATTTCAGACGGAGGAGTTTTTAAAAATACTTCTATTTACAAAAAACTCATAAATAATGAACTGAAGCTTCCACAAAAAGATCCTCTTCTAGGCCGAAATGAACCAATGCCATACGTGTTTGTAGCAGATGACGCGTTTCCATTGCTTGATAATATTTTAAAACCATTTAGTGGATATCAGCTCAAAGGTTCTATCCAACGAAGATTTAACTACCGAATTTGTAGAGCTCGCATCATCGTCGAAAATGCTTTTGGCATACTCGCTTAGAGTGTTGCGAAAACCTATGTTGTTGCAAGAAGACAAAGCAACTGCTGTTACGTTAGCATGCATTTATTTGCACAACTTTTTGAGGCGAAATACTTCTGCACGGTCAATCTACACACCACCCGGAAGTTTTGATTCCTTTGATGCAGATACAGGAGACTTAATTCCAGGCGAGTGGAGAAAAAAAGCTCTTTTCTACCTTTACAAGAAAAGGGCCGAAAATCAAAACAACATCCAAAGATATAAGGAACGAGTTTGCCAACTTACATAAAATAAAGAACTTAACCAAAGCCTAATTTTTTAACTACTCACCTAATCATCTGATGCTTCTCTTGTTTTTTTGGGTCTGTTTATGTCCCTCAAAAATGCATGTGCTTGTAACCGAACCATTTCGGCGTATATTTACAATCAGAACCACTGCCTGATTTCACTGAATCGACAACTTTTTTCTTTTCTCTTCGGTAAGCTGCTAGTAATGATTTCATTTGTTGTTCAACTTGTTCGGCATCTAGGTCCATGATACTACCAATATCATACCACGCGTCTTTTTCTTCATTACATTTTTATATTCTGCTACCTGAACATTCCACAAACACTCGTGTTTTTCAAATTCTTTTATTAAGGCTATGCACCTTTCCACAGACCACTCCATTTTCAATTAGCACACAGACAACCAAGAAAATACCAGTAGTTACCTAAAAACATCAAAATAACATTTTTTTTTCCTTTGAAGTTTACCGCTAAATTGGCGAACATCGTTTTTTGTTCACAAACACTGTTATTAGACTGCGAATGTTAAGCGGAAATGTTATTGGAATTCGATACATCGAAATATGTTAGCTAACAATGTTAGCGAACACTGTTAGCTAACAATGTTTGCGGCGGTGTGGACCCGGCAATATAAACCGCAATCAGCTAAATGTATTTAAAATAGCGCGGCAATTCCAATACTGTGATTTTGATCGCGAAGAAAATAAATGTAACAACACACAGAGCCGAAATTTACAACTTGAAAGAGGTGAAAATAAGCGTACCGTTAGGGTTTTCGCACTACTTGATTAATTTGTGTTTTATTATTAATGATTTATCTATAGATTTTGTGAGTTTTTTTCAGTTTTCGTAGCATATAAGTCGTTCACATAAATATTGTTTTGTGTGAATATATAGTTATTAAACTTTATTTAGTAAATTGTTAACTGCTTATTTTAATTAAGTAAACTATGGATATTAACGAACCTTCAACTAGTTGTACACCTACAAAATATTGTCAATTAATATTAAAGGAACGAATAAGGGCACCTGCAGACGAGCGACTTTTGTAGCGCTACAGATATATCGCCGAGACGCAGCGACTGGTGATTATAGTTGTGTGCAGGCGATCCCACATTTTGTAATCTAAAAGAATTAAACTAGAAAATTGACAGTATTGCCGGTAGAAAATGGATTTGGTAGTTAGCGTGTATTGCTCGCGTCCTCGTGCGACATTTATCCAGATTTGAGAAATCATTCTGATAAATTGACATCAAAATTATTCCATTCAGGTATACAAACAATACAAATAAAATAAATTTATCGCATGCTACTACTTGTTAAGACCTGTGCATTAGATACAGTGCGACAATCGTCGCCGTCTTTTATGACGCTGTGTCTGACCCAGAAAATAGAACAAGCTGCATCCCCGGCGACTGACGCCCGCAGTCGTTGATAGCGACTACAAAATAGTAACTCGTATGCACGACTGTATTTAAAATTACGTATTCCATTTTCAGCGACAAAACTGTCGAACTACAAAAGTCGTTCGTCTGCGGGTGCCCTAAAGGTGCGCGCCCACCTGGGCGAAGCGTCGCTTAGGTATTGTCCGCTCACTTAGGCGACGGGAAGCGTAGCGAAGAGTCGCCTAAAGTCTGTGCGTTTTAAGAAGTCTGCTAAGCCATAAAACCTCTTGAGCATTATGTCGGTGGCTCTCAAACAATAAATTATATTGAAGGTAATTTTGGATGTTGATGAATTACATTTTCTAAATAAAATAATTTAAAGTAAATAAAAAATTAGTTTAGGTAAAGAAAAATAATAATTTTTTATCTTTTGTAGTATTCAGACAAATTAGTTTTACGAATTATTTTTTATAAAGTTTTGGTTCTAAAAAGAACCGATTTTGTAGTCTTGCGACAGAACGTACCTACTTGTAGATAGGTACTACTAAAAGTAGTTTCGTCAAGAAAAACAACTTGTCTTGACAATTCCGATTTTTTGTTGTTTAAATAATCCCTTAAAAATTGCCATCTTTTTGAAACAACATTGGACAGCTCGCAAAGCAGTTTTCTGTTGTTCGTTTTTTTATATTTGAAACCCATATGTTTTAAGATGATGGACAAACTGTTAGTTCCAATATCGCAAAGTTTTTTCTGCTTTATCTTTTCAAGAATAGCTTTGAGGGTAACATATTCCTTGGCTTTATACATATCATAAACAATATTCCTAATAGAGAGTTTTATCCCTTGGGATAAATCCAAGGTTTTTGAATGGAGTCGAACCCTTTTATATGGTCTGTCCAAATCCTCTTCACTCTTTTTTCGAAGTCTTCTTAAGGTCTTCTCTGAAATGCCGCAATCATCAGACGTTCGTTTTTGCACTGCCAAAACAGACTCTAACGGGCCCGAGTTATCTTTTTCTAAAGTAAAATAACGTTCCACTTGTAATACCAAACGGCGTTCACCTGGAGATAAATGCCTTCTAGGCGATGTGCCACCTTGCTGAACATTTTCCATAACTTTGCTTAATAACTGATTTTAATTCACACACAATGAGAAACAAACTAAAAGTGAAAAGCACAACAACTTATTTAAAATAAAGTAGAACATACCATCCCGCACTTCAGCAAATTTTAATTATTTCTTGGAAAATAGTAATTATTATGAAAATTTAATTATAATAATCCCAAAATAATGTCATTATCGGAAAAGTATATACCTGACAAAATCTTTAACATATTTAACCATCCCGCACTTGAGCAAATTTTAATTGGTTCTTGGAAAATAGCGATTATTATATAGATTTAACTATAATAATAGCAAAATAATTTAATTATCTATTTAATTATTATTTATGCTCAACGCGTAATTCTAAGATAATTTTGTTTTGAAACCTCTGATTTCGCCCAGTAATAGAATACAGTAAACCAGTGGGATGTTCGGTGTGATCAAGTATAGCGAAGGTGCGAAGATATTGTAACTTTACCGACTTACTGTTTTAAAAGCGATAACATCCCTTGGTGATTTAATCCGATATCGGACTTCTTAAAACGCACAGACTTTAGGTGTGCCGACAATACCTAAGCAGCGACGATTCTCTTCGCGACGCGACGCTTCTCTTCGCGACTTGACGCTTCGTCCACTTTAATCATTCAAACTTGCAAATATACGTTCAATTATTGTCACAGTACACTGACACATTGTCTAAACAACAAAGTTATCAAATGTTTTTGAGTTTCGAACATGCTCTCATTATGCGAAAATTTGGACACAAGCGGAACGCTAGATAAAAATTTTAATTACGCTATAACTTGAAAACAAATGAAAATCGGATAAAAACATTTTTCCACTACTAACCTATAACATCGCCATTATTGACCGATTATTAACGTTAGAAATCGTTTTTCTCTACCTTATAAGTCGTTATTGACCATGGTCAATAATAAGCCATTGATAGTATATTATTAACCAAGGTTTAGACAGCCATCATATTGCCCGAGCGGCGAGTTTAGGTTAGTAGGTAAATATTATATTAACCACGGTTTAGACAGCTTATAGCCCTCGCGTCTTAAATCCCTCGTCGCTTCGCTCCTCGTGATTTAAACTTGCCGCTCGGGCAATAATGATGGCTGTCTAAACCTTGGTTAATAATATACTATTATTTATATTTTTTCACATTATTTTCACGTGTATAATACACTGGAGTTTGGTCCGTTCCTCCCGACTCACCATGTATACAGGGTGTTCCAAAAGTAATGGGACACAGAGCAACAGCAGACTCCTTGTAAGGCGAAATAATGCGATTTATTCAAACTTGCCTTATCCCAAAATTGATAACAACCAAGATACAGGGTGTCAAAGTTTTAATTTTGTTTTCGTTCTTTTGCGATTATTTTTTGAGATGAGGAATTCAAAATTATCCATAGTTTTTGTGTAACCAGTAGAGGGCGCTATCTACGGCATGCCTTACTCATTTTAGCTGGTATAACTTTGTTTAGGCTTCTTATATCGATCCGACTAATAAAAAAATAAGTTACTTTACTTCTTTTACATCAAAAACGTATAACTTATTGAAGTCGCTAGGAGCAACAATTTTCGAGATAATGGCATTTCATATTTTTAATGCAAGGATGCTAAAATATTTAAAATAATTGTGCATTTGTATTAGTGTTATTTATCACACCTGGCCTTGATTAAAAACAACGACGTTTCTAAGGCAACAACATGTTACACAAAGTATCATCTGTCAAAGTTATTAATTTTCTAAGTACAATACGCAGATATTATTCAATTTTTTAGTAATGCCTCGACATAATTTATTTTCTAATGCGGAAATGCGTGATATGCTTTGTATTTACGCACAAGAAAATTTTAACGGTCGGAGTGCAGGGCGCAGGTAGCAAGAAATGTTCCCGAATAGAAGGCAACCAAACCCCAAATTATTTCAAAATATTTATGGCCGACTAGGAGAGACTGGTTCGTTTCGACAAAAAGAAAAGGTTTCGGGCCGTCCCAAAAATATAACATCAGAACAGGAAGAAGAGATTTTAGTTCGTGTAGCAGAAAATCCAGAAGTGAGTTCCAGGAGATTAAAGGCAGCTACAGGTGTAAGTAAATCTTCAATTGTTAGAATATTTTACGATGAAGGCCTATACCCATACCACTTTACACCCTTAACAGTGTTTACTGCCGCCTGATTTTCCAGCCAGACTTCAGTTTTCTCATTTCTTACAAAATTTGCGAAATACAGATCCAATGTACTTAAATCGTGTGTTGTTCAAGGACGAGGCGACATTTACTCGACGGGGTGCATTCAACTACCGAAACAGACGTGCGTGGGAAAATGAAAACCCGCATTTAGTTTTTGAATGTCACTTTCAACAAGAGTTTAAGGTTAACATTTGATGTGGAATTATCGGAAATCATCTTATAGGCCCCTTTGAATTACCGCCAACTCTAAACGGAGATTCATATTTGATTCTTTTACAAAATGAACTTGGAGGGCTTTTAGAAGAGGTACCACTAAACGTCCGGCGAACATGCAAGACGGGGCGCCGGCACACTTCTTCAGACAAGTGCGAAATTATTTAAATGAACAGTTCCCTGAACGTTGGATAGGCCGTGGTTGCCCCTTGACTTGTCCGGCGATAAGTTCGGATTTTAATCCAATGGACTTCTGCATTTGAGAATTTGAGGTTATTTGAAAATCATTGTTTATAACAGTTCAATAAACAACCGTAATAAGTTAAATCAAAAAATTATAAATTCTGTTAATCTGCTCAGAAATGATGAAAATCTCTTGTTTAAAGTCCGACAGTCTTTTGTAAAACGTATAGCGAAATGTATTGAGGTCAATGGTGGCCATTTTGAACAATTGCTATCACGGCGTTACCATTTTTATTTCTAACTATTTTGTTACTTTTAAATGGTATTAAACTAAGTATTAAATAAAATTTTTGATTAGAATAAAATTAGTAAGTCCGTATATGAAAAAGTGTGTTTATAAAGAAAAAAATAGCCGACCTTGTATCTACATTAACTTTGACACACAGCTGATTTACAATAATTTTAAGTCAGAAATTCACCGTTGCTCGATTATCCGTTGCTTTTGGACCACGTACTTAGTTTAATTGGACATATGAGATGCTATTATCTCGAAAATGATTGCTTCTAGCGACTTCAATAAGTTATACGTTTTTGATGTAAAAGAAGTAACTTATTTTTTTATTAGTCGGATCGATATAAGAAGCCTAAACAAAGTTATTCCAGCTAAAATGAGTGGGGCATGCCGTAGATAGCGCCCTCTACTGGTTACACAAAAACTATGGATAATTTTGAATTCCTCACCTCAAGAAACCCCAAAACCCTTAATTTTGTGCTGCTATGTCGTTTCGTTAAGAAATAATCGCAAGAAAACGAAATTAAAATTAAAACTGGCCCTGTATCTTGGTTGTTATCAATTTTGGGATAAGGCAAGTTTGAATAAATCGCATTATTTCGCCTTAAGGAGTCTGCTGTTGCTCTGTGTCCCATTACTTTTGGGACACCCTGTATATATAGGGTGTTAATTAATGTCATGCAGATATTTCAGGGGGTGATAGTACTCGTCAAAATTAAAAAAAAATGCAAATATATATATACATGGTCTAAAACGCGTTATTTTTGTTATAAAGGGTGGCAAAGTTTCAATTTTTTTTCTCGTATTTTGCGTTTTCTCTTTTATATTCTGTGATAATTGTTTCAAATTTGGAACATCAACCATTTTTTAGAATCTCTACAATAAAGTATCAAACTTGTCGGTCGCAGTATACAGGGTGTTACATGTTCTTGAATCGGCTACAATTTTATCTTTCAGAACTTTTTTTTGGAGCTCCCTCCTGTATGAATTCCGGTATGAAATTAGAACTCTCTGTTCCTTTGTTTAGCGTTCTGGTCTCTTGCACTATTCTCGTATCGTGACCGTTTTCGATTTATTTGCAAAAATAGCCATCGATGAAAATTAAGTGTACGCGAAATAGCGCAATAATAAATATGAGAAAAAAAATAGTAGGCTGGGATAGGCAATTGTTAATTCTGTTTATTGTCCTTCTGACGTTTTGTAACAAATATTTTTTTTGTTTGACGTTTCCGGAGTTGTTTTGAACTGGTTAATGATGGTTGAATTCACAAATCGAGAACTTGCAGAGATGCATTTAATCTATGGACTTGCCGATGGCAATTGTTATGAAGCCAGACGACTGTATGTACAAATCGAATACTGCTTGACCCACGGACATTCGCAAATTTACATAATCGACTATGTGAAAATGGATCGTTCAAGAAATCCACTCATTTAGCGGGAGCAAACAGAACGGTTAGGACTCCTGAAGTCGAGGAAGCAGTCCTGAATGCAGTAGAAAATGATCCTGCTACTAGTACGAGAAAAATTACCGCAACAGTTAACATTTTATTTGTGCTTCTCTGGTAAATTTTAATAGACAACTTAATGTATCCTTACCACATCCAAAGGGTTTAAGCTCTTCTCCCACATGACTTTCCACTACATTTTAATTTTTGCCAATGGTTCCTACAAATGCTAGCCCAAAATCCGTTATTTGAAAACACGATTTTATTTAGCGATGAAGCAAATTTCTCAAGGAATGCCATAAACAATTTTCACAACAACCATTTTTGGGCAGAAGAGAATCCGCATTCGATATGTGTGGGCCGGTATTATTGGAGATTATCTGATAGGACCATTTTTCCTACCAGCAAGGCTAAACGGACAATATTATCGTCAATTTCTTGAAGAGGAACTCCCAGGGCTGCTAGAAGGGGTACCAATTCTTGTCAGAAACCAAATGTGGTTAATGCACGATGGTGCATTACCGCACTTCAGCATAGAGGTGAGAAACTTTCTCAATCAAATTTTTAACAATCGTTGGATAGGTCGAGGGGGACCTCAGCCATGGGCCCCTAGATCCCCAGACCTGAATAGCCTGGATTTCTTTTTCTGGGGACACCTGAAAGTATTACTGTATCAGACCCCAGTTCAGACAGAAGAGGATTTAAGAAACAGAATCAACGCTTCATGCGACATCATTCGCAATACTCCTGGAGTCCGTCAGTCCATGAGGCGAAGACTTGATTCGTGCATTTTAGCAAGAGGCGGACATTTTCAACAGTTTTTATAATTTTGTTTTATTTTTATTTGATTAACTAATTAATTGTTTTGTTTTAATTTGTAATGTTTTTATCTGATTATTGATAACCCTGTCGGTTGATCTAAAATAAAAATGAAAATAATTACTTAGAATACATACAAATAAAAACAGCTTTATTTCGCCTATACTTAATTTCCATCGATAGCTATTTTTGCAAATAAATCGAAAACGGTCACAGATACGAGAATAGTGCAAGAGACCAGAACGCTAAACAAAGGAACAGAGAGTTCAAATTTCATACCGAAATTCATACAGGGAGCTCCAAAAAAAAGTTCTGAAAGATAAAATTGTAGCCGATTTAAGAAAATGTAACACCCTGTATACTGCGACCGACAATTTTGATACTTTATTGTAGAGATTCTAAAAAATGGTTGATGTTCCAAATTTGAAACAATCATCACAGAATATAAGAGAGAAAACGCAAAATACGAGAAAAAAAATTTAAACTTTGCCACCCTGTATAACGAAAATAACGCGTTTTAGACCATGCATTTTTTTCTTATTTTGACGAGTACTATCACCCCCTGAAATATGTGTATGTCATTAATTAACACCCTGTTTACACAGTGTGTAAAAAGTCCCGGACCGGTCAATTATTTAGAAAATGGCGCACAATATAAAAAAACTTCCGGTATAAAAGTCGTAGGTCTTAAAAAAAATCTATAAAACTAGGACACCTATAATTATACAGGGTGCCTCAAACAGTCATGGTAAACAAAACTTTGGTTTATTTAAATGGGATGCCCCCTTTTTAATCGTGTTTTCTGATTCCTCTGAACATTCTAAACAACAATTATTATGAAACAAGTCATATGGCTAAACCCATTAGTTTAAGAAATAATTTGAGTTAAAGGACATAAGTACAACAGGTAAGATATTACCTACATTTTGCATTTTTACAAGCTGGTACCAGAATGTTTTGCGTTAAAACTGTAAAAAAACATAAAAATTGTACTAAATGTACCCACGCTAGTTTTGTCAAAAATTTATTAACAATTAAATTAAATTCAAGCAGTAAAATTAATAACAAATTTACAAGAACAAAAATAAATTTAAGTAAGTCGTTATTTAATTAAATGTTGAAAATGTCCCCCTCCCACAGTTTGACAATGGGCTAGGTTATAATAAAATTTGTCGATGACGTTTTGTAACATTTCTTGGTTAATAGATTCACATTCTTCAATAATTCTTCTTCTCAATTCGTTCAGATCTGCAGGTTTTATCACATACACTTTACTTTTTAGTTGTCCCCAGAGTAAATAATCAGGGGCGTCGCAAAATTGCACCTCGACCAATCCACCGGTTTGGAAAGTTATTGTTTAAAAAATTTCGTACACTTGTAAACTGTACTGTGCAGAGGCTACATCATGATGTAAATACATGTTCTGTCGTACATTAAGTGAAACATCTTCTAATAGGTTTTACAAGGCGATTCTGTAGAAAATTTAAGTATACTTGTCCTGTGAGGTTACCGTCGATAAATGGACCGATTAATTGATGTTTATTTAACATACCACACCACACATTAATGCTGAATTTATGTTGAAAGTTATGTTCTACAGTAGCGTGGGGATTTTCATAGGACCATCGGTGTTCATTGTGAAGATTATTAATACCATCACGAGTGATATGTGCTTCATCAGTGAACAGAACATACTTATTCGATTTGCATTAATCCAATCACAGAATTGCATCCTTAACGCAAAACCACCATCTTGCAAATGTTGAACTCGTTGTAAGTGATATGGGTATAAATAGTTAATGTGAAGATCCCTCTAAGCAGACTATTGTGTGATTTGATAAGTATCCGCAATTCGCCTTTACTTAAGCTTGGATCATTTTCGACGGCGCAAGGATAGCCTCTTCTAGTTCAACATCAAGTCCCGATTCCCATTCAAATACAATTCTCGCACTTGGAAACATACCAGATTCTCCAGCAGTAGTAAAAATTTGTTAAAAAACCCTTCTATCTGGTACTCTCCGAGTTGGAAATCGACACTGGTACTCGGCGACTGCAAGATTTGAGGTTGCAGAAGCCATAAACGAATATCGTAGCATATTTACGATGAGAGAACGTTGCAGGCATAGTGAAATGAATCTAATGTTTAGGTTGTCAGAAAATACAAATGCTGAACACGATTTGGCAGTGACAAATCTTATTCTTATGAATACCTAATGGGGTTACTGTTACTAAGTAACAGTACAAAGGCAGCAGAACATACTTTTTGAAAACTATAAAACAAATATAAAACCCAGCCTACTTGTTATAAATAATTTAATAAAAATTTTAATTTCAATATTGTTTACCCTGTATTTCGGTAACGGCCGGGAATAGGAATAGGACCCATGTTTATGAGAACTTTTATGTTTATTTTGGGTCTCCGAATACGTACCTAAAATATTGGCATTTCCTCCTGAAAAATTGTTTTCTTTCTATGGAGACACCAATTATTCTACAAGTAGCCGTATTTATTTCTTAAAGTTTTTCATGCAAAATTTATTCTAATATTTTTGGTGACCATTTACCTAAAGAGTGATTTGTTATGTGTTTTAAAGTATTTAGACCCACGGAATTGTGTAAAAATGGGCAAAATTGATAGTTGTTTTTGGTAAGTTGTATTTGTTTCTCCTTTAGATTTTTAAATTATGGGACTCAAAAACTACTTTTTACCTGAAATAAATTATAGATTTTCGAGAAAAACTAAAAATTACAATTTTTTGAAACTGGTTTTAATTTGTTTTTACGGTAAACAAAATTTTTGTCAAAATTTCGAATACGTCATCGGAAAGCGTTCCTCAAAAAACGCATATATATATTTAGAATTTGTAAAATTTTTATACAGTGAGCCAAAAATTAAAATTTCTTTTTAAACTGATAAGTAAATTTTATTGGAAAAATGTTTTTTTTTTTTTATTCATATTGGTTTAATTTTTGTTATTTTTTTTATCGGCTTTCACTAAAAAAAAAATTAAAAAGTTTTTACTAATATTACAGATGATACCTATACGTTTTTATGTCACGAGAACTGTCAACAAATCACTGATTTGCGGGATTTTCAACAATTTTGGAGAGTCGCCTATGAAGTAAACACATTTTCATAAGAGCCGATTGTGCTGTTAACGGTATAAAACATTGATTAATAAATCTGAGATTTGTTTTTAGTCATTGATTATTTGTACATGAGTCCGTTTAACCGGAGAATTCACTTGGCAACAGTCCAGTTTTTTTAATTTTAGGTTGTTGGCTAATTTGATCGGTGAATTTATTTGAATTAATAGGTTACGATAATTTTTAAACGTCCACTTTGAGTACTTTGACAGCTTGATTTGGTTTTGCCCGAAATTAAATAAAAATAGGTTCTATTTCCATTGTGTTTGCGATGTATTCCGACAAAAAAAAGAGGACGCTGTATAAGCTTACGGTAGAAGAAAAATTGTTTATTGCCAACATTCGTGCTCGATATAAAAATGTACTAGCAAATGAAAAAAGAAATTTAATTTGGAAAAAAATAGCAATGGGTGCTGCACTATTGTTCCTCCAAATAAACGCTGGTAAAAATCACTTTACTAAATTAAATACACTTTACGTACAAATCATCAAATTCCAAGTCTTCTTCTGCGATTAATGTGAAAGTGATTTTAGTGAGGCGAAATCGACTAAAGAACTTTAAATTATCAATTTCGTCAAAATTATTTTTTTTATTTTACCTTAATCTTGCGCGGAAATCTGAAATCAAGAATATCTAGAATTTCCAGATGGTCATTTATAAAGATACATCCTTATATGTATCTTTAACAAAATCCATTTTAGGACCCAGAAAAACTAAATAAAAATAAAATCAAACTGCCGAAGCTAAAAACACACAATACACTTTGAGGTTAATCACTGATTTTTTTACTAGTCGATTTAAACGTCCCAGAAACTATGTTTAGTTTATTTAATGATTAGCTGCCTTTAATCATTCTTTAACAGACGGCATAAAAAATATTCCGAGATAATCGTTGATTAACGTTTTAATCAATGTTTAGGCGGACGGTACGAACTGGCCTTAATGAACGATAAACGTCAAGTTGTCAGAAAATTCGAGTTTTAATTTAACATAGTATTAATATTGCTTGGTTTTGCGCCTGAAAAAGTTATACACGGATTTTAAAAAATTTGTTCATTCTGTGGAGACGCTAATTTTTCTACAAATAGCTGTATTTATTTCTTAAAATTTAGCATGCAAAAGTCATTGCAATATTTCTAGTAACCATATAACTAAAGAGTTGTTTTTGAGTGATTTGGTAGTAGGTGAGTTTTATAATATCTATTTACGAGACGCACGTATTTTTTGACCATAAATCAAAATTAATTGATTAATATTCGTTTTTGGTAAGTAATATTTATTTCCTTTAAACTGTAAATTTTTAATTTATGTTGCTCAAAAGCTCTTAGGGTAGGCGTCCACTATAGGCGGATCGGGTCGGGTCAGATCGTATTGCAAAATTCCGCCTACCATAGATCGAAAAGGAAGTGCGTCCACTGGCAGGCGACTTGCACGGGTCGCGACGCTAATAAACACGGTAATAAAAAATACGACTTGCCCTGACGCGACCTGACCCATCTCCAATGGACGCCTACCTTTAACTGAAATGAAATGAATGAGATTTCCGAATATGAAAAGTGCGTTTTTGTCATGTATCTTTAGTCTTTAGGCTAATTTATATTCTAATTTTATACAGGATGGAAATAAAGTCAGGTAAAAATAATATGTTTGAGTTTAGCAAAACTCATATCAAAATCGAGAAATATAAACTGTTATTTTTTGCTTATACATATATAATTTATTTATTATGGGAATTTATTGGTAGAGAAAGGCGAATTCTGTTGAAATAAGATAATTCAGATTTCCATAAAATGTCACAGATAACCTGATACAGATACGTAAGTAAGCGACCGCGTCGTATTCAACCCTCGTAAAAACCACGCCCCCCGAGAAAGAGCCGGCTCCTTGTCGTATAGTACGGGTATCAGTTTAGTGCTAGCTATTATCGGTGCAACACGATCGGTAATAAACTGTTCAGTGTAGTACGTGTGCCTATGTTATTTTGGTTGTTATTTTAATAAGATGCCTGGACATAAGTGTGTTTATTTGCATTGTTTTACCACAAGCGGTGGACAAAAGACACTTTTTGGGTTTCCAAAAGATAGTTTAAGGTAAGATATTCCTATAACGAAAAAATGGGTGTTGATTTCCTCGGCAGGGTTGAAGCGGCTTTATAATGACGATGTACCATCAATTTTTCGTGGTCCAAAACGATCGTTGGATGATGTTACTGAGGAACCGCCTAAAAAGATTCTTGTCATATCAGGTAAGAAGTAAATAGAAATAATTCATTTAACACATATTTTAAGAAGCTATGTTTGGATTATGGAAAAGTTAGCGATAATTTGTATTTATATTGCAGATGTATCCCTATCTCTGGATGCCCCATTATTAGGTAATCCCATTAATGTGAAGGACGTATCGCAGAAAATACAAGGTATTTTTCAAAATTTTTGTTTGATAATATACTACATATATATAATATATATTTTGCATTCCGAACATATGAATGTGAGGACGATTTAGGTGTTCTTCTAACACAATTAAAACGTACTAATAGTGTTGTTTATGAGACAAAAAGTGCAGAAGAAAAGGATCCTCAAGCAATAACTCTGCCTGATTATGACTACAGGACTGAAAGCATGACAACACAAAATCCGTTCATTTATGTGTGTGGCTATTTAATAAGTAAAGCTTTACGAATACATTCATGCGATATTTGTATCCAATTTTCCAAACAGTCTCGGGCTCTAGACAAAAATAAAATATTTTTACAATTAAAAGCTTATGGCGACAAAGACAATTTTTGGAAGCTTAAAATCACCAAGTGAAGAATTTATTCATTATATTTATAAATAAGAAAATATATTCTTAAAATTTTTTGATGATGTTTCAAATAATGAAGGAAATTCCCATTTTTTTCTTAACCAAATGAGCAAAATCACTTTTGTCCATCCATGTAGAAACTTTCCCATTATATATATTGTTAAATTATTTGTTAGATTAAAGATATTTTATACGTTAAAATATGCAAGCGAAAAATAAAAATATTAAGTCATTTGTAATATTAACATTTTTTGTTTATTATGTCTAAATAAATATTTTCGTTGTCAATTCATGAGGTTTTATTTAAATTAATTCAATACAATAAAAATCAAAATGTATGTAGTATAACAATATAAAAACATTCCATATTTTGAACACATTGGTGCGGTTAATCTTTCTCCTGAGACATCCCGAATATATAAATGCATTGATGCGGCCAGCACGTGCCCATTAAATCTAGTGCGAATCGCTAAATCGCCGCTCTTACGTATCTGTATTAGGTTATCTGTGAAAATGTCTCAAAAAAGCATTTTTTAATTTATGTCACTCAAGAGTTACTTATCGACTGTCTTAATTTTTTCGAAAACGTGTTTATAGATGAAACTAATTGAAGATTTTCAA
Organism: Polydrusus tereticollis; assembly: GCA_963920685.1. Taxonomy (NCBI): domain Eukaryota; kingdom Metazoa; phylum Arthropoda; class Insecta; order Coleoptera; family Curculionidae; genus Polydrusus; species Polydrusus tereticollis. Next base: position 49,311,015 of record OY987335.1, on the reverse strand, counting down.
CAAAAATATTTCGTAACGGTTTTGACACTTTTAGTGTAGGTTATTAATAATTAAAAAAAAATTCAATATTTTTTCTCCTAATATGAATTTTAGTTTCATAACAGAACTTATATATACCGGGTGTTTTCGTCGTTGTTTTCTAGTTTCGTTTTTTTTTTAGTTTAGAAACGAACAAAAATATTGCAAAGCTAAGACATGAGGCCACCTGTAAATAAAAAAATGAACACGTTTGCCAATTTTTTTTCAATACTAATGTGTGTGTTTTTTTATCTCAATTTTCAAAAAGGACAGATTTCTCGATGCTGTCAGATCAAAATTTCCTTAAAAATAAGGAAATATACGCCGGCGCCGCCTTAATTTTGACGTTACACGACAAACTAAAAAAATTATAAGGCCTGCTGAAAATGACCCCATCTTGCTAATATGCAGGAATCAACTCTTCGTCTTATAGACTGGCTAACTCTCTCGAGTATCCCAGGGCTATTGCGAGTTATTTCACATGAAGGTATAATAATTCTGTTCCCCAATTCTTTCTCTGTCTGGATAGGAGTCTGATACACCAACGATTTTAAATGTCCCCAGTAAATGGCTGAGGTCCACCTCGACCTATCCAACGGTTGTAGTGTTGATTTAAAAACTCCCTTACCACCAAACTAAATTGTGGCGGTGCACCATCATGTACAGGGTGTTTCATTAAGGTCGAAGAGCGGCCATATCTCGGAAACTATTGGGCATAGAAATTCAGGAAAAAAAAATTAATGACTAAAGTGGCCATGAGAAAATCCTGGAAATAATTTTTAAGTTCCGCATTTTGCCGCAAGGGGGCGCAATTGAAAAGTAAATTTTTAAATTTTAGATATCTCCGAAAATTGCACGTTAAGGTATATTTTTGATAACACCATTAAAAAGCTTGGTCAATTTTGCATAATTTTGGTCCCATGCTTATTGGCGTACCGACTTTAGTAAGAGTGGGGGAAGCTGTTGAATGTGTAATCATTTAAATCGCTGTAACTTATAAACCACTTATCCGATTTTAGCAAACTAAAACTTGTTTGGAAGAGAAATGTAAGTACTTTTAACTATCGTCTTGAGTGGTCCATGATACTTCTCAATAAAAATACAAGAGGGCGCAATTTGCAATAATAACACATTTCTTAACTTTATTCATTTATTTCAAATCATACGGTATAATTATGATACCATAATCGAAAAGTAGATGAAATTTGCTACAAAAAATGTCAAAACCGCAGTTCGATATCTCCATCCGTTTCAGAGTTATTGCCAATAGAATAATTTTTAAAACTTTAAATGAAGAAGCGGTTGTTTTCATAGTTTTGTGATCAAGCATTCCATGACAAAAAATATTTTTAAACTTTATGGTTAGGTTGGGTTGTTTCTCATTATTCCAATGTCAAACTCCGTGCCTTCCTTCACACTTTATCTAGGCTTAGGACTAGTCCAAATCATGTAAAATAAAAAATTTGGAGCGTGTTTCAAGGCCAACGGGCCATAAAACAGTATTGAAATAATTATCGGAAACTATTGAAGGAAACAATATTCATGGAAAGCTTCTTAGGAAAACAATTGAGAGACTTTATAAATGTTCAAAATGACCTCCGTTGTGCAAAATACAACGATTAATTCTTTTTCTAGAACTAGAGACAGCTGTTTCAATTTCAGCTCGTGAAATCGAATTTAGTGCATTTTCAATTCGCTCAATCATGTTGTCTGGTGTGGTTGGTCGCGTTTTATATACAATGTCTTTTATTCGCCCCCACAAGTAAAAATCTAACACAGTTAAATCCGGGGATCTAGGTGGCCAATCAAACAAACTACTTCTTCCAATCCAGCGATTTGGGTATCCAATATCTAAAAAATCACGGACCATATGCGAAAAGTGTGCCGGGCATCCATCATGTTGATACCACATGGATGTTCTTAGGCCAATAGGAACATCTTCTAAAAGGATAGGCAAGTAAGTCATTTTGTAAAAAGTTTAAATAAGATTCACCATTTAGATAATCATTAAAAATAAACGGTCCGATAATTCTGTGTCCTAATACTCCGCACCACACGTTAACACTCCATCTGTTTTGGTGATCCACTTCGCGCATCCAGTGAGGATTTGTCTGTGACCAATAGTGCATATTGTGTAAATTAACTTTGCCACAGCTACTGAAAGTGGCTTCATCAGTCCATAACACGTGGGAGAGGAATTGAGGATTCTCGTTACACATCTCTCTTAGCCAATAGCAATAGTCGAGCCGTCTGTCATAATCACTTTCTGATAGCGCCTGATGTAAAACTATATGATAGGGATGCAGCTTAAAATCCCTTAGAATTCGGAACACTGCAGTACAACTTATACCTAGGTCTAAAGAAATTGCTCTTATGCTTAAATGCGGATCGGCCTCTACGTACGCAAGAACGTTTGTAATGTTGACTTCATTTCTTACTGGACGTCTTCTAAAAGCAACTGAAATGCGTCGTACACTTCCCGTTTGCCTTACGCATATTGCCAGTCGCTGAAATACTGCTCTGCCATAGTGCCTTCGTTCAGGATATCTGAGAGCATATTCGCGTTCCGCTATAGGCGCATTTTGAAAACATTCAAAATATACGGCCAGCATATCGTAAGCTTCGGCATTGGTATAAGCCATTTTTGAAAGGTACGTATCACAATTTTCTATCAAGAAGTTTAAGATGAATTACGGATAAACTTTTGTCAACACCTTTCAAAATGAAACTAGTTGACAACTATTTGCATTATTTGTCTTATCTCCATGGAAACTTTCAGATTTTATTTCACAGCTATCTAGATTTATTTTTTAAAACACATCATATTGTTAGAGTTACGCCTAAATGACACGTTTTCCATGATTGCCATTAATTCTAGAGTGGTTTCTGGGCCATTGGAATAATGAGAAACAACCCAACCTAACCATAAAGTTTAAAAATATTTTTTGTCATGGAATGCTTGATCACAAAACTATGAAAACAACCGCTTCTTCATTTAAAGTTTTAAAAATTATTCTATTGGCAATAACTCTGAAACAGATGGAGATATCGAGCTGCGGTTTTGACATTTTTTGTAGCAAATTTCATCTACTTTTCGATTATGGTATCATAATTATACCGTATGATTTGAAATAAATGAATAAAGTTAAGAAATGTGTTATTATTGCAAATTGCGCCCTCTTGTATTTTTATTGAGAAGTATCATGGACCACTCAAGACGATAGTTAAAAGTACTTACATTTCTCTTCCAAACAAGTTTTAGTTTGCTAAAATCGGATAAGTGGTTTATAAGTTACAGCGATTTAAATGATTACACATTCAACAGCTTCCCCCACTCTTACTAAAGTCGGTACGCCAATAAGCATGGGACCAAAATTATGCAAAATTGACCAAGCTTTTTAATGGTGTTATCAAAAATATACCTTAACGTGCAATTTTCGGAGATATCTAAAATTTAAAAATTTACTTTTCAATTGCGCCCCCTTGCGGCAAAATGCGGAACTTAAAAATTATTTCCAGGATTTTCTCATGGCCACTTTAGTCATTAATTTTTTTTTCCTGAATTTCTATGCCCAATAGTTTCCGAGATATGGCCGCTCTTCGACCTTAATGAAACACCCTGTATACACCACAATTGATTTCTTAGTTCAAGTGGTATCTCTTCTTACCGTACCAGGAGTTCCTCTTTTAAATATTGATGATAATATTGCCCACTTAAACTACTTGGCAGGAAAAATGGCCCAACCAAATAGTCTCCAATAATGTCAGCCCACACATTTACTAAAATGACTTTGGACTATCGCATGAGGATTCTCTTCTGCCCAAAAGTGATTGTTATGAATCGAGTTATGAATATTTCTTATGGCATTTTTCGAAAAACTTGCTTTATCACTAAATAAAATCGCGTGGGAGAAGAGCTTGGACTGTCTGGATATGGTAAGGATACATCAGATTATCCATCAAAATTTTCCAAACTAGCACAGATGAAATGTTTAAAGTTGTCGCAATTTTTCTTGTACTTGTACCTGGTTCGTTTTCTACAGCATTCAGGATTGCTTTCTCATTTTCGACAGTTCTTACAGTGCGATGTACCCCTGCCAAATAAGTGGATTTTCTTGAAAGTTACATTTTCGCACAGTCGAATGTGTACCTGTGCAAAAGTTCGTGAATCCGGCCTGTCTTCGATTTGAATAATGCTGCCGATAGAGTCGTTTAGCATCAAAGAAATAACCATTGGCAAGACCATAAATAAAATACATATCGGCATATTCTTGGTTTGTGAACTCAACCATAATTAAATAGCTCTAACTAACGTTGTAGACATTAACTAACAAAATTATTTGACACTAAACGTCAAAAAAGTTAACAAACGGAAAATAAAATATGAGCTGTCAAAATATGTTATCAGTATTTATACAGGGTATCCCAAAAAAAGTTGGACTCTGTATACTGCCTCTGACAATTTAAACATTTTATTGTAGAGATTCCAAAACCTAATAATAAAATGTAGCAAGTTTGAAATAATTATATTGGAAAATATAGGAGAAAAACGAAAAAAAAAATTAAAGTTTTGACACCCTGTATATCAAATATTAAGCCTTTTTGACTGCGTATTTTTTTTTCCTATTTTGACGAGCACTATCACCCCCTTAAATATCTACGTGAGATTCATTAACATCCTGTATGTACAGTTATTACCCTCTCTAATGACTTTTGTGTACAAAAAGGTAATGAAATCATTTTCCTCTACTTCGATAGTGAATTTGAGCTTTAAGTGGATCCCCTTTCTTAAACCTAATATAACTAGCATTTTATTTTCCAGTGCACACCAACATACCATCGGGTCATATGGTACTTGAAATTTTAGTTCCATCTTCTAACTTTTTACGTCTTTACTGTGTCGTAAAACCAGTGGCAGTCTTTATGTGCATAATTTGTCTGATACTTGTATTATATTTGTACTTGAAAGCAAATGTTTGGTAAGTTAATGTGGGTTATTCTTGCTTCTTTTATCTTCTTATGTAAGCATATGTGATGCACAAAAAAAAAACACAACGTTTTTATTACCTTATGTAATATGTTCATATATTTTAAGTTGAAGGAATTTTACCTTTGATCTTAAGGTTTGTGTGTTTATGGCAATCGTACTGATTAATGTTTTTTTTATGTAATGTTCAACATTCGTATTTTATTAATTTTTAATCCTCCATATACGTACGTATTCTTGTAAAATGATACTCGATTTATTAACTGCACTCAATTATTCATTCTGTGCCTTTCTCAATTGCAGAGCCCTGAGGATGGTTTAAATCGAGGTTTAAATTAAAACCGAAACGTCGACAAAGACAGACGTGTTTCTTCACAACATTGGCCTGTATCCCAACCAACACAACACACATTAATACAAATAATATAAAAACAATTTTGGACCACTAGCAACAATAACATAATTAATTTAATAGTAGGCATCGCGTAAATGTTCAAATACTTAAACAAAAACTAGAACACATTTTAGCTTAAAATGAGGGCAAATCTTAAAAAGCAATATTGATATTTTGCTCCGCAGACCTTAAAGGCTATTATTTCGCACGGTAACCCTCAAAAAGAAAAAATGATAATTAAATAAATAATTGACGTCTACACTTTTAATTATTAGGTATTTAAACTGTGCGTGGCCGTAGGTGTCGCAGGATTAATCAAATACTAACAAAAAATAGAATATTTAATTCTCATTAATTTAGGATATTTCAAAAATATTAACGTTTACCATTTAAAGTATGAATTTTTTTTGCCCTCATTCATTTAAAAAAATATTTGTACGTGCTTAAGCATAACGTAAAAAGTACGTGGCCATGGGCATAAAATGGCAATCCTTACTTGACTGAAAGCGCGTATGGTTCCAAATCATGGTCCGCGGTAGTGTGAAATTTGAAAAGTGAAAATGAAAAAATTTGACAATGACTCTCGTATTTTTTTTATTATTAAGATAAAAATATTTTTTTTATTGCGCAGAATCTTTAACAGAAGCTTGTGAGAAGCCGATCAACCCGATCCACTAGTTACCAACTTCACATGTTAAAACCTAGGTATATGAAATCTGGAACAATTTATTTTAATAAATTATTACGGTATTAACATTATTTACAGTTTTAAAAACCGCTAAGCAGAGTAGGTAGGCAGTAGTAACCTAGTGATTATATAAAAAATAAATTTTCTACAGCAAACCCTATCATTATTTAGTTAAAGTTTTTTAAAAGTGAGTTTAGCGTCCGTGAAATATAAATATAGGAAAGGTTTCAGTGATTCGGACAAAAAATATCAATGTAAACGTCTGCTTTCGCATTGCAGCATACGAGGAGTCCATTTCACGTACTTTCGGTCACAAGAATCGTTTCGGTGATCTGTTGACTGCAATAAAACTTAATTGTTACCCTTCGTGATAAAAACCCATAAAATTCCAAGATCCCCAGACAGGGCCGAGGGTAAAATTTTTATTTTAAAGTAGGGATTCCGCGGATAGTACTTTTTACTAACCGTCCAAACCGATGATCCGGTCTTAACAGTAACCCGTATCCGGCGTCAACCCCAACCGCGACTGATACCCCAAAAAAACACTACTTGTATATTAATTATATTTTTGATGTAATATTTTGGGTTTCCAGAATTTTTTTTTTAACTTTACAGAAGATTTTTGGAAAGTAACCTTTTACGTTTCTTTTTTGTAACGGGATATTGATAAAAAGTGTCTCGTTCTTAAGTTCAAATTTTAAATCAGTTATATGGGTAAATATACGAAAAGTGTTTAATTACCTGTTTCACCTTATTCTGAGGAAACAAAGGCTTTTCATGGCACAAATAATATATTAACATAACAATATTGATCTGACCTAATCTGCCGTATAATCTGAGGTTTTAATTTTGATTGCCAATATTTTTTTTTTATAAAAATACTCCTAAATGTCAGTTCCCTGCCATGTCCCACGCTAAACCTCTATACTTTAAGACATCCAGATAAACCTTAAATCAAAATATATTTAATGTTTATTTTATAAATTGGTTACAAAATAAAATATTTTTCTATTGGAAATAATATATTTTGTTAATAAACATTTTTCTGCAATTAATTTACCCTTAATCTCTGTCCATGAATTGGCGCCCATTTCCGCGCATAGTAACAAAAACGGTTGCAACTCGATTACCGCGTGGCGGGGATTCGTGTTAAATGGGTTAATATGTTGACCTTGCTTCAGTTTCCAATGGAAAGCGGAAGAAAACGGTACTTATTGCTTAATTTTCGCGGAAATACGACCGAAAATACAATTTTGTAGTCTGTAACCTATGATTCTGACACTTCCGTGCCAACGTTTTTTTATATATATACTATGGCAACCGGAATATTTTTAAAAGGTAAGGGTTAAAAAATCGGAATACTTTTTAATCTTGTTATTTTATTTTAAAAATTGATTTGCGTTTTAAAGTTATGGACATTATTCTTAAAAAATGACAATTCCGTTCCGTCAGTTCCATGCCAAAATAATAACAGGGAACTGACGAGATAAGCACGGAACTGGCAGTTTGGCTTAAGCATGCATTTTAGCCTACATTATAGCTCATAGTCTACATTTTTTATCCAGGTAACATGGCAAAATCATTAACTGAAGAGCAGAAGCAAAGGAAGCGAGATCTAGAGAAAGAAAGGCGACGAAAAATAAGGGACGATCCAGTCAAATGGGCAGAACATCAAAGAAAAGAAAAAGAAAAATATTAACGACAAAAAGAGCAAAAAATTAGAGTAAGCATCAAGGACATGACTCCAAGGGGTCAGCGGAGAAAGAGAAAAGAGTGGAAAGAATACTCAAAGCGTAGTAGATCCAACAAGAAGAAAGATGTCAATAAGAATACTGTTGTTAAAGAAACTTCCACACGTAAGAAAGAAGTAAAGAGGAAAGTAAAATCCAATGAGTCAAATAGAAGATGCGTTAGACGTCACAGAGAGAAAGACAACTTGGTTTCCCTGGTGAAAAAATATAAGCAAGAAGTAAACAGATACAGAAAGAGATGCTTTCGTTATGAACAACAAGAACAAAAATTAAATGCACCCCAATGTTCTGAGAGTCCAACCACCCCTTTAACAAAAGTAAATGCATCCATTGAAGTATGTATAAGCGACCCTAAAAAAGTGGAAAAAGTAAAGAAGAAATTTCTTTTTGGTGAAGTTATAAAACATCAATTGCGAGATTCATTTAGTAGCCTTAAAAGTTAACAAGAGAAGCAAGTTTTTAAAAAACTGGTTGAAGGAAAGGTGGTAAAAAAGTACAAGCTTAAAACTCAATGTGCAAAATATTTTAAGTTTAGAGTGTTAAAGGCCAACTCCACAAAAACATTATTGCAAGTGGGTAGAAAATAACGAGAATTAACAAACAGACAGATGTCAAAGAGAAAGTAGAAAGTTTCTACCAGCAAGATAATAACAGCCGCCTTTGTCCGGGAAAAAAGGGCTATATTACTAAAAAGGAAATTACAAAACAGAAACGACTACTAGTAAATACAATGAAAAATCTGTACCTCAGTTTTTCGAAGAGTAATCCAGACATTAAAATTAGCTATAGCTTATTTTGGCGATGGCGACCCTTTTGGGTAAAAATCATGAAGATTTCTGAAAGAGAAACCTGTAAATGTTTAGTCCACGCAAATATGGAACTAATGGTTGACTGTTTGTTCTCAAATAAAATAATTATTTCAAAAACTCCTTCACAAATCATACAGGATATTTGCTGTGACGTCCAAGAGGAGGACTGTTTACTACGAAAGTGTAAAGACTGCAAGGATTCAGTTATCTTTTACAAGGACTGTCTTCTGGATGAGAATTTGCAATATTTCAAGTGGGTAAATTTGAAGCAAAGTTATTTTGACAAGAAGTCTAGAACAACCAAGTATACAACTAAAATAGCCAAAACGCCAATTCTGATAAAATTTGGTGAGTTCAAAAAAAAATTTGAACAAGAGTTAATATTATTTATGGCACACAAAGCTCGAATAACTCACCAGTACATTTATATTACTAAACTTAAAGAATCGCTTGGAGAAGATGAGGTGTTATTACACTGTGATTTCAGTGAAAATTATAACCTGAAGTACTCAGAAGAAGTCCAGTAATTTCACTTTGGTGGCTCCAGGCAGCATATTTCCATGCATACCGTAGTAACGTATACAAAGTCTGGATCAGAATGCTTTTCTACCCTTTCGGAGAACTTGGAACATGGGCCTGCATCAATATGGGCTCACCTTGAACCCATCCTGATGCAATATTCGAACAGAGGCATTTCAAAGTTACATTTTCTGAGCGATAGCCCCTCAGCGCAATACCGGAATAAGACAATGTTTTCATTTATTGCTCACCATGTCAACAAATATATTCCTGGTGTGAATGAGATTACATGGAATTATCAAGAAGCCGGTCACGGCAAAGGGGCACCTGACGGGAAAGGAGGGGTTTGTAAAAGAACAGCGGATAGAATAGTCGCGGAAGGAAAAGATATATCCCATTTTAAAGACTTACTGAAAATTTTAAAAGAAAATTGTCCTGGAGTCACATTCTTTGGAATTAAATCTGATGAAATAGAGAAAATCAGAAACATTATTAATAACACTCCAACCAAGGTATTTGTTGGTACAATGAATATCAGACAAGTAAAAACTTATGTCGATACATTTAAAGTTTGGCTGCGACGAATGTCCTGCAGCTGCGAAAAGTTTTGTAGTCATTATGAATTAGGAGTGATTATGCACCCAGACCACAATAGCTTTTCTAAATCATCTAATGTTAGCTCTTCCTCCAGTGATTCCTCCGTGACTATGCCAAATTTACCTAACACTAAAATTAGATATGAGGATATTTTTTATGCTAGTGATGACGAGCATGCAGCGGGGTCCTCATGTTTTCCTAAATCCGTAAATAAAAAAATATTAAAGCAGGAACGTATGTACTAGTTTCCATGTCCAATCAAAATATAAAAGATCATACGAACTACAAATATATTGGGGTCTGTCAAGGTGAATTAGACGAGGAAGAAGTTTTAGTGACATTTTTAAAGAAAAAACAGTAGGATCCACAACTTTTTAAATTAGATGACGCGGATAAGAGTTATATTACTGAGGAACAGATTATTGGTGTTTTGCCGGAACCCAATTTGATTCTTAAAGGAAACAGAAATTTTTACACATTTAAAGACACCATCAATGTTTTTGAAAAAGTTTGATAGATTAGTATCTTTGGAATATTTTTTGGTACTCATTCTATGAGTTGTTTTAGTTAAGTATTGTTCTTTTTCTTACCTTTATAATGTAAAGATTTGTTATAATAAAAGTTGTATTTTTCTTTAAAGGGAAATTTTCGTAATGTTAGGTACGACATTGAAAAAAATATGGTTTATTGATTTGTTGTTTTCAGTCCCGTGGGAGTGCTTGTCAGTTCCGTGCCACCTCATTTTAAAAAAATGGCTATAATTCGTAAAACATTTGTTGAAATCCACGTTTTTAAGTTAATTGATATAAAAGAAGCTGTAAACTTTATAACAGACATAATAAAAAAAAGTCCACTATAATTTCTATTTCTGCCAAAAAAATATTTGTGTTTAAACACTCTTCGTATATTTACCCATATACGTTATGTCTGTGTGTAAGTATTTTGGGGTCTTGAATTTAAGTACTTTATGAAATAAGCACATCATATGTAGTTCCCAACGGCGACGATTAGACATTAAAAGTCACTGAGCATTACTCAAGCTATGAGACACACCATTAGGATGTCTTATACTGTAAGTTAATCTCGAGCAACTATTTTAAAACTTTTGTATTTTCGGGAATGCAAGCTAGTAGACAAGGTTCATATATATACTATCGCAATGGTCGAAATGCGACAGGGCCTAACAATATAAAAGATTTTTGATTCTGCTAGTTAAAAACACATAGTATTGCTGATTAAAAAAGTCCTAGAGGCGTGTAGTACTATGTAGGATCGCTTCTTTATTTTTCGAAACTAACCAACCACGCAGCGATAAATACTGATTTTATGACAGCCTCCGCGAACAGTTCAGCAAAACCCGTATGACGGACCCACAGAGATATTCGAGGGTAAATATGCCCATAAACAACGAAGGCATTAGCACTTTTGACTATCTAACCAATTTTGTGCAAGAACGGGATAAGTCTTGATGACTTTATCTCGTTGTTGCACCAACCGAAATTAACGTTATAAATTTCATAGTGCGTTTTTATTTCACTTATCCCGTTTTTCTATAATTTCTCACGTTGTTGCTCCAAATAATTTTCTTTGAAGATTCTGTTTTTTTTTTAACATATAATATTGCAAGGCCTATTTTAATACCAAGACAAGATGTACAGGGTGTCCATTTTTCGATGTAATTGCAGTGTATCTCGCGGTGACTATTAAAGATCCAATAAGGATAAATCTGGTGACCGCGGAGGCCACCTTAAGGGTTCGTTAATTCCTGTCCATTTATAAAGAAAATTATTTTCTAAAAATACTAAAAGTAAATGAGCATTATGGGCCGGTGCCCCGTCTTTTTGAAAATGAATATTATTTAAATTTGCTAAAGGCACGTTATGTATTAATTCTGGAATAGCATATCTTCTATACTTTCAAAATATCTGTTTGCTGATAACGGTTCTTCATAAATTCTGTTTCTTATTTGGATTCCCAAAATAAAACCAACCCGTCCATGCTGTTCCCGTTGAAATGTTATTAAATGTTGGTTGACTTGGAACCACTTGTATTATAGCGATTCATAACCCCTGTTCCTGAGGTCGTAAAATAAAATTCGTTAGACTATGCTATTATATACTTATGTATCAAACGGTCTGTCGACTCGTTTTTCATTTAGATATTAGTTGCAAAGAATACGTCCTTATTTAATGTTTTTTCAAACACGAAATTTAATCACTCCGAGATCTTTTTCTATGACTCTGCACGAGCTTTTTAGAATGTGCCTCTACACAAGCCCTAACGTTCATTTCGTTCCTTTCGCGATTCTCTATTATATAATTTAGGTCTAAATTAATATTTATTAAATTAATTTTAAAAATGTTACTTGATTAGGCTGCCTTCTCTCGGGGTATCTATGAAAGTAAGAATTCCATAATTTATTTACTTAATTAAATTACAAGATTGTAAACTTACCTGCTGAAATATAGCTCAGCGGTTTCGCGCGAATTTTCATTGTACTATATAAAGCAAACTAACAACAAATTTTCATATACCTACTACATTTTTAGCCAGTTTTTAAACTCTTCAGTAACATGGTGGCAGGTATTTTAACAAAACGGTATTTTAGCTTAGCCTATACGTTTCGACAAATAGTCATGACAATATTGTTAATAATTACGATGAAATAAACTACTATATGTCTTGAAAAGCTTAAAAATACCCTAATAAAATAAAATAAAAATATATAGGGTGTCGTATTTAAAAAATCATATATTTGCATTAAGTCTCGAAAAGTAAGACTCCCGCAAAAAAGCTAAGTACACCACAATATTCTTCTTAAACAACTCTTTCAGTAAGTTAAAAATGGAGTGATAACATCAAATATTTGGGCGTCTGCTTCGATAAGCGGATGACTTGGATCGCCAACGCTGACTAACGCTTGAAAAAAGCAAATAGTGAACTCGGTGCTATTTACTCACGTCTTAAGGCGGTCACTCACGTTTTGGTAGACCTGTGAGGTACACCTGTGCAGGTGCACTTGTCCAGGCCAACTCGAACATGTATATGAATAAAGCTAAGTTCATATAGATTAACATTTTGAACGGTTGGCAAAACATTGACCGAACGAAACTACATAACCTCAAGCCTCAACGTGTCTCACTGTTCAGGATCCGGAAATTTTTAGTTCGCTTTATCTTTATTTATTTATTTCTCCTGTGATTTCTACGTTTTTATTATTATTATAATTACAGATCTATAAAAATTACAACAAAACTTAAAAAAATACTTAGGTTATAGGAATTGTTCAAAACAGCTGTGTGGTCGGATACAAGGGCACATGCTAATAAGAAAAATCACACGAATATTTGTAAAGTGTTGAAACTAATTTAAGGTTCCCGGCTCCAGATTTTAAATCTTTGAATTTGACCAATCGGAGCATTATCCGCAATTCACAATTCGTGATTCGCATCTATATGAACTTTACTTAAACTGCCCAGTTATAAGGGCCGGTGCAGGCGACCGGAAGTATCGAACATCGATTTGGTATACTTGCGCCAGAGTGCGGCCTCATGGTATCCGGAGCATGTATGCGGAGTTGCCTGTATAGGTTCTTAGTTTGTGTTTAAGTGCACTGGAAGCAGGACGCTCTTACTGTTTTTTTATTAGTTATAAATACAATGACGTTAACTATTTAAGACCTTCGTAGAGTACTTGGAGAGTTTATAGGAATATATAAATTTGAGCCCTGTCTTTGGCGTATTAAATGCAAGGAATACCATGATCGTGGAAAAATGGAAGCAGCTTACAAAAAATTGCTGGAGAAACTAAAGGAAGTAGACTCCGCGCGCTGCTAATAAGGATGCGGTCATAAAACAAAAATGATGAAGCAAGGTTCGAAAAGAAATATGAAAATTCTCGGCCGGGGCATTGGCTAACCATGTTTATTACCCTAAATTGTGGTACTTGCAATACAAGAAGTAACCATAGAAAGCAGTTTTAAGTATCATCCCTTGTCCATTCGCAAATAGTTTTTGAAATCTCTTGGTTTAAATCTCAACTCGTTTAATTAATAAATGCGTGTCTGTAACTTTTTCGCTTTAATAACCAAAGTTTGCACCATTTTTTCTTGCAGTTCGCACATTCAGTTAAAGCCAATACGAGACCTATCATTACCAACGAGTCGTCATCTTTCGATGCCATCGAACTGAACTGAGAATCGTTGGAATTTTACCGTAGCGTATTTGGATCGGTAAGGTCTCTGGTGTACGCACAGGTGTACCTCAGGTTCAAGTATGACATCTTAATTGAGTAATATTCATGTAAAATTCTTTATTTTCAAAAGAGAGGAAAAGTTTTGTAACATTTTTAAATTTAAAGGAACGTTTTTTTTTTTTTAATTAGATTATAATAATGCCGTTTCAATCAAATATTTAGAAAAGAAGTATTATTTCTTGTTGTAACGTTTTTGTTCTACATGAAACTTTCGTTCATTTTTACTGCTAGTTACATAAAACGCTGTCACCAAATTCCCGGGCCCCTTCAAAGCGCGGGCCAGGGAGGAATTCCTCCCCTTTCTCCCCCCCCCCCCCTCCGTCTCGACGGCCCTACCCGTACCAACGCCTTAATAATATGTGATAATCACGATATCACAATGTTAAGTAACAACTTGAACACGGACCCCTTTTTAAACATACAGCATCAATCGTCCTAACTTATTCTAAAGAAGATCCACTGAACAGTATCACTATGAAGAAAAAGACCATTGTCTAACTTAACAAGTCACATATTATCATAGAGACAGGGTATTGATAATAATTTAAAAAGTGCCTCTCGTTTTTCTGTGTTCGGTTAGGTATAAACTGCGATCTGGGTGGTCATGTGGTCGTAATTAAAATTACATCGGTGTTACGTCATGCCTAAAGTGATTTTGACGTAACAGGTGCCGTGCAACGTTAATATGACGTCAGCTTGCTACTGGAGATGTTCTGTTGGGGGGCAAGGCACCACAAGGCATCCGAAACGATATTTCCGAAATTGAAATTTTCTAGCAGAAGGAGGGATAGTTATCTAATCTATCTAATATGCTTTAATCAGTACGTTATATCCTATTGATACAATTCATTTTGAATAAAGAAGCCATAATTTTTAAAATTCCCTGGTTAGCTAAGTATAGGTACCTATTTCTTTTTGTATGAAAGCATTTTGGAAAGTTTTTGCACACACATCGTAAGTGCAGGACAGTTATTTGCTTAGAGAGTTTCTGACTCTTTGAGGAATTTTTGTGTTGACGGGAGTTTATGGAAATTTTCAAGAAATAATTATGATCATTTTTGAGAACTTTTGTGGCAAATTAGGAGAATTTTAATTGGGAATGTTAGTGATTTTTTCATAAACACGAATTTCGATATAATTTTTTTTTTGATTCACCGAGAAGTTAGTCCGCCTCGGTGGCCGAAGTGGGTAAAGCGTCAGAAACGGCGTGAGCCTGCTTTCGCGCTGCTCGAGTCGAGCGGGTTCGAATCCCGCTACAGTACGCTCAAATAAAAAAAGTACTGGGTTTGGTTGTTGTATGTGTGAGTGCAGGTACTTCTGACTAACGATTTATCGGAATCGAAACCGCAGTCATGCTCCTATAGCAGCGGGTCTTTAACCCGAGACTTGCCTCGGTTACGGGCTGTGTGGGCCGGCTGTTGTAGGAGTGGGATTCTGTGGGGGGATCTGGATGGTGGTTGGTTGGAAAGCGACTGCGCGTGGTTCGGATCCCACGATAAATAGTAGGTCCCGTCTGGCTGACATTACCCAGACGTAAAATTACCGTGGGCGGGCTAGTAACGAATAACTAGGGGATACAATAAGTCTGTAAAAGGCTGCGGTGTCAGGACGTAAGTGCCGACCTAGTTATTTAAGAGTAATCAATCAAAAAATATATCCTATTGATACAATTCATTTTGAATAGGGAAGCCATAATTTTTAAAATTCCCTGGTTAACTAAGTATAGGTACCTATTTCTTTTTGTATGAAAGCATTTTGGAAAGTTTTTGCACACACATTGTAAGTGCAGGACAGTTATTTGCTTAGAGAGTTTCTGACTCTTTGAGGAATTTTTGTGTTGACGGGAGTTTATGGAAATTTTCAAGAAATATTTATAATCATTTTTGAGAACTTTTGTGGCAAATTAGGAGAATTTTAATTGGGAATGTTAGTGATTTTTTCATAAACACGAATTTCGATATAAATTTTTTTTTGATTCACCGAGAAGTTAACTAATCGAGAAATCCTATAAATGATGGAATATTAGTCACAGCGCTGAGGTTGAACTAACAATAACTGACGTGTGCGATTTAATGCATTGCATGTTTACACTCAGCAGCCGCTTGCTGCAACATAAAACTACGCGACGTATACGTCCAGATTATTATGCGCAAAATAATTATTCAGATATAATATAAGTTTATGCCCATGATTTTGTTAATTTAAGTTTAAAAAATCGCTATTTAAAATTACACTGATTCGAATATTAAAAAAAAAAGTAATATTTTGAGATTGCTCATGTAATTTTGCATGACAAACATGTTTTAATGCCTGTACCTAACCTGTACAATGTCGGAGATCGGCCTTGACCTCTGCTTCCTGGGACATTTTCTGGCACTATTAGCCTCTCCAGATAATTTCCTTAGCGCCGAGCCACATGGAAGATCGGTTGCAGAATGCGCTGAAGGCAGATGGAGGAGAATCTCTCTATTCCGAGTTGGTTCACAATATACGCATTCGTTCGATGGGCTGTCCCAAAGTATGCGAGACGTCTCCAGCACCTCATCAAGGACATTCCTATCTTTTGCTCACAAGGTCCAAGTTTCAGAGTCATATAAAAATAGGGAGAACACGGCCAGATGAAAGAATTTTTAAACAGTGTCGTTCGAGGAACACTAAGCTGAACCACGTACGGGCGGCCTGCAGTGGCTCGTCGTGTATTTCTACCATACACCGCTCTGGGTGGAATCAAGCGGGCAACCTTAGTTGAGCACTTGCCATGAAATTATTTGTAACATAGACTGAAGTCGCCAACCTGCCTTCGATGTTCATGGCTTTCCAGGTTGTTTGTCAGATCATGGTCACCGATCAAGCGAATGGCAATAATCTTAGGGAATGTTTAGGAGCAGAGCCCCAAATATGCGAACAGTACTCCAGCGATGGTCGAATTTGGGCTTTATAGAGCATCAAAAGTTATTGGGGTGTACAGAGGTTCTTATTTCGGAAAAGTATCCCAAGCTTCTGGGAGGCTGCCCCAGCAATAGCCGCAATGTGACTATGCCAAGACATATGACTATCCAAATTGACGCCCAATAAATGAATTGATAAAGCCAAGGAATCGAGTGTCCCGCCATGACTATCCGGTTCTTCAACATTAACTTTTTAATTCTACTCGGTTACTGTCACCCAAGACAGAATTTGTTCCAGGTCTTTGTTGAGATGTGAGACCTCTTGCTGCCTATAGAGATGTGCATTGGCAGCCGATGTCCGAGCATCCAAAGTAAAAGATGAAACAAGTGTGTTGTCATCAGCGAAGCTATATATAGGATTTTTAGTTTTTTCCAAAAGATCGTTAATGTATAGTGTATAGTAAAAAGAAGATGGGCGACAATATAGAACCTTGAGGGACTCCGGCGTTGATGTTAAATGTGTGTGAAGGAAATCCGTCCATCACCACTCGCAGTGAACGGTCTTTAAGAAAGCTTGACAGCCATAAACAAAATTGAACCGGCATTCCGCATGCTCTCACTTTAGTTAGGAGCCCCTTATGCCATACTTGGTCAAAGGCCTTGGAAATGTCCAGTGCTACTGCCCGGAATTCCCTATGATGTTCTATTGCGTTGTTCCAAACGTGAGTAACATAAGCGAGAAGGTCTCCTGTTGATCTATACTTACGGAATCCATACTGGCGGTTACTTATAATGTTGAAGCCTTCCAGGTACTTTATAATTTTTCGTTGATAGCCTTCTCCATAACTTTTGATATAACCGAAAGCAATGCGATTGGACGATAGTTGTTTGGCAAGGTCTTCTTGCCTTTTTTGGACTCGTGCAGTTTTCCAGCAAGAAGGAAATATTCCTTTTTTGTAAGATAAATTAAAAAGCCTACAAAATACCGGTGTCAATTCGTCAGCGCTTGACTTAATTACGATGACTGGAATATCGTCAGGACCAGAAGCTTTTTTGGTGTCAAGACTCCTCAAGATTCGTTTAACATGGCGGTGCCGGCAAACAATCTCCGGCAGTCTCGATTGTACAGGGGGAATGTTCGGTGGAGTTTTTCCCTGAAAATTAACCGTTGACTAAAGATAATAGTTCTGCCAGTAAGTTTGCTTTTTCCTGTGTTTTGGTTGCAATGGTGCCATCGGAACGTGTTAGAGGTGAAATGGTTGACTTGGTAAAGTTCTGACTGACGGAGCTACCGACCAAAATGATTTTCAGTCGTTAGGACATTCAAAAAGTTTGTCTTTTATCCTCTGGTTGTGTGCTTCTTTGCTTTAGTTTATCGTTTGCTTGCATTGGCTTCGAGCGTTAACAAAGAAGGTACGATTTTCGGCGGAAGGGTTTTAATTTTTTGATTTAACAGCTCGTACGCAATTTTTGGTAAATAAGGCTTGCTTCCTTTAGGTCATCCCACTTAGCTGATGCATAATGTCAGATCTTGCGTGGTTTAGGAGGCTGTTCGGCACTAATTGGTAGTTTATTCAGTGCCGAAATAAGTTTGTCTTTAATCCTCTGGTTGTGTGCTTCTTTGCTTTGCTTTATCGTTTGCTTGCATTGGTTTCAAGCGTTAACAAGGATGGTACGATTTTCGGCGGTAGGATTTTTACGCCATTGTCGGTAGAAATAATTTTTTGATTTAACAGCTCCTTCGCAAATTTTGGTAAACCAAGGCTTGCCGTTAGAAGGGCACTTTTTTGAGAAAGGGATGAAGGCTTCCATGCCAGTAAGGATAACCTCCGATATTTCTGTTGCACAGATGGATGGATCATCAGAGGTAAAATAAACGTCCCGCCAAGGAAAGGTTCGAAAATGGTCCCTTAGGTCATCCCACTTAGCTAATGTATAATGCCAGACCTTGCGTGTTTTAGGAGGCTGTTTGGCACTAGTTGGGAGTTTGTTCAGTGCCGAAATAAGGTTATGGTCAGACGTTCCTAACGGAGGCTTCACAATTACAGTGTACAAGTCGGGGTTTGAAGTTAAGAAAACATCCAACAAACTAGCAAAATCAACATCTCGGAATTGGGATAGTGGGTTTGCAAAAAATCGATAGTATTAGCAAGTGAGGAGAACAAGTCTCTATAATGGGTATCGCTTGGCGGCCGGTAAAGGCAGCAGATGAATTTAGTAATTCTCTGCGTTGATATTTTAAACCACATTACATCAAAGTCGTTAGACTCGAGTGTCTCCTCTCGTTGACAAGAAATATCACCACGGACAAAGAGACGAAGGCCAAAATTGCGCCTAAATCGGTAATGAAAGTCGTATCCAGGATATAAATAGCTGACCGTACTAGTCGATGATCTCACCTTTGTTTCGGTTAGTGTGAGTACATAAGGTTTAGTAGATTATAGATGTTGATGGACTGCATTGATGTTCGAGTTCAGTCCTCTTATATTGCAAAAGTCAATTTGGAAGCTGCTAATTTTGGGTCTCTTAACAACTTCAGTTGTCGCACCATTTCCATTTTGAATGTTATTCGGATGACCCGTCTGGCTATTGGAAATGTTGGATGTTTGTATAACTTCGCTTGATTATTCGCTTTATTTAAAAACTAGCCAACCTATATTTTTTTTTTGGGGGGGGGGGGGGGATTGAGGAACATCCGAAAACATGTTTACGTTACAAAATTAACTTCATTAAGTCCTCAACCCCCTACCCTTCTAGTACCCTATTCAGTGACACCAAGGTTTCTGTTTTAATTCTCTTCATGGTGGTACTTACATTTTTAATTTTTTTAATTGCGTAGGGTGCTAAATTCTACTTATGACTACATATACAAGAATTTATACACGATAAATCAATGCACCACAAAAATAGCTAAAAATATTTATTACAAAAATCATGACGTTTAATTGTCGATAGTTCTAAATTTTGACACGTTTAGAAAATAGCAGTAGGTACTTACTTGCGTTACTTTAAACTACAGGTAGTAAACTTGCAATAGGGCACCCAAAAACTGGGGTGCATAAGGCAAGGCTATATTATGGTCTTATTAAAAAAAAATAAACAACTTTTTTTGAAACTTTAAGAAATATTAGCTCTTGTGACCTATTTTGAAAAAAGACTGACAAGTAAGTGCAACTAGAACTCGCGCTCTAAGGGTTCTGTACCGTTATGTTATAATATGTTTACTACATAACAATTCTAGGTAGAATAAGAAATTAATAATTTTCGGATTTATTGCTTTACTTGTGCTATGAAACCAATTTTCAAAACTTTTAGGTCAACGGAAAGTGCCCTGAAGGTATTGGCAAGGTTGGTTAATATCATGATATTTAAATAAATATCAAAATATATCGAATTTAATCCGATATACAGGATCGTGGAACACTGCATCAGGCTTCCATAACTTTGAAGCTATATGAATTAAGTTAGAAATTTCATTCATATGCTTACTTATACTGTATCATAGGATGTATTTCGGGAAAATATTTTCACTTATACAAGATGGCTCAAAAAAATGTAATAACATAAAGTGGTACTTTTTTAAATGAGAGACCTCACCCCGTATTTTGCATATTTAATTATTATAATATTAGTTATTTATTATTGGCCTTTATAAATGCCTAAAATTTTATTTGATTTGCTTTGGTGGTTTAAGAGCAATCAATTAAAAACTAAAAAAAAGTTTTGTAACGCTGGAACAAAAATCAAAAAACAATGGAAAAGCATTTTTTTTAACCACGCCATTGTATGAGATTTATGGCAAGGGGTCTAGAGATACTATGAATTAAATAGTATTAATCTATTTCATATAGGGTGTTCAAAATTAATACATTTTATCCTCGATTTTATCCTAACTTTTCTCAAGTTTTTCAAAGGTATATTTTTAATTAGTGCGACGCAGAATTCATTCAACTTTTTTTTTGTAATTCAAGCATACCTATAAGTTATTTCCAGCCGTTTTTGAAATAATTGCGCATTTCATAAATTATGTTAAAACATAGAATGAAACCAGATGGCTCCATCTGGCAAAGCAACCATTGTAAACTACAGTAAATGTTCAAAATGTCCTCCATTTTGAGCTGTGTAGAAGTTAACACCTTTTTGGAAAATATCTATTTACTTTCCTTCACATTGCAACTAAAATACTACTAAACACATCTTATTGTTTACAGTTGTGGGCAGATCTTTATATACAATTTGCTTTACGTACTCCTATAAAAAAAAAAAGTTAAGTTTTGTTAGATTCAGCGATCCAGCTGGCAGCGAAAGGGGTTCGTTGCGACCAATCCATTGGTTGCGAAAGGTATCAATCAAGATAATTTCTTACATCCCGTCAAAAAGGTGCTGTATGACTATCTTCCTAAAACCACATCCTATTTCTAGTATTGAAAGAAGTCGTCCATATTCTCAAAGAGACCTGATTTTACAAATCTATGGGGTTGGTAGACACATAGTGAGACCGAGACTTTGTGTCCACCAACCCCATAGATCTATTTCTAGTATGATTATTTTGTAAAAAGTTTAAATACATGAGGCCATTAAGACGTTTATAAAAGAAATTGTGCTGTTGATAGATTTGTCTGATATATTGCGGATTTTTTATGGAGTAGTCATGGAATAAGCTATGCCTATTTATCTTATGTTATGTGTTATGGATCGTTGCTTTGTCAGGACATAAAATATAAATAAAAAATTGGATAGGATCCTCTTCTATTTTAATTCTTTTCCAGGCACAAAACAAAATCAAATTTTTAAAAAAATTGCCTCATTGTGGTACTGTCTTAATACGGATGCTTATCCATTTTTGCGGCAGTTTGGTCATCCGTTTTTTCTTGTATCTCCTATAATAAAAGTGCCCCCACTTGTATAAAACCTGACGAACACCTTAACTTTAAAAAGTCCTGTATTTATTACACCTTGCATCCGATCTTAATAAACTTAGGCTTGTTTAAAAGAGAATTCCGCGCATGGTAAAAAACTGATTTTAGTGATGATCGATAATTCGTATTTTGTTTCCTAGGGGGCGCTTTATATAAATATTTCAGTTTTTCTGAATTTCCTTAAAAAAACTAAATGGGACAGTATACTCTTCAGAAAATTAAATAAGTTGTTGAAAATGCCGTCCACCTACAAGAATACATGCTTCAGCTCTTCTTCTCATATTAAAGCGCACTGTTTGAAGAAATCCTTATTACATCTTCCTATGCGAATCCTCAATTCTTCTACAGACTATATATACAGGGTTGGGCAAATGTTCCGGAACGGCTTAATTACAAGCGAACGAAAAGTGATATCGAATCGGGGTTTTGGGCAATGTATAGGACAAAAATTTTACTATTTGACTGGTATACCATATGTCAGTAATGTCACTAACTGTCAAGTGTCGACGATATTTTTTTATTTTTTTAAATGGAACACCCTGTATATTATCAGATATTCTAGATCTTCAATAAATTACAAATATTTTTCATATAGCATACCATATGATTAAATTCAACTGTTTCGGAAATACGGGCAAATGAATCTAGAAAGCCCATATTACATTTTGTTTAAAAATCAAGCAACATATTTCTTTTATTATGACATTCCAAATAAAAGTCTTAGTTTCCATGACTCCCAAGTGTCACTCTGACACATTTCCTATTTAATTTTTATTTATTTGTATTAAGTGAGTTGTGCGAGTTTTTTATTTATCGACTAAACCTCTGATATAACTGATAAAACTATGGTTCAGCTAACTGAACAAGAACGGATTACTCTGCTTATGATGATAGGATATGGGGATAGACGGAGATCTTTTCAAGAAGCAACCGACCTTTTCAATCAAAGTTTTCCTGTTCGAGATCCCATTTCTAAATCAACTGCTAATAGAATATTCCATAACTTTGAGCATACGGGTACGGTAAAAAACTTGCCAAAAACAGGTCGTCCGAAAACTGCTACAAATGACGAGAAATCCCTGGATGTTTTGCTTGCCCTGCAAGAAGAACCACAGACGTCAGTTCCAAAGCTTGCTCTTGCACATGAAAACAGCGAAAAATCAATTAGAAGAATCCTCAAAAAAAATAAAATGTTTCCTTATAAAGTCAGCTTGCTTCAAGAACTATCAGAGGACGATCCTGATAGGCGTATGCAATTTTGTCAAGAAATAATGGACTACATAGACCTACAACCTAACTTTGTAAGTCGTATTTTATTTTCTGACGAGGCTACATTCTGTCTTAATGGTTTCGTCAATAGGCACAACTGTCGATACTGGTCAGACCATAATCCCCATTGGATGATTGAGCACCGTACGCAACACCCCCAAAAATTAAATGTGTGGGCAGGTATAATTGGAAACCATATTATTGGGCCTTTCTTCCTTGATGGAAACTTGACATCTATTTACTACTTAGATCTGCTTCGAAATAGAATTATACCAAATTTGATTAATTTATATCATGATCAGGTTAACGATCAAATACTAGCGAATGACATTTGGTTTCAGCAAGAGGGGCGCCAGCTCATTTTGGTATACATGTCAGAAATAATTTAGATCAAACTTTTCCTGGAAGGTGGATAGGTAGGAGAGGGTCCATTGAATGGCCTCCTAGATCTCCAGATTTAACACCTCTAGATTTCTACCTCTGGGGTCATTTAAAGACTGTCGTATATCGTACACAACCTAAGACTTTGGAGGATCTTCAAAACAGAATTTTAGATGCTGTGCATGTTATTTCTCGTGAACATTTGCAAAACGTGCGTTCTGAATTTTCCGACAGGATTGGACACTGTCAGGTGGCTGAAGGACGACATTTTGAACATTTAATTAAATAACCATTATTTTATATTATTGTGTTTTAAAGTTATTACCTTGGTTTTGTTTAAATAAAATGTACTACATTCATTTGCCCGTATTTCCGAAACAGTTGAATTTAATCATATGGTATGCTATATGAAAAATATTTGTAATTTATTGAAGATCTAGAATATCTGATAATATACAGGGTGTTCCATTTAAAAAAATAAAAAAATATCGTCGACACTTGACAGTGTGTGACATTACTGACATATGGTATACCAGTCAAATAGTAAAATTTTTGTCCTATAGATTGCCCAAAACCCCGATTCGATATCACTTTTCGTTCGCTTGTAATTAAGCCGTTCCGGAACATTTGCCCAACCCTGTATATACACTGATCAAAAAAATTAAAGGAACACTTTTGGATAACCCTGTAACTTATTAAGTGATAGTTATATACAGATGAACATTTATATTCTGAAAGACACATACTTTCTTCTAATAAATCGATTAATAGAACTTTAAACTAATCCTTTATTCGTAAACTAAGATTAACAATTATAAAAAAAGTGCGAATAACAAAATGAAAAGAAAAAATTTTTTAAAGGCAATGTTCCGCTATCTGAAAACCAATGTGTTTTAGTATCGCGTATGCCCTCCAGCAGCACGAATTACTTCTTGGCATCTTCTTGGCATACTTCTCACGAGCCTTCGAATGTCTTCCTGTGGTATACTGTCCCACTCTTCAACTAGGGCTTCTGTGAGTTGCTGAAGGGTTTGAGGTGGATTTGGACGACGTCGGATACGTCTGTCCAATATATTCCATAAGTGTTCAATTGGATTAAGGTCAGGGCTTATCGCTGGCCAATCCATTTTACGAATTTCATGCTCGTTAAGAAAATCTATAGAAATCGCAGCAGTATGAGGCCTTGCATTATCCTGCATGAAAAGAAAATCAGGACCTATACCATATGCTGCAGGAATAACGTGATCTGACAGAATGATATCAATATATCTTGCAGCTGTAAGACTTCCTGGTATCACTACAAGATCGGTTTTTTCCTCCAAACTTATTCCACCCCAGACCATTACCGAACCATCTCCAAATCTGGATACCTCTTGTACAGTAGCAGCGGAGTGTCGTTCATTGGGACGTCTGTATACACGCACCCGACCATCACAACGAGTGAGACGAAATATTGATTCGTCTGTAAAAAGTACTGGTTTCCATTGTCGAAGTTGCCATCCCAAATGATCACGAGCAAAGTTTAATCGCATAGTTTTATGATGTCGAGTTAAAACAGGTTTTCGTACCGGTCTTCTAGGTTTTAAATCTGCTTCTCGTAACCTGTTTCTGACAGTCTGGTCAGAAATGGTTACCTGATGAGCCATCAAAAGTGTACTTTGAAGGTCCTTTACTGTCGCTATTCGTTTTCGCAAAGAAGAAACTACTAAATATCGGTCCTGAATTTGTGTAGTTTTTCGCTTTCGACCTTGTCCGGTTCGTCTTTTATATCGTCTAGTCTCTCTATAGCGATCATACACACGTTTGATGACTGACGGACTGCGATTAACATTTCTTGCTACTTGTCGAATTTTTACACCATTTTCAATTAAAGCTATGGCACGAGCGACTTCTATCTCGCTAAGATCTCTCATTTTGACAGATAATGAATTCAACAACTACAAACTGTCATGCCGTTGCCCGGTGAAGCTCTCTAAGCCTGCCTCAACATAAAACCTAAATGTGAATATTTTCATAATCACTTTATTTTTTGTACTTGCTGTGGAAAATTAAACTTATCTCGAATAAATGAGCATAATCACGTTTATTTTTTAACACATCACTAAAATAAGATGCAAATCGATTATGAAAATATAATTTTCATTTGTTAATAACAGCAAGCCAAGAAGTTATAGGGTTATCCAAAAGTGTTCCTTTAATTTTTTTGAGCAGTGTATATACATTATATATATATATACCTTTTTTGACTATATATATATATATTTATAGTGCAGATTTAAGGTGACCGGATTGCCCACCTGACTAGGATTCCCCCACTGTGTTTTAGGAGTTAAAAACAAACGGTGGATGGATGGTTAGCGCCAATTTAGCCGATGTGAGGCTAATTTAAAGATCTCCAAAAAAAAAGTTATTCGAAAAAGAGTGCTTTGGAGAACCCTATCCATGACCTTCCGAAGAACTGTTGTTTAGGTTAGTTTGGAAGATGGTAAAAAGTTTTAAGATGCCCCCAAAGAAAAAGTCCAAATTATTTCAATTTGGGGGTCAGGGCTGGAGTCCACCACTCAGGCACGGATCTAGAAAGAATCAAATTAAGTAGATCCAGGTTAAATTTAAAACTAAACTGCCAAGATTAATAAAACGAAAGAGTACAATTAAGCAACAGCACACTAAATCATTTTAATATCCTGCTTACGGCATACCGATAATTGTTCATTATTTTTATAGTGAAAGACATGAGTCCAAGATACGAAAAAAAGATCTCTATTATTACAAAATGAAGTGCCGTTAATAGTATACTCGACGTAATCAATTAACTAAAATTAAAAATTAATTGGGACGCCACTGGCTAACTAACCTGAACTAACTAAAACTCAAAATTCAATTCTCAAATGTGTCTCTACACTTTGTTTACACTCAACAATTTTTTTAAAAATGTCTAATGTAGTTTCGGAATTTTTCAAAAGAATGTCATGTATTATAAAACAAAGCGAAAACGGACCAATGCTTATATGAACTTTTTGTCCTAGAATCAAACACAGATTAACCCCCTTCAATATTGACATTAAATTATCAAACACTGTGTATATATAGTCCGTCTTACGAGTCTACAGCTACGAAAGGAATTTAAGAAATGTGACACATTGTTGCCATAATACTCTGTTTTAATTTCCATAAAATAATAATCTGTATGGAATTCCAATATATTACATAAGATAATTAGACGTATGCATATATCTGTAGTATATACACCCTGTAACATATATCCCGTTTATTTTCCCCCTTACATTGCAAATTATAATTGTTAAAGCGGTGAAGATAGTATTTAAGAAATATTAATTAATCATTAATTTTGGTAAATTTGGCAACCCACGTCTAATAGACCGCGGATTCCTGGGCCAGAAATTATCACATGTGCCTTGAAACTGGCTTTGTCTTTTTTTATCGTATATAATATTGAATTTGTGGGAAGGTGCTTGTCATCATGACATCTTCAGAAATTTTACAGGCAATGGCGGAGTTTAGAATTATATTATTTAATTTATTAATTAATAATTATATTTAAACGTATGTAGCTGTGCTTGTCAAAATTAAATCGCACTACTTGAAACGTATTATATAAATCTATAGACATTTTTTTCTATTCTTATGTTTTTACGAATTTAATAACTTAATATGAAACAAAGCAACGCACGCCTATGTCGCTACATTTAAAACTGACTTTTTTACGCCTTTTACCCACCTGTCTCCCTAGCCGTCGTAGCCTCGGTCGTAGCCACAGTCTCGTAAGGCGGACTTATAAATAGAACTATAATAGGTATATATCACTATATTGTAGTATATTGTAGGATTGTAAGTACATATATATATATATATATTTTATTTGTTGCATAAACCAAAGAAAAGCTCAAAGCTACTTTTAAAACAAATAAATAAATTCTCAACATTTTAGAACTTAGGTAATAATATTATTAATATATGTCACATAAATGTATTTTATCCTATTGTAAAATTGTTGCGGGACAACGAAAATTCAGACCAGCTATTAAAACCCGCCCGGACGCCCCTAAAGCTCTAGTTCGATCCGATAGCCACGTCAAAGATTAATTCCAGCACAGCGAAATACACCGTTAGAATATTATCTGCAAGCTAAACCTTTCATTTTAATCAACGAGATGTAATGAAATGCACTCATTAAATTACAGATTATTATTATTATTATTATTATTATACTATATATTATTATTAGAGTTACCAGACGCGGTTTGTACATCAAAAATATATATACATACATTCGGAATTATATGAACACACTCGCACATAATTTTAAGTAGATACCTAAAGTATGTGCTGTGTTACTTATGAAGTTTATAGTTTATACTGGTTTTGTAGAAAATATAAGCTGGCCAGTTGGTTAAATCCAGAGCCAAATAAACGTATCACACACACACACTGGTTTTGTAGTTCTTTATTTATATTGGGAATTCTAAATATAGATTATACAGGGTGCTCGGGAAACTCTCGGATTCAGTAGAACATGAAAAAATAAGATGACAAGTTCCTACAAATTTTTTTCTTACATGCCGTCCCTACGGAGATATGTGCCCCTGAAGGGCACCGCTGGAAATCGGTTTTTCTTGAATAACTTTTAAAGTATCTAATATAATTTAATAAAAATTTAAATTGATGGACACTAGTAAGGACCTCTTAAAATAGTGTCCTTGAAATATATTTAGCTTTTTTAGTTTACAGGAGCAGACTAAGCTTTAGGTATAACTTAATGCTTACATTTTTAACACCCTGTATCATAAAGACTTAAAAAAAAGTAAATCTGGGAAGCTTGCATCTTAGACTAAAAAAAGGTGATCTTGTTTATTGTCGATAAAGTGAACGGTTTTCGAGAAAAACAATAATAAATGAATAGTTATAGAAGACCTATATTCGCAAAAAATGTGCGTTTTATTTATTTATCGGCACCAAAAAAAAAGTATTGTTGTTGCAAACGTTACTATGGTATTTACGAAATAAATAAAATATCCTGCATTTTGGAACTTGTTATCTTTCACATCGCTGACACATTGATCCCTTACTTCGATATTAATTTACTGATTTTTTGATTTCGTGGTGAATTTAATTGTGAATTAATTCGAACTATGGAATACACGTTTATTGAGTATGCAGATATGCATCTGATGTATGGTCTTACGTCCTGCAATGCTTTAGAAACCAGAAGGTTATATCACGAAAGATTTCCTAATCGTACTATGCCAAACCAGAAGACCTTTCAACGAGTTGATCAACATCTAAGGGAGAATGGTGGGCAATTCCAGTTAATAAGGTAATATATATTATTGACTTTCTTCATAATTTCAGGAAAGTTTGGAAAAAATAGTACTGATGTTTGTCTGAGAAGAACCGTACGTACGCCGCAATTAGAGGAACATATTTTAAATGTTGTAGATGACACTCCTTCAACGAGCACTCGAAAATTACCAGCACAGTTTAATACATCGAAAACAATAGTACATGCAGTTCTTCAAGAACAGCTGTTATATCGATATCATTTGCAAAAAGTACATGATCTGATTCCTGAAGATTTTGCTCATAGAATGCAGTTTGCAAACTGGCTATTGAATTAGCTACGAAATAATGTAAACTTTATTAGCATTATTCTTTTCACGGATGAAGCAAGGTTTACCAAAAATGGTATCACCAATTTACACAACACGACTAACGTCTATCCAAACCGTTGAATAGGTAGAGAAGGACCTATTGCCTGGCCTCTTCGATTTCATGAGCTAACGCCGGTAGATTTTTACCTGTGGGGACACCTGAAAAACTTGGTGTATTTCACTCCGGTCATCACTAGGGAGGAACTACAGAGAATCACGTTTTATTGTGATGTGATAAGGACCAAGGCTGGGTTATTGTGGCGGGTACAGGGGTCCTCAATTCGTTGTGCCCGCGAGTGTATCAGACTTCACGGAGCTCATGTTGAACCCTCTTATGAAGTTTTTTAATAATTTCGTTAAGGTGCCTCCTATTACATCACTGCGTTTTTTTAAATGTTTGTATTTTTTCGGATTAAACAACTTAAAATGAAAATTTTCTGTTGTTTAAATGACTTTTGTATTACACTTTGTTGTCGAGAAACAAAATAGAAATCATGGTCCTTTTTATTAAAAATAAACCATGAATTCGTTTATTATTCTTTTTCTCGAAAACGGTTCATTTTATCGACAAGATTACCTTTTTTAGTCTAAGGTGCAAGCTACAGATTTTTTTTTAAGTCTATCATAGAGGGTGTTAGGAATTTAAGCATTATGTTGTAAAGCTTAGTCCGCCCCTGGTGAACTAAAAAACGAAATATGTTTCAAGGACACTATTTTAAGAGGTCCTTGCTAGTGTCCATCACATTAAATTTTTATTAAATTATATTAAGTACTGTGAAAGGTATTCAAGAAAGACCGATTTCCCGCGGCGTCCTTCAGGGGCACATATCTCCGTAGGGAGGGCCTGTAAGAAAGAATTTTGTAGGAACTCGTCATTTTATTTTTTCATGTTCTATTTCAATCCGAGAGATTTCCCATATTTTCCCGGGCACCCTGTAGACCTCATGGATAACTACGATTTACTTAATTGAAACAATTATGTAATATGCAACCGTTCCTTATGTTATAATAATTGGTTAGGTTAGCTTGAGTAGAGATTTACTTTGACATGAAATATAACAAAATATTTTAATTTTGGTTGAGGCAAATGATAGAAAATATTTTGTGAAGGACGGCGATTTTTGGCTGTATATCTACGACAAGTCCGACAACTACTATAAACTGTGACGAAGTTGTTGCAGAGACAGTTTATATTATTACCAGGATCATGGAAAAACTTACTTAAAAAATAAAATAATATAAAAGTAATTGTTCATTATTTTTATTCCTTTACAAAATTTGCCAACAGGTTAAAATTATGCTTCTGCTTTCTATTCCATTACTACCGTAATCTACCTTTCACTAATAAATTAATTGCAACAATTACGCGCTGATGTCAAATTTGACAAATTACCTGCCTTTTATAGACTTTTCACATTTGAATGAATACACTAAAAATTGATGAGCCTAAAATATACAATAAAATACATAGAATTTCATATTTTTTGAGAGGTTGTTAGATATCGTTCTAATTTTATTGACGTGCCTATATCCCTCTGTGTTCGTAACAAACCCGCTATAAAATTGTGACTTAAAAGTTTCGACGGGTCAACGCCCGATTGCTATACAGGGTAAAAGGTATGGTCAATAATTAGGGATTGAGTGGATTGGGTCAAAATAGGAGCAGAAGCTCATGTAACATTTTGTTGTATGTCCCCCCTACCCTGAGCTGCAGTATCGCAAAGAGTAGACCTGGAAGATGTTTTTCTCTTAATATTTTCGAAAGCAATAAACATACAAATGTAAAATTTAGGTATTCTAGTAAGCTTTACACGCAGAATCGAACTGTTGTCGTTAAAATTTACAAGCAGATTCAGAAATAGGGGAGGACGGAGTTAAAATTTACCAACTTTTTTTCAAATTGATTTTTATACTTTTTTATGTTAAATTAGAAAACTCCAACGTTTCTTTCAAAAAAAAATGTTAGGTAGAGACGATTTAGGGCGTTGTTTTTGAGAAAAATCAATCAAATAATAATTTTGCATGCCGAAATTATTGTATTTAGCTAGTGTAAAAATACGCAAATATCAGAAAGTGATCAAATAAGTAAATTTCAATTTTTTAAGAGGAACATATTGTAGATGGAATTTAGTTATGACATTTGTAATAAAAATCGTGATAAACTTAGAGTAAAAAACGTTGAAGTTTTCTCATTTGAGATAAACAAGATATAAAAATCAATATAAAAAAGTTGGGTATATTATTTTGACTCAGTCCTCCCCTATTTCTAACGCCACTTTTAGATTGTTGACATTTTAACCACAATAGTTCAATTCGGCGTGTAAAGCTTAGTAGAATACCTAAATTTCGAGTTGTTATCTTTATTAGTTTCGAAAACATTAAGAGAAAACATCTTCAGAGTCTCCCATTTAGGAACCTGTAGTTCGGTTATGGGGGGACATAGGACAAAATGTTACATGATCTCGCACCATATTTTGAGCCGATCTACCCAATCCCCAATTATTGACCATACCTTTTAGGAGACCCTGTATATAACTGCGCTATTTGGCAGTTCAACTTTATTTACAACTGCTAAGACAATTCACCATAAATTATATAAAACATTAATTAGTGCCAAAAAACTCCCTGAAGTTTTCGCTGGTTGATCCAATGTATGATATACTGCGTTTTTTACCTGTACTATCCTACCTAAAAAAGTTAAAATTAATATAATTTTTCGGTAAATTACAGAAATTGGAAAGTTTACCTCACACCATATTAAAATAATAATCAATAACTGACAAATTTAAATCTTTACAAACTAGCACGACATGCAAAAAAATTAAAAAAAAAACTATTCAAGCGTTAAAATTTATTCTCGTTTTTTTTTAAATAGCACAATAATTGAGCTGGTAACGATTTTGGGTTGGAAACAGGTTTCGGAAGACAATTTTATTATGCAGCGTTGCCAATCCTTCTCCAGTACCGGCTTCTTAAATATTTATTTAGATACTGGAATAGAGGTACACCGAGATTTTTTTTAGGGTTTTGTAAATTCTGGATATGGCGTCAATGGAATCGCGCACGTAAGTTGACAGTATTTATTTGAAAGGAAAGTTTTATTGACACATTTTTTTTTAATTTAGAACACTGGTCCAGCGCCGAGTCCGCTGGGGCAAATGCCTCCTACCGATGGAATGCCAGGTGGCCCCATACCACCAGGATTTTTTCCTGTAAGTTATCTTCTGTATTTTAAAACAGTATAGTTGGATTTTTTCGCTTACCTTTTTGTACAACAGCTGTGAGTATTACCTAAATCACAATAGTTGTAACTTTTTCTGGTAAAAGAATCCAAGTATATTTTTTTGTAGGGTCCAAAAATTTCAGCGTAATTTTTTCTTGTAGAACTCAACGTTGCGACCCTCACCCCCTACCCACCCGTCAAGTCAGCCGTCTCCCCATTCACAACCTCCTCCCCCGCACTCCAACATTATGACGTCACAGCCCTTCATGAACCCAAGGTACCCTGCAGGACCACGGCCTGGCGTGAGAATGCCACAGATAGGAAGCGATTTTAATGGAGTATGTATTTAAAAAATTCCTTGAAGTACTTAGTATTTAACTAATTTCGAAATACTTTTTAAGCCTCCTTGTATGGACAATTATGGCAGTTAAATTTCGAAGGGCACTTTCTTCTATTGTAAAAATGTTACTTTTCTACTTGCACAAAAATTAGGGAAGGTAAGGTGTAGGTACCTAGATAGAGATTAAAAGGTAGCCTAACTTACCCAATTTCATATAGACCACACAAAATGTAAAATTGGTGTCCGAATCTCAATTACGGTACCTGCCGGTAACAATAACGTAGTTTTCTTTCTGTTTGTTAAATTGCGAATTTAAATATTGGCTAATAAATAGCTGTAATATTGAGGTTTTTAAGGGGTTACGCCTTGGACTGAACCACGTACGCGCGGGCGGTAGTGGTTCGTCCGCTTTGGGTGGAATCCAGCAAGCAATGTCAGATTTCATGAAAATATCTGTAAGAGGCATAAGTCACCAACCTGTATTCGATGTTTTAAGCTTTGAGGTTGTTTGTCAGTTCATGATCGACGAACAAACGAATGACTCTTTGGATGCAGTCCAGAAGTCTCAGTGCACAGTGTTTAGAAGCAGAGCTATGGTCTAATTTAGGTTATAGACTGTATAGAGTTGTTGAGCTCAAGGTGTTTAGAGGTCCTTGGTTTACAAAAGCACCGATGGTCTCCCAGGTTGCTTTAGCTATGACCGCAGCGTGACCGCCAAGACCTAATACCATCCAAATTGGCGCCCAATAAATTAGTTGGTAAAGCCAAGGGAATGGCGTGTCCCGCCATGACTCTATTATCTGGTTCTTTAACGTTAGCTTCTTTTGAGTCCTAGTTGAACTTTCAAAAAAATTTAGAAGTCATGTGCGTTTGGAGAGCGCTACCTTGGGTAATGCGCCAATCTGCGTGAAAATTTAGATACGATCATCTCGAGGATTATCTTAAAACTGGGTTTTTGAAGTGTACAGAACCCTTCGCCCAATCCTTTCGTAATGGTATACCGTACCGGGTGTAAACGAAATGATTGTATAGAGCACGATAGTGTTATGTTAAAAAAGTATTTATTCAGGTTTGGGTTATTGCTATGAGTGGGATCTTAATATTGTATCTAAAAATCAAATTGACTTCAATTTTGTTCGTTTCACCGGCGTCGGTAAGACAACGTATGCAAGTGACATGGGAAAAGTGATGATAAAATCTGTTAAATTGGGCCTTTTTACAATTCTTTAAGCACTTAAATTAGTTTCTTCAGTTTTTGTAAAAATTAATTTTTTATATTTAGAAAAAATCGTAACCTCAACTCTAGTTTACAGAATTTTTTTAAATGGCATCATACACCTTTCATTATTTAGTATCCTTAATCAACTAAAGTCATCTTGGAAATCATCAGGCGTTATGCTTCAATTCGAAACACGTTTTAATTAAAATTAAATTTTTAAATAGCTAACAACTTTTTCATGATTAAAACTGAAAAAAGAAGCGTGTTATGATTTCCCAAATGCCTTTAGATGATTAAGGATACCTCAGATCTTGATATTAAGTAATGAAAGTAGATCATAAAATCTAAGAAAATTATGTAAGCTAGGGTTAAAGTGTTGAAATTAAGATTAAAGAAATAAAATAAAAAAATCGATTTCTTTAGAAATTGAAAAAAGGGAATTAAATATCAGTGCTTAAAGAATTATAAAAGGGCCCAGTTCAACAGATTTTATTACTACTTTTCCAATGTCACTTAAATACGTTTTTTTGTAGACGCCATTTTGTTTTTTGTAAAATAACTCTTGCGCTGACATTTTGAAAGTCAATGGCAACTTGTTGTATGTCGTTGAAAAGGTAATTTAGGCAAGAATTCGATTGTGCAATAAAAATACAGGTTGTCATTTTAAAATAAGAACTTGGCGTAACTTTCGTTTATTTGCTTTTTAGGTTAAAATTAAGATCCCATATAACGCCGTGCCACCCTGCCACATTTCATTTAGAGCCGGTATACTAACGCAATCTTTGATTTTGATTAGAGATAAGCGGTTCCGGAGATATCTTGCTTACGGTAAGTGATGTAACAAAAAGCGTTGTTTGAGACGATTGTACAAATAAGTAGGGACATTTTTTTAAGTGTCTCACCCGATTGGCGATTTTCCTGCTGACTATAATAAAAAACAAATTACATCTTTCTCAATGATTTTCGATAAGGAAGCCGAATTTAATGTCAAAAAATACATATATTTACAAATTTGACAGATGCGACGCCATTTTGAATTTTCTTAAATGGCAACTTTCATAAATAACCATACGAGTAAATTGCACTTGGCGATCCGATTTCAAAAACCTACAGTTATTGATATTTATTTTCAGCCGTTTCGGAAATACGGGGGTTCCTAACTTGCCTCCATTGATTTTATCTTTTAAGTGTCACCCCTTTAATAAATATACCTTCTAAGCTGAGCACCTTAATTTTTTTCACAGTGACATAATTTCCCGTGAGCAAGCGATCTAAGCTATTAAAGCTATAGTCAAATCCGACAGATGTCAAAAAGTGACAGATACGACGCCATTTTGATTTTTTTTAAAGGACAACCCTCGTAAATACCCATAGACCTTCTAAGCTGAACACCTTAATTTTTTTCACAGTAACATAATTTACCGTGAGCAAGCGATCTACGCTATAGTCAAATCCGACAGATGTCAAAAAGTGACAGATACGACGCCATTTTGAATTTTTTTAAATGGCAACCCTCATAATTAACCAGACGATTTAATTGCATTTGGCGATCCGACTCTGAAACCATATAGTTGTTGATATTTATTTTCAGCCGTTTTGGAAATACGGGGGTTCCAAATTCGCCTCCATCGATTTTGTCTTTAAAGTGTCTAACCCCTTTAATAAATAGACCTTTTAAGCTGAAAACCTTAGTTTTCTTCACAGTACCATAATTTACCGTGAGCAAGCGATCTACGCTATCGTCAAATCCGACAGATGTCAAAAAGTGACAGATACGACGCTATTTTAAATTTTTTTAAATGGCACCCCTTATAAATAACTAGACGATTGAATTGCATTTGGCGATCCGATTCTAAAACTATATAGTTGTTGATATTTATTTTCAGCCGTTTCGGAAATACGGGGGTTCCTAATTTTCCTCCATCGATTTTGTCTTTTAAGTGTCTCACCTCTTTAATAAATAGACCTTCAAAGCTAAACACCTTAATTTTTTACATGTCTCGGATTTGACTATAGCGTAGATCATCGCTTGCTCACGGGAAATTACGTCACTGTGAAAAAAACTAAGGTGTTCAGCTTAGAAGCTCTATTTATTAAAGGGGTGAGACACTTAAAAGACAAAATCGATGGAGGCAAATTAGGAACCCTCGTATTTCCGTAACTGTTGAAAATAAATATCAACAACTACATAGTTTTAGAATCGGATCGCCAAATGCAATTCAATCGTCTGGTTATTTACAAGGGTTGCCATTTAAAAAAATTCAAAATGACGTCGTGTCTGTCACTTTCTGACATCTGTCGGATTTGAATATAGCCTAGATCGCTTGCTCATTGGGAATTATGTAAATGTGAAAAAGGTTAAGGTGTTCAGCTTAAAAGGTCTATTTATTAAAGGAGTGGGACACTTAAAAGACAAAATCGATGGAGGCAAATAAGGAACCCTCGTATTTCCGTAGAGGCTGAAAATAAATATCAACAACTATATAGTTTTAGAGTCGGATCGCCAAATGCAATTCAATCGTCTGGTTATTTACGAGGGTTGCCACTTAAAAAAATTCAAAGAGGCGTCGTGCCTGTCACTTTCTGACATCTGTCGGATTTGACTATCGCGTAGATCGCTTTCTCACGGGAAATTATGTGACTGTGAATGAAAAAGGATAAGGTGATCAGCTCAGAAGGTCTATTTATTAAAGGGGTGAGACCCTTAAAAGACTAAATCGATGGAGGCAAATTAGGAACCCCCGTATTTCCGTAACGGCTGAAAATAAGTATCAACAACTATATATAGTGGAGTAAAAAAGTGGTAAAAATGTTTCGGTTTTTTTCTTCGACTTAGAACCAGATGAAACCTCACCCAAATTATTAGTTAGGTTATTTTATATACGAAATGGGCAATTACGACTTTTTTTAGTGGTACCGAGTTTTGTAAAATCGAAAAAGCTGGCAAAAATGCGGAGATTCAAAAAATTGACTTTTTATCGTTCACCCTCCAATAACTCCGAAACTATTCAACATATCCGATTGATTTTTTTTTTATTTGAAGAGCATACATAAGCGATGATAACTGAGGCGATATAATTTTCAGATTTTTTATTTTCAATTTTTTTCAAGACCTCAAAAATGAAAATTGAATTTTTTGTATTGAAATTTTCAGTAAGCGAGAAACTTTTCTATTTGGAAAATTTTCATACTATACATATGCAGCAAATGAAATGTAGTAAAATATATGAGGAAATTTTCAAAAAAAACCGCAGCCTCTTGTCTACAATAGTTTTCGAAATAAGATTTTTTGAACCGCGCCATACGTAGCGTGAATCGTAACTTGGCAACCTCGACGCTCTACTTTGCTCATTGCGGGCCGTTTAAGTGGACGCGCGCGGTTAATACTCGTATAAACATGCTGACGATAATGTAAACAAACTGGAAAAGTGCATTTAGAAGACGATAATCCAAGACGTGTTTTTATTGTGCCTTATACTGTGTTAGGTTGAATACGTGAACTTTTTTAATATAAGTGTCTTTCTGTTCGGTGAATTTGGAGAAAATGAAATACTAATATTACACAGAGCTGCACAAATACTGAAAAAAACAGATTAGAGATTTTCAACTGAAGCAGAAACAATTTCCTATTCCTGAAGACATAAATGAGCAAATCTTCCAGGAGCAAATTCCCAAAATGTTATTTCAATTTATTTCTTGGTTAATTGATGACAAAGCCTTTGAAAAAAATGATGTTAACGTTAAAGCTGCGATTCCATGCAACATAATAATGGGTTTGTATGACAAAAGGTACAAGAAAAATTATTTTCAAATTGGATTGGGTGTATACGTGCATCATTTGGTTCGCAATAAACAGCTTTTGGATACTTTAACCCGGATTGGTTTCAGTTGTATGTACAATGATGTTAGACAATTAACAACTGCTTTGGCTAAAGAAAAAATCAATA
The DNA here is from genome assembly GCA_963920685.1 of Polydrusus tereticollis. Lineage (NCBI taxonomy): Eukaryota > Metazoa > Arthropoda > Insecta > Coleoptera > Curculionidae > Polydrusus > Polydrusus tereticollis. Next base: position 49,273,143 of record OY987335.1, on the reverse strand, counting down.
CCAATGATGTTTACATACCACCTGGCATTCAAACAGTTAACAATATTGAACAAAACTTCATTCACGCTGCTATCGATAATTTTATTTTACTTCTGCATCATTACGTCGTTACGAAGCAAATACACGGTTGCAGACTATTTATGGAATTGGGGCATTTGAAAGATAAGCGTTTCTTATCAATTCAGGACATAGTTGAAAGTTTGGGAGAAACAGTTTCAAAAAATATTTTGGCAAACCATTGTCTCACGGGCTGTGACACAACAAGTGCATTTTTCAAAATTGGCAAGAAGACAGCCTTTGGTGTAGTAGTCAAGAATATTGAGGTTTTAAAAGAACTATATAATTTGCCGTTTTTACCTGACAGTGAAGCAGTGAACCTGAGCACCAAATATATTTTACTTTTGTATAGAAATAATAAAAACGATATTTCATCCTTAAATGCTCTGCGGATACAGTTAACAACAAATTCAAACAGACCTGCGATGGAACTGCCACCAACTAACAAAGCATTTCAACAACACTTAAAAAGGTATTCAACTTATGAAACGTGGGTATATGTTCATACTATAATGTTTTTTTTTATTATTATTTCAGGTGCATATATCAACTCAAAATTTGGTATTCCAGTCACGTACCCTATACCAATTTTGATAACCCAAATAAATATGGATGGACAAATGAGACCAATATCTGGACACCGATATTTTCGACACAAGATCCTGTGCCACATGAAATCAGAAACATTCTGGTTTTGCGATGTTCTGATGCAACCTGCAACAGCAAAAAATGTAAATGTGTATCGCATGGCTTAAAGTGCTATGAAGAATGTAATTGCAGATTCTGTAGCAACAGAAATATAATAGGCACAGCAGAGTCTTTGGATGAAGATTTCTAAATTCTATGATTTTGAAAACAATATATTTTGCCTATTCGAAATTCAGAAATAAAAATGTTTATTAGTTCATTGAAATTACGTCTAGACTTCCTTGATTCTCCTAATCATCGGCTTATGATAATACATACTTTGCTTCGATGGCCGACACTGGCTCTGGTCCGCGCTACGTAAGGCGCGGTTCAAAAAATCATACTTTGAAAACTATTATAGATAAAAGGCTGCGTTTTTTTTTTGAAAATTTCCTCATATATTTTACTACATTTAATTCGCAGCATATAGTATGAAAATTTCCCAAATAAAAAAGTTTCTCCCTTACTGAAAATTTCAATACAAAAAATTCAATTTTCATTTTGAGGTCTTGGAAAAAATGGAAAATAAAAAATCTGAAAATTATATCGCCTCAGTTATCATCGCTTATGTATGCTTTTTAAATTTAAAAAAAAATCAATCGGATATGTTGAATAGTTTCGGAGTTATTGGAGGGTGAACGATAAAAAGTCAATTTTTTGAATCTCCGCATTTTTGCCAGTTTTTTCGATTTTACAAAACTCGGTACCACTAAAAAAAGTCGTAATTGCCCATTTCGTATGTACAATAACCTAACTAATGATTTGGGTGAGGTTTCATCTGGTTCTAAGTCGATTTACTTTTTTTCAAGAAGGAAGCTACTTTTACAGGCTTTTTTACTCCACTAATAGTTTTAGAGTCGGATCGCCAAATGCAATTCAATCGTCTGGTTACTTACGCGGGTTGCCACTTAAAAAAATTCAAAATGGCGTCGTGTCTGTTACTTTCTGACATCTGTCGGATTAGAATATAGCGTAGATCGCTTGCTCACTGGAAATTATGTAACTGTGAAAAAGGTTAAGGTGTTCAGCTTAAAAGGTCTATTTATTAAAGGAGTGGGACACTTAAAAGACAAAATCGATGGAGGCAAATTAGGAACCCCCATATTTCCGTAACGGCTGAAAATAAGTATCAACAACTATATAGTTTTAGAGTCGGATCGCCAAATGCAATACAATCGTCTGGTTATTTACGAAGGTTGCCATTTAAAAAAATTCAAAATGACGTCGTATATGTCACTTTCTGGTCGGATTTGACTATAGCGTAGATCGCTTTCTCAGGGGAAATTATGTAACTGTGAAAAAGGTTAAGGTGTTTAGTTCAGAAGGTCTATTTATTAAAGGGATGAGACCCTTAAAAGACGAAATCGATGGAGGCAAATTAAGAACCCCCGTATTTTCGTAACGGCTGAAAATAAATATTAACAACTATATAGTTTTAGAATCGAATCGCCAAATGCAATTGAGTCGTTTGGGTATTTACCGAGGGTTGCCATTTAAAAAAAATCAAACTGGCGTCGTATCTGTCACTTTTTGACATCTGTCGGATTTGACTATAGCTTTAATAGCTTAGATCGCTTGCTCACGGGAAATTATGTCACTGTGAAAAAAATTAAGGTGTTCAGCTTAGGTCTATTTATTAATGGGGTGCGACACTTAAAAGACAAAATCGATGGAGGCAAATTAGAAAACCCCGTATTTCCGAAACGGCTGAAAATAAATATCAACAACTATAGGCTTTTAAAATCGGATCGCCAACTGCAATTTACTCGTGTGGTTATTTATGAGGGTTGCCATTTAAGAAAATTCAAAATGGCGTCGCATCTGTTAAATTTGTAAATCTATGTATTTTATGACATTAAATTCGGCTTCCTTATCGAAAATCATTGAGAAATATGCTATTTGTTTTTTATTATAGTTAGCAGGAAAATAGCCAATCGGGTGAGACACTTAAAAAAATGTCTCTGTACCTTTGTCCTGTTTGAGAAATAGGCAAAAAAAATCTCGAAAATCGCCCCATTTTTATAAACCCAACTAGGCGTAACACCTTAAAAACAATACCTACCATATTTTCATTATTTTAATTTACTAAGTAAAGTTTAATTTTTTCTCTCTAAATTCTCAGTAGCATTTAATTTTAATATGACAATAACTTTTCGCTAGTTTTCCGTTTAAAACTTATTCTCTTTTTATAAGGTATTTGTGTAAATTTTATGTTAGAGTTATTGTTAAAACGACCAGCAATTGGAGAAAACATACAGGGTGTCCCACTTATAATGGGCACACGCTTATATTTCCGTTATTACTGAATTGATTTTTGTGTTTTAAAGCAATTACGTATGGCTTTAGGGGGGTTTTACAAGAATAATTTAAAGGGTAAAGTAGGCACCATTATTTCACCTTACTACGTATACGAGGTAAAGATGAAGGTTTTCAAAATGCTCTGCGGCATCCGTTTTTGAAAACTTTTCTGTATTTTTTTACTAAATGTATTTTTATTATAGATCGTTAGTAAAAATGAGGAAAATAAATGAAAAGAACAATAAATAATCAAAATTAATATTTCTTCAGTCCTTCGTTGCTGTCGATGACGGCAGGGCCGTACCTACGCGTTATTTATGGGGGGGGGGGGGGGTTTAGATGCAAAAATACCACCGTAAGCGAAAATTTTTGGAGACCACGCCCAAATTTCGTTTTTGTCTAGAATTCTAATATTTGCATCCGAGCTTGTGTATAGGTAAGAAGAAAATCGACCCAATTTTGAACATTTTTTTTTATTAAAACTTTATGTCATCTGCTCTACTAAGGCTGTAGGAGAGGGTTTTTGGATTTGTCATAACCTCCTGGATGACGGCTTGTAGAGGACGTGGCATGCTTAACCCCAAATTTCTTGTAAATTCTGAAGTTATTTATTTCCATGCTTTAAGTATCTTCCCTCGGAGTTCTTCTTGACTTCTCGGACTAAAATCATGCCTATTTTGTCAATTCTTCCAAAACGTTCTCTATGGGATTGAGGTCTGGACTCTTTAAACTCCACGGTAAGACGTAAACGTTGTTTTCTCGGGTGAACTCCTTAACAATTCTTGCCGTGTGAATTGGTGCATTGTCGTGCTAAAATATGTAATCCTTTCCATATACCACTCCAACTGATGGAATCATGACTCGAAGAGGAATATGTTGATAAATAGCAGCTATTATTCTATCTATATCTATAATTTGCAAAGCTCCCGGGCCGCATCTAGACATTCCGCTATAGGATTCGGCACCCGTCTCTATTCTAATTGGATGATTTCAAACGTCTCTATTCTGATTGGCAAAACTCTTTCAAAAATAAGACGTTCTGATTGGCTGTGCCGCCGCTTTCATTCTACTGTTACTACATTAACTTAAAATTGTTAGTTAGTGTGTGGGGTAGTGTATATAGCCTTTAGGTGCTATGCCATAGACTGCGTACGCTTCAAGTCACCTGAACGGTCGTAAGTCGCGCTACTCTGTACCTTTAATTTTAATGGGGTTTTTTGGCAGCTTTTTCCCCAAATGTCACAACGCATTCCAATTCATGATTTTTAAACAATGTCAAAAATTTTAATGTCATACTCATGGAGTAATAACATCATTAAGAACACCCGTAGAGGCTCCTGCCGGCACGCGTGTGAAGTGTTTACAATTTCAACACACTTTTCACCTTTAGGGGTCCTGCCAACGACCCGCCGGGGCTGCGTCCCCGGTTTTAAGGCACCAGGGAATACTATTAAATCCAGGGAGGTAGTTGCGCTACCAAACTGGAGGAGATTAGCTCCCGGGGCTTTAGGCCAAGAAAAAATAGGTGTTAATGTGAAAATATTAAATTAGTAATAATAAAGAATTTTAAAATTGAATTGAATTGCTATGCCATAGGCCGCGGGATCGATTCCCACTTTGGGCATTTTTTCTTATAATGACTTTTAGTATTTTCATGACTTTTTTTAGTTTTTTTATGACTCTTAGTCTTTTAAAGTAGATCGAATCAAAAAGGGCTGGTAAATAATTGGCCGGTGAACTTGAAAAAGCCGAATTGGAACCAAAAAGGTGGATTAGATGCCGTGTTAGCGCTGTTTAACCAATATAAGTCTATAAAAGGGGCAAACAAATTTCTGCCAGCCGCTCAGCTGATAACATTCCGCTCTGCTTTTCAGCACCGCTTAATCATTTCACTAGGTAATTGGGCACCTCATTCCGTAAAAATAAGTGTAACATTTCACTCTTGATTTCAGCACTGTTTAAACATTTCGCTATGTAATTCGGCACCGTACTAAGATTCGGCCAATCAGAATAGAGACGTTTGAAATCATCCAATCAGAATAGAGACGGGTGCCGAATCCTATAGCGGAATGTCTAGATGCTCCCGGGCCTCTACCACTAATCCAGTCCCAAGTATTAATCAAAAAACGTTCTCTTAGATTAGCTTTATGGGTATATTTCTCGTTGTACCTCATGTTTCTGGGTCTATATACACGACTTTTGCCGTTGTACGATTGGAATATTGTTTCGTCAGAAAATATTACTCTTCCCCGAAAGTTATTCTGGTTCGAGATATTCCTTACACTACACAAATCTACTCTTTTCAGTTTGTTTTCATCAGTCAAAAATATTTTTGTTAGCAGCACATCGACTATTTATATCTGGGCTAGTCGAAGTCTTGCTATCCTGGAGGATCCGAGGAAATTGGTTTTCTTTTTCGCATTTAAGGCTGTAACCTGAACTAACCTGAACTAACCTGGTTTTCTCATAATTTCCCCGTATTCTTCAATTTTTTCTTGCATGATATCACTCTATTCTTGCTTAGGTACCCTCAATTCCGCAGCAATATCTCTTACAGGTACCCTGTCCATCAATCTGGTGTAAATTAATGCTTCTGTTGTACAGTTAATGCTGGCATTATCATTTTTTTCTATAGCAAATCTAGCAAATGTTGATGACAACATAATATATTATTTGACAAGTTGATGACAAAAATCCAAACCTATCTACCTGCAACTTGACATGTTAACTATATTAGTCCAGGAGATTAAAGCAAATTTCTTTGTACCAGTATGTTTTGGCCGCTATGGTACCTTTAGGGATAATTCTATTTTAAAACCAATAATAACAATCGATTTGGCATCCCTTAAAACCTATAAATACAAAATGCATACAATTGACACAACCAGTGCGCCCTAAGGCCATACGTAAACTCACCAAAATTCAAAGAAACCAACATTATAAGTACCTATATAAAATAATATAAAATTTAACATAATATATAAAAAATAATAAATAATGTCTTCCGTAATTGCTAATGAGTTCTCTTGAGGCCACAGAGGCTACACGCAAAATAATTACTTTTTTTTTACGCAACTATTTTATTATTATGTAGACATATGCATTTTTATAGGTATTTAGTATAAATGTATTTACGAGTAAATTGTGTAAAAGAAATATACTGGAAGTTATGGGTATGCACCTTTTCCGTAAGCCGCATAAATGATGTGGAGTGAATGCGTTTATCTAAATTAAAAAACAATGATTTTCTTGTTAAGTAATAATTATATTATCTACCGTGTAGCCTAGCCAAAAAAAATTAAACTTATGTTTTTTTAACAAATTTGAGCAGTTATCTTACTCTACACGATAGATAGTATATTATTTAACAATGTAAGTACATACTAAATATCTATAATAAAAAAAATTTTATATGAAATAGTTGCGTACAACATTCATTATGTTGCATACATTTTCATTGGTCTCAGGGCGGCCTAACACTTAATAATAAATGGAGAAAATACATTATGCTGGTTAATTAGCAAAAAACTAGGTGAGCTCGTTCTTATTATTACAAATAGTTTCTTAACAACAGTTTTTTAAATTTATTCTATTTTATTTTTAAGCCCCCTGGACAGCCCCTGATGCCGAATAATATGGACCCAACCAGACAAGGTATACATATATACTTTTTTTTATATTTTACTTACCTTTATCAGTACTAAAATATTTTTATTAATCGTCACAATCTAACACCTTATAGCCACAAAGTGGCAGATTTTGAATCAGATTTACTAACAGTAGAGTGGAAAATATGTACCGGACAAATAAAATATGATATATAATCAACATTATAGATAATTTTGCAATTACTTTGTTTGTCTTGTAAAAATGTAGTGTCGATGTTTGTTTGTTTTAAAGCAGGGTATCAAGTAATGTTTTCAGTATGTATTTATGCAGGTAGTTAGTTGTTTGATGAGTACATGGAAAGGAGGGTCAAAGTTTTAAGGTAGCAATCAATTTGTATAAAATAAAATGAATATATAACATTTTTTCTATTAGAAATAATTGCCATAAACACTATGGCGTTAATTTTATTTTAATACGGTAAGTATTTATGATGATATAATTAATTTTAATACTGCCGTGTCGATGAGCAAAACTCTGGACCGGTAAATAACTCCCGAAATAGTAAATTAAAAGTTACACAATTTGGGTAGTGTAAGTAACAAACCATTGCGCATTTATTTAATGGTAATCATGGCGACGTTGTCAGAACTCTTACGAATTTTTGTTTTGAAATGGAACACCCTGTATATCTTTACTTTTTCTGAGAGGCGTCAGAAAGATCTTTCCAACGTGTCATATTTCTTTCTTATCCTTTCAAAATATTCTTGATAAAAGAAAAAAAAATGCCTTAACTAATTTTTATAAACCTTATAAATTAATAAGTTAAGGGTTTTTAAAAAAATGTTAAAAGTGTCCACCATGTACTTGCTGGCAGTATTCTTACTTTCAATAAACCTCATTTATTGACTTTATGAAGTGTTCTTCTGGAAAACTTACGTTTCGGTTCTTCCACATTTCTAGGCCGGTTTTTGTATACTTTGTTATTCATATGACCCCACAGACAAAAATCAGTAGGAGTTAAGTCAGGTGTTCTTACTGGCTACTCGAGAGTTCCTTGCCTACCAGTCCATCTTCTATTGAATACTCTATCTAGATATTCTTACTAGTTAAACAATTTGAGGGAGCGTTCCATCTTGCTGGAATTAACCGCTCATCATCATCATCATCAATACCATCAGTTCCGTCTTGAAACAAATTGGCTAGGGCAGGAAGGAGGGAGTGTTTGTAAGAGCTTCAAATATTCTAATCCGATCAAATTTCCTCCAATTATTCCCGCCCAAACATTTCCTTTGTCTCTGTACTGTGAATAGTGTTCGGATGTCAGCGATGGACCAGTAGATATCGGAAATTGTACCTATTTACAGATTTCGATAGGGTAAGTTCTCCGTTAGCCAGCATCTTCATAAAAGTTTTGCAAAACTCGAGTCTTCTATCTATATAGATTGTCTTTATTTTATTCATTACCTAAACGGATCTTGTATGGTTTAGCCTAAAATAAAAATGTTTTCTTTAAATAAGGTTTAGAAACACATATTTCTTTTACCTTTAATAATTGATCTTCTACTCATGTTGGTCTAAAGCGAGCTGGGGAGTGGAAATTATAGTAGTTTCCAATATTGACATTACTCTTTCTAATTTTCTCTCGTGATTTCTACATGTTCTTGGACGACCACTACGTGGTAAATGTTCCATGAACTTTAAATTTTCTCACAATTTCATAATTTTGGAAATGGTTGATTAAAAACATTAATATTTCTGTTTACATGCACTCGGTTAATTAAAACGGCAACATCACTATGGCATATTTTTCTCGCTATAACCTACCATCATTAATATCGCAATTCTGTCTCTTTTAGTTAACGACATTTTTAAGTACCGAAAATTGAAGCTGACGTCTTACACAAGCTTTTAAAATAGTACCAGTTAAATCAAAGTAATAGAAAGTCAAAAATACCTAACCTCTATGAAAAGGTGAGAGCAAAAAGGTTGAAGCATTTTTTTTTTCTCTTTCATCATGGATATTTCGAAACGAAATTAAATAAATCCGTATAGGGTGTCCCAGAATTCGTGGGTAATATCTCGTGAATATATTTTTTTTCTAAAGATGAATTCTGGGACACCCTGTATAATATGCGATGACTCTCAGAAAAAGTACAAATTCCGGATGACAAGCAATGTTACCCCTCTATTTCTTCCGTAGTTTTGTAATATAAGTTTTTCTTGAGATTTTAAGCGCACATTTAATCAGTTTTTGGTAAAATCATACCTTTGAAATCACTTCTGGTTTAAGTGACTTTTTGATTTTAAATAGAAACCTTCAATTTTTATTCATTATTTGAATTCTACGGAAAATTATTTTTACCGTGATGTATCACACATGCACACGGACGGATGGGCAATGGGAATAAGTAAATCGTACCGGGAAAAAATGAGCAGACGGCCCAAATTATGATTAGTATAGGTTGCTTATTTTTTTTTACGAAAAAAGGTGGGGAAAGTCATTTACACATGCAACCACTTAAATTAGCGTTATTACTTTTAGATATTATGATAGTTAGCAAAATGCATTAATTAATACATATATATATACTTATATATATATATAGTCGATATTTATTTATTTATTTATTTATTTATATACAGGATACAGGGTGCTACAAATACGAGTATGTACATGAAGATCTTGAAAACCGTAAGAGATACAAAGTCGGTCAAATTGAGGCAAAGTTGCGCAATTTAGCGCTTAATAGAATGACGTCAAAATAATTAATAAGTTCGGACTACTTGGCTATGAAAATAATGTGTACATGGCAAAGCCAGAAACAAAACTGTCATAAAAACGGCAGTTTAAGATTTTGTGTACTACTTATAATAAAACTAGTTCAAAATTTTGTGTGCTAGTTATAAAGGATTTTGGAGTATCTAAAATTAGTTAATAAAAAGGGTTATTTACTCTAAAAATGAATAAGTTGACATGCAGCTATGGCGAATGTAGACGAAATGCTTATGCTGCCGAGCGATTGATTATACCTACATTGGGAGATATCCGGGAAGGGAAGATCGACATCTAAGCAGGCAATACCTTCCTATTTTGGAAACAAAGTTTAGAAGTGCTGAGGAAAATCCTAAAGTAGAGAAGTTTATTATTAATGAGACTAAAATTAACGTAGCAGCAATTATCTAAAAGCTCACCCAACAGTTTCAGTAAGAATTTTAGCCCTAGAACTTAATATTAGTAGGGAATCTATAAAGAAAATTTTGAAGAAGTATAATTACAAATAAGATATAAAAACTAATTTTTATTACATCAACATCTCTTCAGGATGATGCGGAAAGAAGACTAAATTATTGTATTTGGTTTACGGAAAATTATACCCTAAGTACATGACAAGATTTTGTTCGCAGACGAATCACATTTCACCAACAACGAAATTTTTAGTGGACGTAATACCCATCACTGTATCGGCTATGAACCGCCATAAAATGAGAATTACTGGAGATCATCAACACCGATTTGGGGTAAATGGATGTGCTAGTATTATAAGTACAAGAGTGCTAGCTAGGTCCAATATTTTTCGAACGGTATTTAATTGGCGAACGTTACTTAATTAACCCTAGGGTATCTACAGGGTGATCCAGTAAGGGTGGCGAGGGGCTATATCTCAAAAGGTGTTGGTCATAAATTTTCAAAAAAACATCGCTAATTTGTATTTTGTTTCCGAGGAGGCGCTTTCTATAAATGTTTCAGTTTTACTCGATTTCCTTAAAAAAAAAAACTGAATGTTACAGTACAGTATATTTTTTGTATAATAGTTTCGAAGAGCATCAAAATAGCTTCATTTTCGCGAAAACTGCGTCCTAATATTTTTATTGGGTTTTAAGTTATTTGCAACTAACTCTAATTTTCCGCAAAAAAAAATCATATTGACTCTTACTAAAGTTTTGCTATTTTTTTTATTAAAACGTTGAAATCCTAACATTTAGATTATTGTTGCAATTTTTAGATAAGTCGCTAAAATAAAAAACAAAATAACAATTCAATTTAAGGAAGAAAACTTGAAATGAATAAATAGTAGCCAAAAAAGCTATTTATGTAGGATTTTAACGTTTTGATTAAAAAAAAATGGCAAAACTTTGTGATAAAAACCAATAAAGATATTAATATGCGGATTTCGCGGAAATGAAACTAATGTTGATGCTCTTCGAAACTATTATACAAAAAGTATACTGTACCCTTTAGTTTTTTAAAGAAAGATCAGTAAAACCGAAACGTTTATACAATGCGTCCCCTGAGAAACAAAATAGGAATTAGCGAGCATCACCAAAATTGGTATTTAAATAAGCGCGGAATTCTCTTTCAAACAAGCTTAAGTTTATTGAAATCGGATGCAAGGTGTACATAAGGTGTACAAAATACAGTACTTTTAAAGTTAAGGTGTTCTATTATCGGATACGAAAAAAAAAAACGGCTGACCAAACTGCCGCTAACCTTTCCATTCACATTATCAAGACAACACCAAAGGGGCAATTTTTTAAATACTTTGAATTTTTAATTTTAGCTCAACAGTTACGCCCTCTAGCGGTAATCGTACTTCAAATTTAATTTCCAGCATTTTCTCTTTGTGGACTTAACTATAATTTTTTTCCCTGAAAATGTAAACTTATAATTTTAGAGATATAGGCGCTCGCCACCCTAACTGGATCACCCACCCTGTATTATTATATCTACACGTAGTCAAATAAGGTGACTAGCAAGATCGCCGGACTTTTTTTTTATAGGCATGGGCTGATCAACAACTCTTCTTATAGGGATATATATGAAGGATAAAGTTAATGAAACATCTGCCGTTGGATGAACTCCAGAACAAGATGCGAAACCCGTTTTTGTCTATTACAGCAAGGGTTTTAGAAAATGTTAATGCGAAAAACCCGCACAGTTGTAAATAAATGCATCGAAGTGGATTTTGAACATTTGTTACCGTGATTTTTATCCACACTCAGGAAATACTTTTGTTCAGTTCAGTTTCTCGTAGTAGTAGCAAACATGGTGTCATCAGACGATTATCTTGCTATTCTCGGGTTTTTATTAGCACTCTAGGATGGATGAAAAATATTTGAATCTACCAGATACAGTAACACCACTCATTAAAAAATGGATACCATTATGCGAGCAGGCATTCCGCCTCACGAGAGACTCACGGCAACGTTAAGGTTTTTAGCAATCGGTAGAAGTTATGAAGGTCTGAAATTTTCAACCATAATACCACCCCAGACCCTTCGTTGCATCATTCTCTAGAAATGTTGGTACAATGCTACAATTTTAATAAGTCTCAGATCACCGAAGTTAAGCGGTGTCGAGCGCGGCTAGTACTTGGATGGGTGACCGCTTGGGAAACACCGCGTGCTCTTGTCTTAGGGAACAGTGTAAAATGAATCGACATCAAAACCATCCTATTCACGCCGGACAGGCCGGATGAGATCGGATATCTCGTAGGATGAAGGTGCCGTTTCACACTCCCCAGTCGGTAGACCGCACGATTAAAAACCGTACGGTTGATGACCGGTTCAAGATGGCCTCTGATACGCCGACGACCGTAAAAAATAGTAAATAAAAAAAAAAAAAAATTAATAAGTCAAAGCGCGGGAAGCGCACCGACCGGCGTCAACGGCTAATTTCTTTTAGTTTTGTTCATGGCATTCTTGATAAAAATATAACGATTTTAATAATTTCAAGAATTTGCGTAGTTTATGATAAACTTTAAGTTATCCAAATCTAAACAATTCAGGTAGTTAAAAATCTGGAAAAACAGTAATATGGGAATGTACCTACTACATATTACTGGTATGAATTTTGTATTAGGGTGAATGTATGTAACTATTATTTTTGAAATGAGTCCCTTAAAATTCCTTTAATAAAAATAAAGGCAATTCCTTACAATCGACACACACGCTCCGGTCGACCTGTGCAGTCCCGGTCTGCGCAGGATTATCTAATGGTTTTTCAGTTATAAATCCGGCGGCCTGTACAGTCCAATAAACTACGGCGTTCTGAGACACACGCTCCAGTAATTCTTAAGGCAAGGCCTGTGCAGTTTTTCCTCTGAGGATTTCCGGAATGTGTGGGTGCCTTTAGATAATATTAAACAAGTTTAAATAGACCACTTTAAAATTGCGATGGCCCATTATTACAGAGGTATGTTGTATTAACGATTTCATGGCCATCTTAGGATTTGTTTAAAAACTTAGCCTGAAAGTCATTTTTAAAACAAAACATAATGTGGGACACGTCATTGTAAAAGGAACTTTCCGTGGAAAAAAAACTTTGGAAACCCACGATCACCATTAAATGTCTGTTACCTACACTACCCAGATTGTGTAATTTTTAATTTACTAATTCGGGAGTTATTTACCCAAGTTCAGATTTTTTCTCACCTCTATATCAGCCGTTCGAACAAGTGATCCGGCGTTAGTGACGCCAGCAGCCCGTTGCATTGCAAGTGAAAAATGGGGGCTTGGCCTAATTTTAGCAATTACAAAAATTTATTTTGAAGCCGTTTTAAATATTGCAGTATCTACTTAAGAGAATAAAATTCATTAACAACATCAAATTTATTAAGTCCAGACTTAAGAGTTTGTACTACTCTAGCGGAATATTACAATGACAGCTAACATTTTAACAATATATGTGTTTATTAGAGACGGCATACATGCAAGTTCCACATTAATTTTATATTTTGCAGTATATCGGAACAATATCGATATCTTAAGGTTTCGAAAATTATCATACTAAAAAATCATCAATTTTCTTATTTTTTAAAGTTTCCGGCAAACATTAAATGTGTATTGTTTAAGAAGAACATAAGATATACGTTGTAAGGTTCAAAAGTTGTCGGCCTAAGGTTGTTCGACAAGTAATAAAATAAAACCACTAACTGTATTTCTCAATATAATTCCCCGATATCTCAATACACTTTTTATGACGGCTAACTAATTTCAATGGTCTCAACGGTAAATTGATCTACAATCATAATATGACATATAAATATGTATATGTGTGAGAACTTTTGTTCTCTAGCCACTTTCTGAGACCTTATACAATAAGGATTAACCAAATTATGGTACAACCGCTAATCTCTGGGCTATATGCCCCAGCGAGCGCTGAATTATATAGCAAAATTTGGCGTATTTTGACTAACACATATATACATATTTATGTCATATTATGATTACCACTTGCCAAGTAGTATTCTTTTGCTATTTATTGATCTAAAATCGTTGACAAAACCTCTTCGTCACTTGGAAATTTATTGTCAGGCAGGTAGATCTGTTTAAATTTTGCAAGCAAATTATAATAATGGCAAATGGATATGGATTGGGAGGATGCCACAGTTATATAGGGCATATGTTGTAACATATTGCAGGCCGGATAGTTTTGGACCTTAGTATGTACCGATTATTATCTGCTGTGCTGTTTTTATGCTTTCGTCTCACCATTGCTGTTATTTTGTTAGTATCTTGTAAAATCATTGTAAGTAAATGATTAACGCAGTGAATTTTGATTGCAGATTAAGTATTATAGTTTTTATACCTACGTATGACTCTTGAAACATAAGATATTATTTGTATTGCAAAGTTTTAATGGCCTATTTAGACCTATACGTGGAGAGTAAGGGTATTTTAACGAATTGTATGATTGTTACAAAAAAAAATCCTCTTAAAAAAGTGAAACAGATAACGCTTGTTGTAGCGATAATCTTGTAGAGGCGATACAATATATTTTTTTACCAAAGTAGGAAGGTACTTTAGTCGTCATAATGTTGGAAATATTTTTTGTTTTATTTGTTACCTATATTTTTGGTTTTGTAACCTACCGAATTTAAATTGACATAGAAATTAATTCGCATTTAGTTTAGTCAAATGTTTTCTATACGATACTTAAAAAATGACATACAGGGTTGTGATAAAGAAACGAATCAGCCCTGTAAATCGAATACCGCCAATTTGATCAAAAATCGGTCGGACCCGTCAATTAGTTGTAACTAATTTGTTTTGGAAAAAAAATATACAGGGTGGATCAGATAAGTGCTACACGTATCAAGTTTTTATTGTTTTATTTTTTAATGAAACACCCTGTATTTTTTCATATTTTTTAATTCTACAATCAATTTTAAACATTTGAATTGCTCATGGAATGCAGAATAGTCGATATTCCATGTATAAAGGCTGATCCGTTTCTTTGCCACAACTCTGTATATCACAACAGTACGAAAAAATTTAGGATATTCGTAATTTTTATTCATTGCAAAGGAAAAATGGCTTCTCTAGTTGAATTTTTTAATAAAGTGTACAAAACTACAAAAAAAAATTGCCCCAATAAATATCATGACCTATTTCCTATAATAAAGTAACATTTTATTCTATTTCGCTATTGTTAATATTAATTAATGAATTTTGCCTTCTGGGGGACATGAAATATGTTATTTAACCAAAAAAATATGATGAGCACGTGCTAATTTCTCAATCTCTTGACGGGCCCCCAGTTTTGTACTAAACGGTATGGTTAACCGACGGCAGATCCCAATCTGCAGTGCGATGCGAGATCGCGTCTTATTACTGTGGGCGAACTATACTATTTAGTACGACACTTGGCGTCCACTGGGATCTTTTAGGTAATTATTTCCGAAAATAATGTGAAATAAATAGGCATAATTTTCTTTAAACAAAGAAGATACCCAGGTATCCTTCTCATGGCAGTAAAATGTCACGTTTGGCTAAATTCTGTGGTCAAAAAATGTGCGTCTTTGTTGTCGTTGATGCATTTTTGGAAATATAATAAAATTCGCTTTGTAAGGTGCATTTGAGGGTCTTAGAACTGAACTTTTAAAAGACCTAATTGAGCTTTAAAGTACTCGAACTTGTGCTGTTGGTGTAAATGAAGTAGAACTTACTTAATAGAACCTGGCTGGTATTTAGGGCTTCTAGCAACTTTTTGGCTGTAAGGTGTGAAGATGTTAATAAATTAATAATAAATAATAAAGTAATACTTCAAATTGATGATGTAACCATTTAATTTTGAGAAGAGCCAATTGCACAAAGCATGAAAGTCCATTTCATGATTTGCCTCATGTAATGCATCTATTTCTTGTCTCCAGGTGATGGCGGAGAATTTGTAGGTTGGCAAGGTAGGCAAATGCGCTCTTTTACCATCACAATACCGTACGCATACACTTCTTGCTTGCTTTGCTTTTTTCAGCTCTTAAAAAGGGTCCCTCCAGTTAATTTCTACGTTCTAAACAAGTAGTGACTTTGCCCTTTCACCAAAAAATCTGAATAATGGTCGATCGCATCGTAGGCCTTACATCACAGGATTGAATTGATCCCGGCCTGTCTGTTGATAAAATACCATATTGGATGGTAGGCACATTAGTTTGAATCAATCATTGGACGAGCCGGGTGTTTCAGATTTCTTGGTCAAGAGGCCCTCTACTCAATTTTTTTTACCTAATCCTACGTTTACCCTTTAGTTTTACTATTTTTTTAGTTACGCAGTAAACTCATGTCCTTTGTGATCTTAGCTAACAATTTGTTAATTTGTTATGTAGTTCGGGTTTCAGCTATATCCAGTAAGGACTTAGAGAATAAATTACTCAATACTTTACTTTCATCAAGAAAACACAAATACTCCCGAAGGCTTTTTAAAAATACATTAGTAAAACAAGTGGCTGTCGAGGTGGCTGTTTCTTTAATAAATAATAAAAAAAAACATTTAATAAAGTTAGATTCAAAACCTTATTTTACTTTTGTTCTTTAACTTCCTTCCCATGGTGCTGGCATGCGGTGTCGTTGCTATTACATCAAAATTTTGCTTTTCAAAACATCCAAAAAAAGACTAAATACTACCTTCTTAGGTCCTCCGGCAGCTATGAACAGAATGAACCCCCCTCGAGGGCCATCTATGGGGCCCCTAGGACCCAGTTCTTATGGTCCAGGACTTAGGGGGCCCCCACCAAACAGTAGTCTAGGACCTGGAGGCCCTATGCCTCCAATGACAATGGGAGGGCCTGGAGGACGACCGCAATGGCAACCTAATACGTCAACAGTAAGTCATTTAGAATTACCGATCACTTTTCTTTTATTCAAAAAATGTATCAATATCAAGTACGTTTATTTATTCATAGCGTGATAAAACAAAATCGACACTCCAATTCAAATTCTAATCTAAGAATTTGAATTCACATCTATATTAAATACTAGGCAAATGACCATAATTTACTTGCCAAATACTCATTCAAGGCTTTTCGTGATCTTTTAAGAGATAGATAGACTCCTGGGCGTGTGTCCCCGTTCATTTATGTTTTCTTTTTAATTAAGCCTTACTCTAATATTTATATATTTAAGTAACTTTAACCTTAGTATTTAGTTTAGCTAAATGGCTATTCAGTTCATGCCAATAAATTTAAAAAAGCGACCGTTTGTATAAGGGTACTAAAATTTAAGATCAAAGTGTTCTATTTAAGAGTCAAGACATGAGATATAATATACAGTAAGAACGAAAAGGTTGGAATAAATTCATTTAAAATTCATGTGTTTTTTTTTCGAAAAAACGCTCGAACCCGTCAATTTTTTATTTTCGTTGTGCATTTTTTGAAGCTTATTTCATGTATGCAGGTTGTCCCAAAAACAAGTTATGACGGTTTACTTAATTTTTTTAAATGTATACCCGTTTTATAATATTTTTTTGGATTCTGCATACCATTCTAAACATATTTCATGAAATATAGTAGAATCCGGATATAACGACCCTCAAGGGTCCGGCGACACTCGTCGTACTATAATAATAATAATAATAATAATAATAATCTCTTTATTGCCAGCAAAATCTTCTAGACACATAGCAACGTCAGTCAACGAGATAAGGCAAAAGCCCTTACAGTTCCAGTATAAAAAAATATTTAAAATAAAAATAAAATAAAAAATAAAATATACAAATTAGACATGAGCTCACAATTAAAAACCAAAAGCAGGCAAATCATCTACAATACACATTAAAAATTATTTTCAAGGAAACCTGTTATGATAGTATTAAAATTCAAATTCAAACTTGAAGTTATAAAAACATTTTTGCAGTAAAAATTTGGTGGTTCTATCCCTAAAAATCCCAAAATACTGTTCTGACCGTATTTCATAGGGGAGCATGTTAAATGCTTTAATAGCCCTATATAGAGGCGCTCTTTTAAATAAAGCCGAGTTGTGTGGAGGCACACTTATATCAGCCCTGCCACGGGTAACAACTGTCATATCATCTGCATAGTAATAAGCATTGCTATTAAAGAAATGTGGTAGTTTTTTTACAAATAAAACCAGTGTCAGAAAATAAAGGGACGGTAGTGTAAGGAAACCTAGCTTTACGAAATGTTGTTTTCATGATGTGCGGGGGTGGAGTTTGAGTAGACATCTTATGATGCGTTTCTGCGCTATGAAAACGGAGACAGCGCCCTGCGACGAGCCCCAGAACATTATACTGTATGTCAATAGGGATTGCACTGAGGCAAAATAGAACCATCGAAGTGTACTCAATGAGACCACCTCCCGAAGTCTGCGTGCCAGGGCACAGAAACTGTGCAGTTTCGAGACCAAGGAATTGGTTCGGGAATTCCAAGTCAGTGAGGAGTCCAGACTGACGCCCAGAAACTTTACAGTCTCGATCACTGGCACAGATTTGTTTTCACACCGCACATATAATGATTCACTTCTACTGGTTGTTTTACTGAAGGCAAGTAAAGCTGTCTTTGTGGAATTAAGCTGCAAGGCATAATCAGTGCACCAATCCCTCATCCCCTCCACTGCCCGTGAACAGGCTCCGGAGATGCTCGGCAGGTCCAGGCCGCACAGCCCGACGGATGTGTCGTCCGCATACTGGCATACCAGACCCCCCAAGAACCCCTCAGAGAGGCCATTCACATACAACAGAAAGAGCACAGGGCCCAGGATGAAGCCCTGGGGGACCCCTTGAGTTATGGCGGCTGAAGCAGAGTGGTAGTTCTTCCCGTTCTTGGAGACACACATCATCTGTTCTCTGCCTTGTAGGTATGAGCTAATTAAGTTCAAGCAGTTTCCTCTAATACCATATTTATTTAAAATTTTGAGCAATATCCCATGATCAATAGTGTCGAAGGCCTTTGAAAGGTCAAAGAAAAGGCCAGCAGCCTTCTCATTTTTATCAAGACTTTCGATAATATGTCAAATTACTTTGAAAATAGCCATTTGTGTTGAATGATTGGGACGAAATCCATATTGATTATCTGTAAGAATATTTTGACTAATAAGGAAATTCATTAACCTGGTATATATGACCTTTTCAAAGACCTTCGACACTGAGGACAGTAAAGAAATTGGTCTATAATCACAATTGGGATCTCGTCCAGACCGGCAGAGAATTTGTTTGGTAGATCAGTGAGGACCGAGTATAATTTCTGGAGATCAACCGCAAATAAAAACATTGAGGGGATGCACCCCACCTCATTAATATTGGGATGCCCATGAGGCACAGTAAGGATGTTGAATTTCTTATGAAACATGTCGGCAACCATCTGCCCATCCACGACAATGTCCCCATCCTCAGATCTAAGACTGATATTCGTACATTGACTAACCTTATTTGTCTCAGCATTAAAGATGTTCCATGCTGTTTTGGTAACATTTTTTGAGTTGATTATTCTATTTTCATTAAGGGCAGTTTGATAGATTGTCGATAATCCCGTCTCCCCCGCTTGTACTGGCTGTAGATTAGGAGACTACCAGTCATCCTATACCACACATACAAATCCTTCACATGATTGGAATAATTTTTTATCTCATTATTCACCCAGCCTTTTCCCCCATTCTTTGCCCTATAGACGCTGAGAGGAAAGCTGACATCAAAATGATCAAATAGTATATTAATGAAGCTTTGATACTTTTGGTCGACTCCAAAGGAGCCAAATACATCATCCCATGTTTCAAGCTGTACACGAACAACAAAGCCATTGATATTTTCTTTATTAAAAAAACGTTTTTTTGCAATAGTTACCTTATCGTGTCCGCTGACGACTTGAAATTTAAGTGACTAACCGAAATGGTCAGATATGTTTGTTGTCACAATACTACCGTGCACCCTACTAGAATGCATATTGCTAAAGACATTGTCAAGCTGAGTACCACTGACAGGACCCATCCTTGTAATGCCCTGTACATGGGGCTCTAACCCATAACTCGACATAAGTTGCAGTAAGGAAAAGGACCCCTCATCATCTACAAGAAAATTAACATTAAAGTCTCCACAGACCACCAAATACTTACTGTTTGAGTAAATTGAGTTTAGAATGTCATCAAGATTAGTCAAAAACAAATCGAAGTTACCCAGAGGTGACCTATATATACAAATAATGGCATATAATTGATTGTGTATAGTCAATTGAGCAATGCAGAATTCACAGTGTTTTTCAAGCGATGTTGCATTCACAGTAACAGGCTGAAGGTTCAGAACACCTCTCCTTGTAAATATTGCTGTGCCTCCACCCCGAGATTCATTGCGGGATGAATAGGTTATTTGTATGTAGTTATCCAGTGCAAGAGATTCTATGTTGCTGCCTTGCAACCAGTGTTCAGTCACGCAGAATATATCTGGCTTAGCCTGAGCAAGTAGCACCTTCAGTTCCAAAGCCTTGTTGTTTATGCTCTGTACATTTAAGTGAAGCAGAGATAAGTCATGTGTGTGATTTTTTGGGATGTGCGGACCTGATTTAGGTTCTCCTATCTTTGGATTTATCCCGTTTGGGGGTTGTCTAAAAAATTACAACCCATTCCAAAGTTGAATCGTTGGAACGCTACTCCCTTTGGCCAGAAGCTAGCGCTATAGACTTGTTCTCGGAGATCTGGCTTGACCCCAACCATAAAGCATTTCTTTTTGCCCTTCTGCATTTTTGGAACACATTGTTTGACCTGTATTTCAGTGGCTAAAGTATTTCCATGTGTAATCACATATTTGCTGATAATGTCCTCAGTGACTGTATCTTTGATCTTCGATAAAAAAGCCATATTTTCCTGCCTTCAGTTTCATTAGACAATTGGGACTCTAGGTCATCTGCTTCCCCAAATTTCAAATTTTTCTTCCTTTGTTGTCTACGTAAATGCTTTCTGGGCACTTCGAAATTTTTGTCATCAAAATTACTTTTCAATTGTTGGTGGGTGGCAGCACTGTTTGGATCTGTTGCTAACTGAGCAACGGCCTTGTTTGTTTGATTGCTTGTGTTGCCAACTTCGTGTTCCTTATCATTTACTTTTACTCCAGCGAGCTGCTCTAGGGTAGGTGTTGGAGTTGAAATGAATCGGTTCGTCGATGGCTTGAACTTTATACCCATGTTATCTCTGCCGGAATCTTGGACTTTTGGTATTTTTTCCTGTAGGAGAAGGGCCCTTTGTTTCCACAAATCGCAATTCTCAGCTAGAAGAGCATTTTTTTCCTCGAGTTCTTTTATGGTCCTGAGTAGATACTTTGTTTCGTTTGTGTCAGTGTTGGTGATTGAACTAACCTCTTCGACGCAGTCGTCTGCCTCATGCTTGCAAATTGTTTTCTTTAGGGACGCAGATTGCGCCATGCATGCTGGGTGAAATGTATCATTGCAGAACTTGCACTTTACGTAACTTTGCACACTTTTATTGCAGTGTTTGCAGTAAATATCAGAATTACTCTTGTTCGCGCGCGAATTACCGTCTTTAGTCGGCGCCATCTTGGACTTATACAGGGTTGTTGGTATGTATGGAAACGGTCGATTATTTCTTAAAGTAAAACAGTCAGCAAAAAATATTTTAGATAAAAGTTTTAGGGTTTTTTAAGGTGTACTAGAATTAAAAAAAGATAAGTATACAGGTTGAGTCAGAAAGCCGTAGAGAAACAAAGTTACTTTTTTTTAAATGGAACACCCTATATCTTCGAATATTTTTGAATTTTACATAAAATAACAATTATTTTTCAATACGTGCATTATAAGTCTAAACTTAATAGTTTCCGAGATATCGACTTTTGAAATATGACATTTTTGAACTTTGACAGCTTCTAGCTTTCTAACGGTACCTTTTAGAATAAAACGGCTTGCATGTCCCTATCTTACTTTTTTATTATCTTCCCAAAAACATCAACTTCCGGTTAAACCGGATGTAACTTAAAAGCCGGAAATACAGTACTTCCGGTTTAACCGGAAGTTGATGTTTTTGGGAAGATCATAAAAAAGTAAGATAGGGACATGTAAGCCGTTTTACTCTAAAGCGTAGCGTTAGAAAGCTAGAAGCTGTCAAAGTTGAAAAATGTCATTTTTCAAAAGTCGATATCTCGGAAACTATTAGGTTTAGACTTATAATGCACTTATGAAAAAATAATTGCTATTTCACGTTAAAGCCAAAAATATTCGAAGATATAGGGTGTTCCATTTAAAAAAGGGTAACTTTGATTCCCTACGGTTTTCTGACTCATCCTGTATACTTATTTTTTTAAAGTTCCAATACACCTTGAAGAACCCTAAAACTTTTATCTAAAATATTTTTTGCTAACTGTTATACTTTAAGAAATAATCGACCGTTTCCATACATACCAACGACCCTGTATATATTACTATATTATATACTAACCGGACGACGCACAAAACAGCTGAATAATTTAAGCTTGTTTTTAATATGTGCATAATATGTAATAGTAATAATAATAATAATTATAATAATAATAATAATAAATATCCTTTATTTGCCAAAAAAATCCTACAAAATAAGACAAAGCAACGTCAAAAAGGTTTTAGTTATATAATTGAATCCAGATTAAAGTTATATATACATTTTTCCAGCAAATACCTGGTAGTATGTATTTTAAATTCGTTTCTATTATTCTCTAAACGTAGATTGAGAGGCAGCAGGTTATATGCCCGAACGGCCATGTATGAGGGGGCCCTTTGGTAGAACGTCGAGTTATGTGCGAGCATACTGAGGTCAGCCCTACCCCTGGTCACAACAGTCACACCCTCAGCGTAGTGGTCCGAATTTGTACTAAACAAATTTGGGTGTTTTTTCACGAACATCTCCAAGAAGAGAAAATACAGTGACGGAACCGTGAGAAAGCCCAGTCTCATGAAGAAGGTTTTACAAGTTCTTGGTTGCAGTTTGAACAGGCATCGTATGATACGCTTCTGGGCAATGAATACCGACATAGCGCCTCTTGAGGATCCCCAAAACATAACACTGTATGATATTTGAGACTGTACAGAAGCAAAATAAAATTGTTTCAGTGTATCTACAGAAAGTAAATCTCGGAGTCTCCTCAGCAGGGCACAACTACAATTCAGTTTTGAGACAAGAGTGTTTGTCTGATGTTCCCAGCTGAGACAGGGATCAATGTAAACTCCTAAGAATTTGGCATTTTCTGTTTCTGGGACTATTCTATGGTTGCAGCAAACATAGAGAGACCCCGACCTACTCGCCTTTTTCGAGAAGGAATCAAGGAAGTATAGTTAGATAATTTTCTATTTAGGTAAATAAAACAATACAAATTACATATAACTTTAATGGTACTTAAACATTTCACATTACAAACATACATTATATACTGTAATGTATACAAAGAGATACGATGTATGTACCTACATTCTATGCACGTAAATATGTAGTTATGTACTAACGTAGAAAGTCTGTACTTCGAGTTTGTTTTTAACCAATTTTTATTCGATAGTAAGAACTTTGTGCAGCATTAATTGTGAATACGCGACATCATAGTTTTTATAATATCACCATCAAAGTTAGTTTGAACAAACACATTGAGCGTTTCCGCAGCCTTCAGAGCTTCAGACACACTGGAAGTCGGAGAAGTCTCTTCCGGTTCATCATCATCATCACCGTCGCTATCTTTACTATTGGCGTCGTTGGCGATGATATTTTGCACAATGTTTTCATCAGACGGTTCTTCACAAGTGGCGACAGGATCATTAACGTACGCACATTGTTTAAAGTCCTCGTTTGTTACGGGTAGCTGATTATCAATAGCCCTTGTCCAAACGCTCAACGGTACGTCGTCTTCTTCGTCAAAATCATCTGCGTTTGGAGCAAATTCTACATTGCTTCGAACAAACCCGGCGTGTTTATAACAGTTTAAAATGGTCCCTTATGTGAGTTTGGTACAGGCATCGTGAATCATTAGAATAGCATCGAGAGCAGTAATTTTTGGGTACTCAGTACTACTGCTTCCGCAGCCGTCAAGACGGGATAATTTTCAGGACAAGGCTTTTGCGAAAGTGTGATTTCAAGGCTCGAATAATTCCTTGATCCATTGGTTGCAATACCGAAGTCGTGTTTGGAGGCAAAAACATCAGGGTTACGCTTTTCAAGTCAGCAATATGGGGATGTGCAGGACATTTGTCAACTAACAGCAGGATTTTCTTGTTCTTTTTAGTAAGTTCACGATCCCATGCGCGTACCCATTTGGTAAAAATGTCAGCAGCCATCCAGGCTTTTCGATTGTTCTCATAATCCACTGGCAAATATCGTACATTTTTAAAACATCTAGGATTTTGAGATTTCCCGATTACGAGAAGTTTTTTTTTTAACTGTGCCACTCATGTTAGCTGCCGCTATCACAATTATTCTTTCATTGGATAATTTTCCTCCCGCGCATTTCTGGCCTTTGAATTTCAACGTCTTGTCTGGGGTAATTTATAAAATAGCTCAGTCTCATCTGCATTAAAAATTTCTTCATCTCCAAATTGCTCGCGCAGAGTAGGCCAAACTCTTTCTAACCAATCGCTTACATCACTCTGTTGAACTGACAAAGACTCATCAGCAATCTTGCCAGCGACGATGTTGTGTCTTACTTTAAAACAGTTTATCCAACTCACTGAACACTGCGCGTCGTTCTAACCGGACGAATTATCATTAAAATAGGTCGCTATAAGCAGATGGTCGCTTAAACCGGAGTCGTACTAAACGGATATGTTTTCCTAGTACCTAACTATGAAACCTAACTTGAGTTTACATCGTCGTCGCTAAAAACGGTTAGCCGTTATAAGCGAAGTCGTTATATCCAAATTCTACTGTATGTCAATATACTTAAATTCAGCCGTTCGCGAGAAAATCGATATTCGAATTTTAACACATGATTTTTTTATTATTACTTAAATGATGAGCACTGTTATAAGTAAAGCCTTTGGTTGTGGTTATCACACTGACAGTGACTGTTGTCCCCTGATTTAAAGAGTTTTGCCTCAAGTCAAAGTGTCTGTCAAAAGTTATTATGATTTTCTTGTAATTTTAAAACATGGTACGCTTAAGTGAAATCTACTGTCAGTAAAATAGAAAAAAAATATAGAGATTTAGGTCACGTTAGTGACAATTATACCTGCGACTGCGATATTAGAAGATACACAATAAAATGTGTTATTGTCGGTTCAAGAAGACCACCATAAGACGAGTAGTACTATTGCTTTAGAAAATCATATCCGCAATACTGGGTGGCCCACTCTCAATGCAGGATTTCATAGCATCTAAACTACTCAACTTTTAAATATTTTTTAAAAACATGGTCATAGGGAGACATTAGGCCTACAGTTTAAAATTATTTTGAAATATACCGGATGTCCCAAAAAAAAAGATCTATAGCAAAGTTATATTTTTTTAAATATCTTACAATATTTTTGGATTCTACATAAAATAACAATTATTTTTTAGTAAGTGCATTATAAGTCTAAACTTAATAATTTCTGAGATATCGAGTTTTGAAAAATTACATTTTTGAACTGACAGCTTCTGGCTTTCTAACGGTACCTCTTAGAGCAAAACGGCTTGCATATCCATATCTTACTTTTCTACTATCTTTCTGAAAGTGTCAACCTTTGGTTAAACCGGATGTAGCTCAAAAACCGGAAGTTGGCATTTTTGGAAAGATAATAAAAAAGTAAGATAGGGGCATGTAAGCCGTTTTGCTATATGGCGTATCGTTAGACGCTGTCAAAGTTCAAAAATGCCATTTTTCAAAACTCGATATCTCAGAAACTATTAAGTTTAGACTTATAATGCACTTACTAAAAAATTGTAATTTTGTGTAGAATTTATTTTATTTATTTTATTTATTTATTTATCCATTTCATGTCATAGTACAAAAAAATTGCTTACACACGTCAAAACAAGTTATAAAATACAAAAATAACCTAAAACCTAAGGTAAATACAATAATACATTTAGTTTAAAATTATAGGTAGAAACAATACATAATAAAACTGACAAGATAGACAACTACAATTTCGATCAATAAAATCACAATCCACATTAGGTACATTTGACAGGGGTTAAAATTTAAAATCCTGGCGTTCCTCTAAGTAAGCTTCATAATAGCTGTAATACGCTCTTTCGACAAGAAAGTCGGTTACCCTTCTTTTAAAAACTTTGAGTTCCAGACCTCTGACCTCTCGCGGCAATCTGTTAAAGAACTTCACAGCCAGGAAGTCCGGGCCATTCTGACATCTACGCAGTCTGCGGTGGGGTACCGAAAGATTTCCGCTGCCCCGCGTGTCCCTGCCATGTATCTCACCATTTGTGGGATAATTATCTTTATTCCGATGAATACGGAGTACATTTTGCAGTATGTATACGCAAGGAAAGGTTAGAATGCGAAGTTTAATAAATGATTCCCTACAGTCATCTTTGTAATCAATGCCCGCTAAGACACGCACGGCCCTGCGTTGCAGCGAGAACACTCGGCGCCACCCCGCAGAATGCCCCCAAGCAATCGCCGCATACGTCATTACCGAGTGAAAGAATGCATGATATACGGTGTTTAAAGTCTGTGATGACACCTTTAAAGAGAGATTGCGCAGCAGAAAGACACTTCCACTCAGTTTATGAGAGACAAACTCTATATGTGGACCCCAGTTGAGTTCAGAGTCCAAGTGGACTCCCAGAAATTTGGTAGTGTTTACAGTTTGGAAAGGCGTTTCGTCGGCTTTACGTAATGTAAAAATAACGTTATTTGTTTTATTCTGATTAAGTATAAGACCATTTTCCTGAAACCACTGCTCCACCTCCGATTGTACCACACACGCCCTGCTGATAACGTCCTCAAAGGTGTCGCCACCCCCGAGGCGGTCGTGTCATCAGCGAACAAAACGTAGTGTCCGATGTGGTATGTGGTTATGCGAGGGTAAATCATTTACATAGATGAGAAAAAGCAATGGTCCCAGTATAGATCCCTGGGGCACCCCCACCGTCACATGGGTTCCCGATGACACCACCCCCCCTACGGTTACCATCTGAGAGCGATTCTCCAGATAAGATTGAATCAAAATTATAGTTCTATTGCTGAAATTATAAGCAGAAAGCTTTTGAATCAGCAGGTCATGCGATACACAATCGAAGGCTTTGCTCAGATCACAAAACATGGTGTTAACAAACTTTCCGGCATGAAAAGCCTCAGAGATGTAAGAGACAAGATCCATAATACCCGAAGCTGTGCCCAACCCGGACCTAAAGCCAAATTGACGATCCGATAGGAGCTTGTTGGATTCTAAATATATTGAGATCCTCTCAGCAATGCACTTCTCCAGAATCTTGGATAGAACAGGCAATAAGGATATTGGACGATAATTGGTCATGTCACCTTCATCTCCTTTTTTAAATATAGGGATGACCAGCGCCGTCTTCCAAGAGTCAGGAAAAGTGGACCCCCGAAGGCATCTGTTCACAAGCTTTGTAATTGGCACAATCAACAGTTCACGAACCAGTTTTAGCAGTTTGACCGATAGACCATAACAGTCTTTACTGTTTTTATTTTTGAGTTTATTAAAAATATCCCTGACTTCAATAAAAGAAAACTCCTGTATTTCAAAGCTTTCGTTCGGAGTATTTATTTTAAATGGTATGTGTTTGATATTTATGTCATTATTTAAGATTAAATTGGGTGCTACACTGATAAAGAATTTATTAAAGTCATCTGCTGAGATATCACTTGGTGCAGAGTGGACCTTCTTACCTGAGTTTCGCTCACTGTTGACTATGTTCCATGTACATTTGGGTTTGTTTGTTGAATTTTGAATGAGGTTGTCATAGTATAAACGTTTGGCTTGCAGTATGGCTTTTTTATAAGTTTTTTTGAATGCACATTTGCTGGCGTTGGGTACTTTCTGGCTACGTCAGAGAGAAATGATAAGTGATCACGCATGTCAGATAGTTCTCTATTGAACCAGGCTTGGCTTAAGTTTTTTTTTTATTAGAAACTATTGTTTTTCAGAATTCAGAAGTAATGTAAGATATAGGGTGTTCCGTTTAAAAAAAAAGTATGTTTGATATGCCCTGACTATTTGGGAGGCCCTGCATAATTTAAAATAATTTTAAATTGTAGGCCTAATGCCTCCCTATGACTCTGTTATTAAAAATATTAAACAGTTGAGTAGTTTAGATGCTATGGAAGCCTGCGTTGAGAGTGTGCCACCCTGTATATCCGTTCTAAAGTATTTAAACAAAAATAAATTCCATCCTTACAAAGTAAAATTGGTTCATGAATTCAATGATCCAGACATAAGAGTCCAGTTTTGCGAGATAATGATGAATATGTGCAATAATCATCCACAGTCTTCGAAACGAATTGTATTGTGTGTTTGAGTACCTTAATACAGTTTTTCTCGAACGATGGATTGGCCGACGAAGTCCAATTAAATGGCCGGCCAGATATCCAGATTAGACCCTTTAGATTTTTTTATATAATATGTTAACCGACCAAACAATATTGAAGATTTAAAGAACAGAAAAAGGGGCGAAATAAGCTTGATAGAACCTTGCGTCGTTAATAACGTTCTGCAAGAATTTGAAGGTTCTGTCGAGTACTGCCAGACTTTATGGAGGTCATTTTCAACATTTTATATAGTGACTTATAGTTTCTTTTGAATTTTCTTTTCTTTTCGGTAATAAATAATGTATTGTTGTTTTAAGTTATACCGCAGTTTTGTCGCAAACAGCTGAATTTAAGTATGACATATTTTATGATATATGTTTGGAATTTTATCCAAAAAATTTTAAAAAATAGGGGTGTCCATTTAAAAAAATAAAGTAAACCGTTATAACTTGTTTTTGGGACAACTTGTATACATGAAATAAGCTTCAAAAAATGCAGAACAAAAATAAAAAATTGACGGGTCCGGGCGTTCTTTCGAAAAAAAAACCATAAAGTTTAAATGAATTTGTTCCAACCTTTACGTTTTTACTGTATAATAAACTACGAAAGATATAAAAACGTTTAAAAAAAATATCAAATATTTCTTACAATTAATCTGAACTGGCATTGTACAACATACACTATTTTTTTAACCGAGTTTAAACTGGCAACAACCGGGTATTTTTTTTATGATAAGGCACAGCACTGCAGGATTAATTCTTCATGGCGCTCTGCGAGCGGTACATGTGCGCAGGAAATGATTCACGTTGGTCTTGGGTCTTTGGGGATTATACTCGTTGGGGAACACGGCATCAGGGAGGTCGTTCCAGAGTGGTGACGTTCTCCAGATGAAAGAATTTTGGAACAGTGTCGTTCGAGGGACACCAAGCTGAACCACGTACTGGTGGACTGCAGTGGCTCGTCGTGTATTCTACCATGCACCGGTCTGGGTGAAATCAAGCAGGCAACATCAGTTGAGCACTTGCCATGAAAATATTTGTAAAATAACCGCAAGTCGCCAACCTTGTGACTACAAATTGGGGAAACTTGAAGCTTTTCCAAAAAGTAGCACTCGCTGACGGCAGCTTTTCACCGGAGAGCGGTGTTGGTCCTGGGTTAGGAATACTTACACTTTTTTGTAGGGCGCCACCCAGTTTTTTGTTGTTAATAGAGTAGATAGAGCTTCAAACTGGGAAATGAGCTCTATAAGGTGAGGTGGTGAAAATTAAAATAAATCTTAAACATTGGGATAGCTTTCAATCAGTCTTTAATAGTAAGTAAATTAGTGACGTTAAGGGGGGTTAATTATGTACAAAAAAAAAGGCGAACATAACATTATCATTATCCTGAGACGATTGCGGTTTAAGTATGATTATTAAGTATTTCTGTATTAATTGAGATTTAAAAATGCAACGTATTCTGATGTAAAAGTAACTTAAAAGTTATGCATTGAAGCTAAAAAAAATTCGACGCTAAGTACCTAGTATATTCTTTGGCCAAAGATATAGTCCTTTTATGTACATTTATATACAATCATATTACCGAAGAAATTAAAAAAACGTAGGTAATGAGGAACGATCAGAAGACTTGCTTACATTGCTAGATTATTAAATGAAAAATGATTACTTCGAGATGTCGACACGGGCAACATCCCACTTATGCACCCTTATAAAAAATGATTAAGTAAGTGAAGTAAAATGGTTACGGTGTATTGTAAAATCGTTAATAAATAATAACGGAAAGAACTGGCCTTAGGTCCATTGATGATTTGGCTGGAACAACAGCTTCTGGACGGCAACGGTGCTGGTAGCCTTACCACATGACTCCGTCTAGGAACCGGGTCTTGCAACGCAGCTGATTGCAGACCTATGGGAGTCCATTGATGAAACTGAAGGGAGCTTTACTAAGTTCCTGGATTGAACTAGTCCCTGAGATGAACAATTCTAAATGGGTCCAAAACCACAGGCACAATAACGCCTAGTTATTAAACCTAGCGTGAAACCCTGCAAGTAACAACGAAAATAACCAAAAAGTTCTAAAAACTCAAACATTAGGACATCTTACCTCTTTACTGAGGGTGCACTACCACCATTTCGGATTCACAACACGGCAAAAACAATATCTGGACATTTATACTAAAAATCCACTTAAAATTATGGGAAGTGTTCCCGAAAGTACCTTTACATGGTGCCAAAAAACTCTCAAAAAAACTTCGAGCATTAAAAATGAACGTGATTCTCCGATGCTGGACAAAGAATCCACACCAATTCCGCGGGGAGCTAAATCGTACCTTCCCATGGTACTGCGCGAACGTCCACCCGTCACTTATTATCTGCAACGCCCATAACTGGTACTACCTATTAAACTATTGTAGGGTGAATGCGCTGGACTTTGGGAATATGAATAATTGTTAATAATTTAGCATTTAAAAATTAAAAATGCTACACTGCCTCCCTCCAAAAAGAAAAAAATTAAGGATTTGCAACCCTTAAATTTTTTTTTTTTTTTTTTTTTTTTATATTCTCCTGCTGTTAAGGCCCATGATGTGGCCATATGATGCCATGATACCATGTTGTCAGATTGCCAAACTTTTAGTACTTTGATAACTGTCGCGTATCACTCGTCCGCAAGGGAGGTCAAGATTGGTATGTCAAAATCGGTAAGTTACGAATCGGATTAATGTGGTAAATAGGTAGGTCTCTTAAAAGTTGACAACTAAGGAGGAAATAAGTTCAATTTGACATATTAACTAGCATTAACTCTATACACACTATATACACTAAAATAACCTAAGGACGAACGAAGCCGTACTTATAACAATAAAATCCATTAAAAATTCTCTAAAATTTTTCTTTATGGAATTTTCTGATTTTTAACCGTCCTGAGCCATGTAACATCTTGGTTTAAACAGCAAACCTACGTTACGTCAGGCAAGGTTGAAAGAACTGAAGTTGCGGCTATGTCCTGGTGCATCAGTTCTAACTTGCGTTAAAGTTATGATTTAAATATCAAGATAGGAAGTTTTAAATTTACATTCTTTGTGTCTTTTCTTTAGGGTAAACTGAAGATGAATTAACTAAAAATAGGTATAATACTATTATATAATATATATAATATTACAGTATATAAAATATATTTTTTTTTCTCATAAGATAAGGATAAAGTAAGATAAATTTTAGGAGATAAGAGAATCTTGATCATCTCCTGAATCATCCGGAGAGCCACGGTAAGGTAACAAGTCTTTTACGTGCCACCTGCCGGCCTTAGAGCTGTCTACATTTTTCAATTCATAGACTAAGGGAGATAGTTTTTTGGAGACAATAGATAAGATATGCTTAGGACTGAGTTTCGCCGCAAACTTATCCGCGGCGCTGGACAACACCTTGTTCGGACGCCATACTTTTTCACCAACAGTAAAACTTATATCCCGTTTCCGAAGATTGTAAGATTTTGTATTTCGTTCATACGCTGCGTGCAATCTCCGGCGTATATCGACAAACAAGTTGCGAAACTCACCCAAATTTTCAGCATATGTATTTCGGTCGCCAGGTAAAATTTCTATAGATTGGTCTGGAGGAAAATTATCATAATATTCACCAGATAACGGGACATGTCGCCCAAACATAAGATATGCAGGTGGGAAACCAGTTACCTCGTGAATTGAAGTATTAATTGCTTGCCTAATTTCAGCTATATGTAAATCCCAATCACCATGTTGATCTATATAACAGCGGATAGCAGTAGTAATGGTTTTATTACTTCTCTCAACAAAGTTGCACTGCGGCGAGTAAAAGGGAGTAAACCACTGTTTAACTTTATATTTTTTACATAGATCTTTGAGCCGATTACTAGTAAAATTTGTGGCATTATCAGAGATGAGGATCTGAGGTACGCCAAATATAAGGAAAATTTGATTTTCCAGGATGTCTATAATAAAATCGGATTTAGAAGACTTAAGCGGAAAAATAAAAGTGTATTTAGAAAACCAATCAGCAGCTACAAGTAGCCACTTACTACCTCTCTTTGAGCGCGGAAAGGGACCTATAAAATCAAGAGAAATTATTTGGCCAGGCAAGTCGACTACTTTTTCTTTCCCCATCGTACCAATCTTGGGTAAATTAGAATGTTTTTGTGCGCCGCACACTAAACATCCACGAATAAATTTTAAAACATTCGATCTCATTTGAGGCCAATAATACAACTCCTGTACCCGATGCAAGGTTTTTCGAAAACCAAAATGTCCACTAGTGGGAGGTACGTGGCAATCTTTGATAATGTTTAAACGCTGACCCTTGGGAACCAAGAGTTTCCACTCTCGCTTGTTAAAAGTATAAGGAGAACGACAAGAAATGAATTTTTGCACCATATCATCGTCAACTCGCCATTGAGGGTAATTTTCAGGTGACTTACGAATTTTGTCACGAAGAGAAACATACCAGGGATCTAGGGAAGTGATGTCAATGGATAATAAAGATACTTGTGGAGTTAAATTTTGTGAGATAGATGGACTATCAATATTCGTATTATTAGAAAAACAAGAAGGTATCCGGCTTAAGGCATCTGGCACCAGGTGCATGGAGCCTTTTCTATGCTGTAAATCGAATGTATGCTGTCTCAATCTAAGCAACCAACGACTGAGTTTACCAGAAGGAATTTGTAAGTTGTAAAGCCAGAGCAAGCTGAAATGGTCTGTGATCACGGTAAATCGAGTACCCTCTATCCAAGGTCTGAACTTTTCAATGCAGAATATTACCGCTAAACATTCCCGTTCAGTTACTGAATAATTCCTTTCTGCTCGAGACAAGGTACGGCTCGCATAAGCAATTACTTTTTCTTCACCATCAATAAACTGAGTCAACATACCACCTATTCCCACATCTGAAGCGTCGGCTTGAACATAAAACTTTTGATTAAAATCTGGTTGGGCCAGAATAGGTGCGCTAACCAGCTTCTGCTTAATATACAAAAAGGCTTCTTCCGCTTCGTCATTCCAACTAACCGCTTGTTTTTTCTTTTTGCCTTTAAGAAGAGCATTTAAGGGACTTACAAGGGAAGAAAAATCTTTTATAAACCGTCGATACCACGAACACATTCCGATAAATCGCTTAATTTCTGTCGAAGTACAAGGGCGAGGGTAGTTCACCATACACTCGACCTTACTAGGATCGGTAGCTAAGGAATTGTTACCAACTATGAAACCTAAGTATCTTAAAGACGTTTTAAAAAATTGACATTTCTCAAGGTTAATGGTAAGTCCTGCGTCTGTAAGTAATTTCTTGGCAGTGTTTAATAAGTCAACATGATGTTCCCATGTAGGAGAACAAAGCAAAATATCATCAAGGTACGAAAATATGTGCGGTTCATACTTAGGGCCAAAAATTGAGTCCACTAGTCTTTGTTGTGTCTGCGCCGCATTGCACAGGCCAAAAGGTACAACGGTAAACTGGAACTGTCCACGACCGATTACAGAAAAAGCAGTTTTCTCCTTGGAAGCATCATCCAACGGAATTTGCCAGAATGCTTTTCGCAAATCAATGGAAGAGATAAACTTAGCATTACGTAAATTATTTAAAATACGGTCAACATGAGGCAAGGGAAAGCTGTCATGCTTAGTCAAGTTGTTAAGAAAACGCCCGTCAAAGCAGAATCTATATTCACCATTTGGTTTTTTAACGAGTAACGTAGGAGAGCTCCATGGACTTTGCGATTCCTCAACAACTCCCAATTTTATCATGGAGTCTAACTCTTTATTTAAAATTTCTTGCATATAAGGGGAAAGCAAATAGGGTTTTTTCTTAAACGGCAAACTATCGCCGGTATCGATAGTAAGTTTAATTTTATTGGTCCTCCCCAACTTATCCTTACTATCAATTTCTCTACACGAATCCAAGACTTTTTGGGCCTCTAATCTTTGAGTTTGCGTTAAGTCGTCCAAGGTACAAAGTTTAGGAATACGAGAATCTTTAGGTAATTTTGAAGTGGTATTAATATTAAAATCGTTACAACGAATTAGCCAACTATTATTCTTAAAATCAACCAGTAACCCAAAGCTTCTAGCGAAATCAGCCCCGAATATAAAAGAATGAGTCACTGAAGGAACAACTAAAACTTTAATAAGTTTGCAGGAATTATCGATAAAAATTGGCAAGTCGGCAACACCGCTTATTTTTTGAGAAACTCCCATCAGCTGTAACAATATTTCGGTCTGAGATTGGATTTATCTTAATTTTAAATTGTTTCAATATCTTTAGTCCTTCTGCTCCTGCTATAGAGGAATTAGCCCCTGAATCAAATAAAACACCTATATCCTGATCAAACAATTTAACCAAAAGATAGGGCCTGTTATCAGATTCTGTATTTAAAAATAAGGGGAGTGCTTCAGAAATTCTATCGGCCTTGACTTTATAAAACTTAGAAACGACATTTAGCCAACCTGTCCAATCCGCCTTATTGAAAAAACTATGCCTAAACTTATGAGTGGCCCTGTTATAAGAAGCGGCAATGTCTCGACCACCAGTAGACATTGAGCAAATTAGTTTTTTGTACACCTTGGGCACGACGAAATTCTGACATTTGGTTCTCCACATTTATAACAAAAGGTTTTTCTTTTCTCCCTACAAACACTATACGTATGATTGGGTAGACGACAGTTAAAACAAACCACTTTATTTTTATTAGCAAAATCTTTTTTGCTCTCCTCCATTACATCTAGACTGTTGTCCCTAACCTCTGATTGAAATAAGTTCGTCCTAGGGTTAGGCTTATTAAATTTGGAAATTTTATGACTGCCCTGATTAGATCCTGAAGAATGAGTACTATCCAAATAAGAAATCTGTTGCGTAGATTTACGTGAGGTAATATAGGAAGCTTCCTCAAGCTTTCTACACAGAGCGAGTAACGTTGCCACAGAATCAACTGTTTGTAAGGCAAGTTGACTAACATATTCAGGTAACAAATTTTTTCTAATATATTTTAATTTTGTGACCTCCGCAGGACAAGCAGCTAAGCGACTAAAAAGATTTTCTAATTGAGCAACATAAATCGTTACCGATTCATTTTTCCTCTGTCTTCTTTGTCTGATCGCTTCCCAAGTCTCGTCATCAGCAAATGGCGATAAAAAATCTTTTTTTAATTGTTGAACTAAGGAATTCCAAGTTGAGACTGTCGACTTAATACTTCGATACCAAATAAACGCGTCCCCAATAAAAAATTCTACGGCCGAATTAAATAACTGCTCGTCGGTAGCTTCACGCGCTTGCGCTAGGTCCGTTACACGTTCCAGAAAATAAAATATCCTCTTAGGATCGCCATTAAATTTAATTCCCCATGTCGATATTGGTTGTTTATTCGCAGAACAGGAAATAACTGGGTTTAGGTTAACAATGGGAGTGGTGGTCATCTGAGGGAACACAGAGGCAGTTCCAGGTGATGACGGATCTACAATAATTTTATCATCCAAGTCTGCTTCCAACTTAATACATGAGGCATACGACTCGTTTTTAAATT
Organism: Polydrusus tereticollis; assembly: GCA_963920685.1. Lineage (NCBI taxonomy): Eukaryota > Metazoa > Arthropoda > Insecta > Coleoptera > Curculionidae > Polydrusus > Polydrusus tereticollis. The sequence continues at coordinate 49,237,274 of OY987335.1, read as the reverse complement.
TAACAATATCGTCCTGATCAATGTCAGGAATTATAATACGCTTAACGCGCCCGATAAGGTGATTGATTCTGGATTTAATGCGCGAGAAACCGGAATCAGTGATGGTTCCCTCAAAATCTGTTATTGCATCCGAAATAGAAAGAATACTACGATTAATTGCTTGTTCTTCTAATATAAAATCATATGCATAAGCTTCCGAGTTTATCTGACTACCTGGTCGACCACTAGCTACCTCTTTTCTTAAAAGTTTTCCCAAAATTTTTCTTTTTTCTCCTACATTACGGCTAGAAATTACCGCACGTATTGCAAGCTCATAGTCGAGTTCGTAATCGAGGAGATGATTGCAACTGAAGGAAAGATCCATTATATTTCAAAAAAACTATCCAAATTAAACTAGGAAAATACAAGAAACTTCGGTTTGGAAATTACTTGAAACGACCAGCCAGAAGGTATGAGAACCACCGGAATATAGAAAATATTTAAAAAATAAAATATAAAAAAAACGCAGAAATATTAAATCTCGATATAACCGGTATATTACAAAATATCCACCCGGTATAGTGAGTCAAGTGAAACCCTATTTTTAGGACCACCTGTAAGAGAAATAATTAATGTGACTACACTAGGCTTAAGTAATTTGATAAAGTTTCAAAAATAACGAACCCGCTGGTAATAAATTTTAATTCACTATTAAAAAATAAATGCTTGAAAATGGTTTTAATAATGTTCCAAGGTGCACAGCTTGTAAATAATACAAAATACTGCTTCGCTTAAAGACTTCGATCGCCTTATCTGCATTAAAATAAAAAACTCGGTACTCTTTTTTGTCTCAACACGGACTTGTGCCGTCTGAAATTATTGATTTCGGAAACGTATTTTATTTAATTTTATTCTTTATTAAACCAAATTAATATAATATTATCTTTTCGGTAAAAATAATTTGAACCAATTACTTAGATTAATAACTTACGGTGACCTTTTTATTTTTAAAAAATAGATCAACCAACCTAATAACGTTTGTCAGTCCGCAGGTAGGCAAGCGACAGAAAAACAGAATTAGAGAAAATAATAAAATTGTTCCGCAATCCGGGGTAGTTTTTGAAAAGGAATTTATGGGGTGCACTAATATACACTCAATACTACTTTAGATAACTTGAAATATAATTAAAGGACGACTAGATTGAAGCCTATCTCAATAGAAAAGTAAGGAAAAATTCTGGAAAAGTGCAAGCAGCCGGGCCCCGCGTTAATGGGCGCTATTTTATGTGACTACAAATTGGGGAAACTTGAAGCTTTTCCAAAAAGTAGCACTCGCTGACGGCAGCTTTTCACCGGAGAGCGGTGTTGGTCCTGGGTTAGGAATACTTACACTTTTTTGTAGGGCGCCACCCAGTTTTTTGTTGTTAATAGAGTAGATAGAGCTTCAAACTGGGAAATGAGCTCTATAAGGTGAGGTGGTGAAAATTAAAATAAATCTTAAACATTGGGATAGCTTTCAATCAGTCTTTAATAGTAAGTAAATTAGTGACGTTAAGGGGGGTTAATTATGTACAAAAAAAAGGCGAACATAACATTATCATTATCCTGAGACGATTGCGGTTTAAGTATGATTATTAAGTATTTCTGTATTAATTGAGATTTAAAAATGCAACGTATTCTGATGTAAAAGTAACTTAAAAGTTATGCATTGAAGCTAAAAAAAATTCGACGCTAAGTACCTAGTATATTCTTTGGCCAAAGATATAGTCCTTTTATGTACATTTATATACAATCATATTACCGAAGAAATTAAAAAAACGTAGGTAATGAGGAACGATCAGAAGACTTGCTTACATTGCTAGATTATTAAATGAAAAATGATTACTTCGAGATGTCGACACGGGCAACATCCCACTTATGCACCCTTATAAAAAATGATTAAGTAAGTGAAGTAAAATGGTTACGGTGTATTGTAAAATCGTTAATAAATAATAACGGAAAGAACTGGCCTTAGGTCCATTGATGATTTGGCTGGAACAACAGCTTCTGGACGGCAACGGTGCTGGTAGCCTTACCACATGACTCCGTCTAGGAACCGGGTCTTGCAACGCAGCTGATTGCAGACCTATGGGAGTCCATTGATGAAACTGAAGGGAGCTTTACTAAGTTCCTGGATTGAACTAGTCCCTGAGATGAACAATTCTAAATGGGTCCAAAACCACAGGCACAATAACGCCTAGTTATTAAACCTAGCGTGAAACCCTGCAAGTAACAACGAAAATAACCAAAAAGTTCTAAAAACTCAAACATTAGGACATCTTACCTCTTTACTGAGGGTGCACTACCACCATTTCGGATTCACAACACGGCAAAAACAATATCTGGACATTTATACTAAAAATCCACTTAAAATTATGGGAAGTGTTCCCGAAAGTACCTTTACATGGTGCCAAAAAACTCTCAAAAAAACTTCGAGCATTAAAAATGAACGTGATTCTCCGATGCTGGACAAAGAATCCACACCAATTCCGCGGGGAGCTAAATCGTACCTTCCCATGGTACTGCGCGAACGTCCACCCGTCACTTATTATCTGCAACGCCCATAACTGGTACTACCTATTAAACTATTGTAGGGTGAATGCGCTGGACTTTGGGAATATGAATAATTGTTAATAATTTAGCATTTAAAAATTAAAAATGCTACAACCTGCCTTCAATGTTCAAGGCTTTCCAGGTTGTTTGTCAGGTCATGGTCATCGATCAAGCGAATGGCTCTTCTTTGAATGGAATCTAGCAATCTTAGGGTATGTTTAGGAGCAGAGCCCCAGATATGCGAACAGTACTCCAGCGATGGTCGAATTTGGGCTTTATAGAGCATCAACAGTTGTTGGGGTGTATAGAGGTTCTTAATTCGGAAAAGTATTCCAAGCTTCTGCAAGACTGCCTCAGCAATTGCCGCATCGTCACTAGTTCCAGACGTATGGGCGTTTCACTCTTAATACATACTGTGTACAAACTTTATAATGGTTTTATTTATTTATTTAACAATGACATGAATAATAATGATAATCAATTTACAATCAAGATCAAACTTCACTTAGGTAAGTTCATTTGATCATTTAATTATATTTGGCCCCGTCTCTGTAAAATACGAACAGATTGTAGATGTTTAAAGAATAAATCTTAATAATAATTTGTTATGATAATAATTCCCATTATCATAACAAAAAGAAAAGTGGGCCTTTGTTATATAATAAAGAGTGTCTGTAAAAGGTCTTTACAAAAACCTACCACATATTCTTCAGACCAAAATTAGCCGATTTAAGTAACTTACCTTAGTACAAAGTTGCTTAGTTTTGCGCTAGACGGCGCTGAAGTTACAATTTTTAAATCGTTTTTCTGGATTAATTCAAAAACTGCTCATACTATTTGCCGAAATTTGGCACGTTGGCATAGCTTTATGGGGCAAAAAAACCCATGTCACAATTCTGAGTAATATCAGTCCATGGGCGTAGAACCTGGGTTTTTTACTAATTGATTGTTTCAGATTTCTATGCCAATGGAACAAGAGGGGTTTGGGTACAAAATTCAGATGAGCCAACTCATTTGCTACAAAAAAGGTACTCTTGGTAAGACTCGATTCCTCTGACGGTTTTTAAGAAATTTGCATTTTATTACATAATACGTAGTCGTTTTTACCACGTAGTACTTGGGTTTTATAGAATTTTTTCTGTTTTTGATTTCTACGCCAATGGAAGATAAGAGGTTTAAGTTTAAAATTTAGATGAAACCAACTTATTTACTACAAAAAACCTCTTGAACAGTTTTCTTATCATCTGCTTTTTGTTCGCACGGTATTTTTCAGGTATGTACAACACGACCTTACACCTCACAAACGATTGTTATTGTTGATTATTATTAGTTTAATCTGACAACATAAGATTATTGTCAAATTTGTAACATTTAATATTGTTGCTAACGTTCAATCATTTTATCTGCTTGCATTCATTATTAGAAAACTTTAATTGTCGTGAATTATCGTGGCGGTGCAATACACTAATGCAGAATATACCGATATGATATTTGTATTTGGGTATTGCCAAGGAAATGGTCGAGAATGTGTCAGAGTCTACTCCGAAATGTTTCCAAATCATCGTATACCAAGCCACCCGACATTTGCTGCTGTTGAAAGACGCCTGCGGGAAAACGGCCAATTTACTGCTAAAGCCATTGATAATGGAAGACGGCGTTTTGTAAGGGTTCCTGAAGTCGAGGAAGACATTTTAGAACGTGTTGCAGAAGATCCAGAAATAAGCACCAGGAGGCTAGGTAGGGAAATAGGAGTGTCCAAAGATATTGTTCATGAAGTACTTCAAGAACAGTTGCTATATCCATACCATAAGATGCCAGTTCAAGATCTTTTACCTAATGATCCTGAAATGCACCTGGTTTTTAGTCGGCTTGTTCATAGGCAGAGAGAAGAGAATCCCAACCTTGCCAACAATATTTTGTTTACCAATTAAGCCTGTTTCACAAGAAGAGGGATTACACATTTTGATAATGAACATGTTTATGCGAATGAAAATCCACATGCTATCAAGATAAAACATTTTCAAAATGAGTTTAGAATTAATGTGTGGGCTTAATCACATTGTTGGTCCTGTCTGTCATTATTCCACAAAGATTAACTGGGGAAATTTATTTGCAACATCTACAAAATACGCTGCCAGATTTGCTAGAAGATTTACCTTTACAACTTCGGAGAGATATGTGGTTTATGCACGATGGAGCCACCACATTTTGCATTAAATGTTAGAAACTTTTTAAATCAGCAGTACCCGAATAAATGGATTGGTAGAGGTAATGTCCCTGTAAATTGGCCATCACGATCTCCGGACTTAAATCCATTGGATTATTTCTTATGGGGGCATCTTAAGACAGTGGTTTACAGGACAACTCCAGATAACGCAGAACAACTCCAGATAACGCAGAACAACTATGGCAACGTATTCAAGATGCAATAAATATTCTTAAGGGCGATGAACAAGTTCTGCAAAGAGTGTGTTTTAATTTTCTTCGACGTATAAATCTTTGTATTCATGAAAATGGTGGACATTTTGAGCAATTTTTATGATATTTCTATTTATTTCTGTTTATGATTTAGTTATTTTTTTTCTTTTTTTGTAAAAGCTAAAGCTAAAGGAATTGAGTCTTATCAAGAGTATCTTTTTTGTGCAAATGAGTTGGTTCGTCTGAATTTTGTGCCCAAACTCCTCTTGTTCCATTGGCATAGAAATCTGAAACAAGCAATTAGTAAAAAGCTCAGGTTCTACGCCCATGGACCGATATTAATCAGAATTGTGACATGGGTTTTTTGCCCCATAAAGCTATGCCAACGTACCAAATTTCGGCAAAATTGTATGAGCAGTTTTTGAATTAATCCAGAAAAACGATTTAAAAATTGTCACTTCAGTGCCTTCTAGCGCCCAAACTAAGCAACTTTGTACTAAGGTAAGTTTACTTAAATCGGCTAATTTTGGTCTGAAGAATATGTGGTAGGTTTTTATAAAGACCTTTTACAGACACCCTGTATATATATGTACCTATATAAATATATTGTAGCAAAGAAACTAAAAACTATATTTAACAAAAATATTTTAATTATGAACAAAATATGTAAGCCTATTAGCTTCATTAAGAGCTAAGAACAATCTGGCCAAAATTAGACTAATTTTGAATAGGGCGATTATAAAATACTGGAGGTAGCAGACCACCCTGCCGCAAAACGGATGGTATCGAAAGTAACACCTTTTCTAAATGCAGCTGAAGTTGCTGTATGATGAGTACTATGGGAACCGAATTCGGAATCATCAACACCTGAGAGTTACATAACTTTTTTAATCCATCTGGAAATGGTTTGTGATGAAGCATTGTGAAAAGGTTTTTTGAAAGTCAAAAGGTTGTTACACTTGGTGCCATCCGTTCTTAAACTTTCTGTCTTTGATATAATCTATACTAGTTGAATCTACACAGACTGATTTGTCTGAATTAAAGTAGGGCAGGATTAAAAATGGTTGTAATCTGTTTTTGTCTGAAGCTTTAATTTTTTCAGGAACCTATATCTCGATTCCCCTATCTGATTGTACAATATTTTCTAATTGAATGGAAGCTATTGTTTGTACTCGCTGACCAGTCGCCAGTGCAATTAGCATACAAAGTTTATATAAATAAATAAATAACCGTTTATTGTCTAACAGGATACAAGCCCAATCTAAAGACAATTGTACAATAATAATAAATTAATGAAAATGTTGTACTTAAAGTAAGTAAAAAAGAAGTAGGAAAAGTAAAATAAGTTACAAGTTATAATAATAATAATAATAACAGTAAATAAAAAATAACAATAGCAAGAGCTAAGTTGGATTTTCCATCATAGCGAGCTTAAATTTGCTTTTTAATTTATGAAAAGAGTCGCTGGATAAATCAACCGACGCTAGACTCTCCACAACATTAAAGTTCATACATGTCCGATAGAGGGGTGCTTTGGTGGCTAGGTTAGTTCTTACGGATGGCAGATAGAATCTGTTGTGATTTCTGGTATGAAAGGGTGGAGCTAAAAAGTTTAACTTGTATAGGAAGGCCAAGGAGTGTAGCATATGCTCTTGGTGCAATGCCAAGAAGTTGAATCTATTCAGAAGCTGTAGGTGATCAAAGCCGCGTTGGGAATACGTACCGTCTAATCTGTAATCGGTATGTGAGGTACTCCAAGCTAATTGTCTAAGGTTCTTAGGAATTTTAAAACGGGTGCTGTATCCCACGTACAAGAGTATTTGGGCTTGCTTGGTCGTAACGTATACCCCCTTAAAAAATCTTTTAATTCTATGCTTTTGACCTAAAAGAGGTCCAAAGATTTGTGCAATGGCAGACCGGTACGAGTTTAATGTGCTATATGATGAACCTCTGGTATATTGAAAGGATAAAAAGTTTAAGACATCAGGTACTGATGCAGCAAAAATAATAATCTTATTAGTTTGGCAAAACTCCCACCACAACTTCAATGCAGAATCATACTGCTTAAATGTAGCCGCAGTTACAGTGACCAAACATATATTAAAAGCTGACTGGAATCTGGCCTAACTGCAAAGCCTGCTGGACAAGATTCCTACTTCCAGGGTAAGCTGACGCCAAAGAGGATGAGGAACTGACCTGTCAACAGAAAGTAGTAATCCAATATTTGGTTTTAAAATATTAGGACTCACAGTTAACAAGGATCGAAAAACAGGGTACCATTTTGCATTAAATGTTAGAAACTTTTTGAATCAGCAGTACCCGAATAAATGGATTGGTAGAGGTAATGCCCCTGTAAATTGGCCATCACGATCTCCGGACTTAAATCCATTGGATTATTTCTTATGGGGGCATCTTAAGACAGTGGTTTACAGGACAACTCCAGATAACGCAGAACAACTCCAGATAACGCAGAACAACTATGGCAACGTATTCAAGATGCAATAAATATTAAGGGCGATGAACAAGTTCTGCAAAGAGTGTGTTTTAATTTTCTTCGACGTATAAATCTTTGTATTCGTGAAAATGGTGGACATTTTGAGCAATTTTTATGACATTTCTATTTATTTCTGTTTATGATTTAGTTATTTTTTTTCTTTTTTTGTAAAAGCTAATACGTATTAAGTAATAAAACGCAAATTTCTCGAAAACCGTCAGAGGAATTGAGTCTTATCAAGAGTATCTTTTTTGTGCAAATGAGTTGGTTCGTCTGAATTTTGTGCCCAAACTCCTCTTGTTCCATTGGCATAGAAATCTGAAACAAGCAATTAGTAAAAAGCTCAGGTTCTACGCCCATGGACCGATATTAATCAGAATTGTGACATGGGTTTTTTTGCCCCATAAAGCTATGCCAACGTACCAAATTTCGGCAAAATAGTATGAGCAGTTTTTGAATTAATCCAGAAAAACGATTTAAACATACAGGGTGTTATGGAAATGACTTATTATTTTTTAACCCGTAAATATATAGGTCGAGACGAATTGGGGAAAAATTGCTATAAATGGCGCTCGAAGCTAGAAATTCGAGAAAAATGCCTTCAAAAATTTAGGTCCAAAACACCTACGCGCCAATGACCCAAACAGCTGATTTGGGTAATTGTTTACTTTAGTGCAAATGTTGAATTTTTCGCTAAAATTTCGTATATAGGCTAATTAAGGGTAGCTGATCACAATTTTCCTTTTGCGTTTAGGCGGCAAATGCACTGGTTTTGAGAAAAAAAATGTTAAAGTTTTTCTAACTCACCGGTATGTTATTTTGCATGTAATCCTAAAATGTTGCTATTTTCAATAAAATATTACTTGTCGGAGTCATAGTATACACTTCTGAGTTGAAATAAACGAAATATGCCACAAGGAAACTCTGAAAAACGGGATAACTTGTAAGCGAACAGAAAACTCTACGTTATCTGGAAAAAGACGGGAGACAGCTCACTGACAGCTGGCCAAAAAAGCAGAAGCAAACTGCACCCATGTTGTCAGATTGTTAGTGTATTATAAATTGCCTATACTTTTCAATTCATTTTTATTAATTGAATGAATCCTATTGGCTCGAGCTAGCATATCATTCTCCTGGATGGAAGCCATTAATAATTACAAGAAAAAGAAGAACAATCTGGCAACGTGAGTGCAATGAATCTGAAAAGAGACGCTTCTATTTGTCGGCGTATTAACAACGAATTTAATTAAATTTGTGCCTTTTCCATTGTTTTTTTGCTAAAATGTTGTTCTTATTTTATGAACAGATAGTTTGGTGAAAGTTTTATCACATATTTTGAAGGGAAAACCATAAAATCTAGGAAATAGAAAGGAAAGTGAAACGCGACACCCAAAGATATCGAAATAAACAAACCTCAAAAAGAATACCCTAACCTGTAAGTGAAAAACTTTAACATTTTTTTTTCTCAAAACCAGTGCATTTGCCGTAAAAACGCAAAAGGAAAATTGTGATCAGCTACCCTCAATTAGTCTATATACGAAATTTTAGCACAAAATTCAACATTAATTGCACTAAACTAAACAATTACCATTCCAGCAGTTTGTCTTGTCAAAAACACATGTGTTCAGGGGCATTGAACTATCATGGAAGGCGCACATAGTCCGGTTTTAAGGTATTTTACAAAATTCAAAATACTTCCGATTTTAGAAAAAAAAACTATCAAGTGTAACTCTAGACCACCTCAGGAGTGGCCCCTTAAAATATAATAAGTCATTTCCATAACACCCTGTATATTAAAAGCTGACTGGAATCTGGCCTAACTGCAAAGCCTGCTGGACAAGATTCCTACTTCCAGGGTAAGCTGACGCCAAAGAGGATGAGGAACTGACCTGTCAACAGAAAGTAGTAATCCAATATTTGGTTTTAAAATATTAGGACTCACAGTTTTTTCTTAGTTCGATTTCACCGAAGATACGATAAGTACCTACGCACAGGTCTCATTTTTTCACCCTTAATTAAACAATAAAACGAAAAATGAATTCTGAATGAAATATACATATATTGAGGATATTTGGATATCCATTGATACTTGGTTTGTTCCTCGCTCAGTTCTAAAGTACCGACGACTATCAGGGTACAGTCGACGATTGTACGGGTGCGGACAAAATACTCGTACTTCTATCTCACAGTCTAAGGGCATTTACAATGATTTTTCTATAGGCAAGTGCCTTAGACCCTTAGACTGTGCCGACGATGTACAATTGTTTTGTCTACCTATATTGTAAGTACATTGTACATAGATTAAAGGCATACTTAAAAATAACTGCTTTCTAAAATTAAGATTCTGTTAGTTGAAGTTTAAAAACATCTAAAATCGAGTCTAAAGTCATGTTTTTTTGGTACATCATGTCACAGAAACTCGGATAGAAACCGACTTCTAAAACAATGAACGATTTTTTGATACACAGTAAGTCCATTATGGTTAGGATTATAAAACAATAAGTGTTTAATATAATGTAAGTCATATAACATAAAAACCCAACTAAAAATAAAAAGTTAAGCATTTTAAATATAATAAAATTGTAAACTATCTTCATGTTGAATGTAAATAATTTCAATATTCCGTAATCTTTTCCTCCAGAATAGATAGTTCTATAAGAAAAAATGTGAAATTAATTTTTTCTCGTTTTTTCTTATTTTTTTACAGATTTTTAGCCAATTTATATTGTTGAACAATGTTACTAAAATCATTTGGTTCCAGATAAAATTGGTTAGTTCTATTTATTCTAATTGGCCCATAAAAAATAAATCTTTTGTGGACAACGTTGACATCATCTGAGCGAGGACAAATGAACTTATTTAAATCGTATTTAGGAAATTTCATTTTAAAGTTATTTTCATCCATTTTTTCTATGGTTCTACCAATATACCATTGATTTTCATAACTAACCGCGTAATATTTCTCTATCTTTACACAAGGTGTTAATATATTAGAATCACCCTCTAAATCGTCTTTTGTATTAGTTTCCATTTCGTCCGCTACTTTCTCTCTTTCGTTACCTGAAGAATCCTTGGAAGAATGGTCCTTCTTGTCTTCGCCTTTATTTAGATTTTTCCTAGTTTTTTTCTTAGGTGGCATGTTTGTTTTACTGGTCTTGTCTGAAGAATTGACTATAAATCGTTTTAATCTGTCAGTACTGATTCGGCCGTCGTGCTCATCAAGAAGCCAACAAAATGATGATTTTTTTAGAATCATTTTCTTTTCTTGTATCTGAATTTCAGCATAGGGTGACTCAGTAGACACATTAATAATTTCCTCGGAAAAGTCTCTTTATTCTATGTTCTCTGTTTCCTTGCTGATAAAGTGTACGTTACTATTATTGTGCTCAGAAGTTTCGATATGGTCATCAACCTCAGTTTCTGTTGGATCTTGGACTGAATCAATTCCTTCTTTTGTTACATCTACTTCGAGATCAACATCTGGTACCGACAAGGTCATTGGCAAATCGATATTAAGATAATCGTCTTTATCAATACTTAAGTAAAAATTCTTCATATGATCTATAGAAGCATTTAGGGCACGTTGGACGGTTGCCTCAGTGTCAATGTTTATAAGATCATCCTCGTGTAGTATAATACGTTTTGGAAAAATCTGCAAACATTTTTTTTCTTCACGCGGAAAAGCATACTCTGCACCAATTTCATGAATGATGCTGTTAATAACATGTATTCGATTGATACGTTCGGTAAGGTTTTTTATACTATCTGCACCAATTTCATGAATGATGCTGTTAATAACATGTATTCGATTGATACGTTCAGTAAGGTTTTTTATACTAAAGTTAATGATCGTTGAAAATGTTGAAGTGATTGATCTAGCCGTTCTGAATACTTTTTTACTTACAATTTTTTTTATACATAATGGTGTTAAACCCCCTCCCGCGAGCTCGGGCAATTGGCACACGTGCTCCACAGCTAGTGCTGCTCGTGCTCTCTGGCCACCACTTGTATTCGTTTTTATCACTAAATAAATTCATTTAAATTTTTTTCCCTTTGTCAATAGCCGTCTACTACGGTTTTGCTTATTCAGCGGTGCTCGTCATAGCATCGCTAAAATACGCATCAAGTGCTTTTAAGAACAGTGAACAATGCGTCATGGCTGTTTTTTCCATCTGATGGTTTATTTTTACCAAGATATTCACAATTAAAAAAAAATTACCATTTTGTGAAGAATGACCCGTTAAGACAGTTTTTTTTATCAATTTTTAAATAACTCCTAATGTCAAGCATATCAATTCAAACGGCCACAAGATTAGTAAAATATTTCTTACTTACCTATATAATAATAATAATAATAATAATAATCTTTATTGTCTAACAGAACAGGTTCCAATTACAAGACAATGTGACACAAAAATACAAAGATTTAGTTTAAAAAATAATAATAATAGGCTAACAAAGGATTAGTAAATAATTCTGAAATAAAGAAAAAAAAAAAGATGATGAAATTCAGGATGTTAACGTTGTTGTAATAGTTTGAGTTTAGTTGCATTTATAAACTGAGGGAGGGACAGGCCAAATACATCAATGTCATTGCAGGTATTATTGAAAATAAACATTGATTGATAGATTGGTGTTTTAATTAAGAAGTTTGTTGAGGGAATAGGCAGATGGAAGACGGGAGAGGATCTGGTAGTGCGTGAGGGAACATGGAAGTTTATACAGGATAGTAGCATAGGGCAATCTATGAGCGATCTGCACACTTTGAACAAGAACTGAATGGTCAAATAATATCTGCGATTGAGAAGCGATGGTATCTGAAATCTTATTAAAAGGGCATTTTGGTCAGAGCCTCTGGGGGATATGTGCGATCTTTCTTAAATGAAAGATATTTGACAAACTTTCTTTGGACGTTTTCTAGAAGATTGATGTATTTGTGGAATATGGGGTGCCATATAATAGCACCATATTCTAGTTTGGATCGCACAAAACTATAATAAAGGGTCTTCAATGTTTGAGTATTTGTAAAATCAGCCGAATTTCTTATAATGTATCCAAGCATCTTCATTGCACTGCTATAGGTATTGCTGATGTGAAAAGTAAAGGAAAGTTTTGGGTCAAAAACCACACCCAGGTCTCTAAAAGTATCACACTGTTTAATGGTTGAGTTATCAATACTATAGTTGAACCGAATAAAGTCGACCTTATTTATAAGTGTCATGGCGAAGCATTTGCTTACGTTCAGGGGCAAGTTGTTAATTTTGCACCACTTTTCCAGGGTGTTTAGCAATAACAGGCAGTCAGATAAATTACTTATTACTCTGAATAGTTTTAAATCGTCTGCAAAAAGCAGTACATTGCTGGACATATCATTACTTATGTCATTAATGAAGATTAAAAATATTAAGGGGGCTAGATTGCTACCCTGAGGAGCACCACTAGTGGCTTTGAATTTAAAGGATTGATAACCGCGAATCTCAACATACTGTACGCGATCTTTTAGATAGGACTCAAGGAATGAAACAAGTTGTTGGTTAAAGCCTAATTGAGATAGTTTACGTAATAAAATGGAATGATCAACTCTGTCGAAGGCTTTTGAAAAATCAGTATAGATGGTATCAACTTGCTTGCGTTTATCCATAGCCTGTCCCACGTATTGAGTAAAGCAGGCAAGATTAGTTACTGTACTACGGGCGTTGAAGAAGCAATGTTGCGTGGGTGAAATTAGCGATTTTATTTGGCTAAAAATGCATTCATAGATAGACATCTCGAAGACCTTGGCAAATGGAGACAAAATAGAGATTGGTCTGTAATTTGATATTTCACTGGAATTTCCCTTTTTGAGAACTGGGGTGATCCTTGCCTCCTTCCATACCTCTGGAAATGTATTAGTTTTAATTGATAAATTAAAGATAAATGACAGCGGATTAAGAAGAGGAGCAGCGCAGTCTTTGACAACAAAACATGAAACCCTATCAGGTCCACATGTTGGCTTGTTTTTTGTTTTCTTTAAAGATGCCATGATTAGTTCGTCGGAAAGGTGTTTGAGGATGACGGAAGTGCATCCACTTGATATTTCTTGTGAATAGGCTTCATTAGTTGGGGTGGTGAAAGCGGATTTGAAAAAGTTTGCGAAGGCATTTACAATATCGTTAGGTTCGGAGTACTGAGTGGTGTCATCCATAAACATTTCAGGCAGTGCGCATGTTGCTTTTTTTGAGTTAATAAATGACCAGAAATTTTTAGGATCATTGAAGATGGAATCCTCAGTCTTGTTAGTGTAGGTTTTGTAAGCAATATTAATCTTTCTTTTAATACTAGCACGGAGTTCTTTATATTGAAGCTGTAAAATTGGGGAGTTGGATTTTTTAATTTTTTCAAAAACTCTATGCTTGCGTTTTGTATCTTTAATAATTTCAGATGTAAACCATATGGGGTATGTTTTTTGATGGATGATAGACAGAGGAACGCATGCGTTGAAAATTTCGTACAGTATCTTATAAAACCGAGTGCATGCTTCATTCACATCAGATAGTGTATACAGAACCGACCAGTCCACATTCAAGATCATCTCATATAAAAGTGGAAAATTTGCTTTCCTGAAATTATTCTTTAGTTGAGATAGGTTTACAGGGAATTTTGACTTTTTGTTAGCGTGAAGGGATAGGGCAATGTTAAGGCAGGGATGATAGCTATCTTCCTTCACTAGAGGAAAAGATTCTGCGGAGACGTCACAGGTAACATTTGAGAGAACCAAATCCAGAGTTGTACCATAAGTATTAGAGATAAAGTTATGTTGCTCCAAGGCAAAAAGGTGAAGGAAGCTTTTGAGTGTTTCAGTTTTTGTATCATCTGTATAATTTCGGTGAAGCGTAGGCATATTAAAGTCGCCCATAATTACCATATTGCTACCATATATGTACTGAAGTGATTCAAGGCATTCAAGAAATGTTGTTAGGTCATTGTGGGTCATGCTGGGTGGTATGTAGATAACTAATATAAGTAGTGTGATAAAATTAACGCTTACCCTACATCCCACAACATCTACCTCAATGACATTGTTGCGAACGGCCTGAAGATCCAATTGAATTGCTTTATATCTATTGTTCACTGCCAAAATCACACCACCGCCCCGTGATACACCCATCCCAGCTAAATCCCTATCACAGCGAAACACTGAGAAGCGATTGTCGAAAAGTTCACTAGACGAGACTCCATCTTGGATCCAGCTCTCCGTAATTGCTATAAAGTCATGATCAGCTTCACAAACCGACTTATAAAAATCATTTGTCTTAGTATTGAGGCCTCTTACATTTTGATATAAACAGGATATTTCTAGGTTCGGGGATGTTGACGTACTGTTAGACAAACCTAATAGTTTAAATTATCGTTCATTGTAATAATTTTTGGAAAGCCATTATAGTACTTAATCTTAAGATTGGTTTCGCCATTCTGCAACCGAGAATCCAGGGTTGTTTTCAATTGTTTGTACTCTTCAATCTGCTTGGGTGTTCTATCATATCCAAGTGAGATATTCTTGTAGGAATCTATTTTTCGTACTTCCTTGGCACGGCGGACAATAGTTTTGACGTCGGCACTAGATTCCAATATTACTTTGATTGGTCTGATTTTTGAATGATTTTCTCGACCAACGCGAAAAACCTTTATATTCTCGACTTTGGCATCGGAATAGGCTTTTAAGATTATATCTGTAGCGGTTACAGTATCCATCTCATGCCTTGTTTGCCCCTCTGAAGGAGCAACTTCCAGTGCACCAAATATCATAATATTCTTCTGACGCAGTTGTCTTTCACTAAGCTCTTGAAAGGATTTGCGTACAACTTCATTGGTTGATGCACTAGGTGCACCATTGTCGATGTTATCCGATAGCTTACGTCTTAGTTCATCAATTTCCGATTGGAGCTTTGATGATATTTTTATCTGTTCTTCGTATTTAGTAAGCAGAACGTGATATTGGGTCTCCATTTGAATCAGTTTTTTCATAATGTCGTTAAGTGAGACCTGGGCGTCCAAATCTGGTGACATATGAGTGGATGCCTGTACCTCATCCGGAATATGGTTCTCATTGCTAACCCCCGGGCCGATAGAGAGGCGATTTCGGGTTTGTCTGGTGGTACGGCTAGGTAGGATGCCAGTTTGAGAAGACATGGGGTCTGAATCGCTTTTGGTGGAGGTTTCTCCACTCCCACGTTGAGCGTGACCTGCACAGGTATCACATGTCCAAGTCGTTTCATTAGTTTTTTTCCACATCGCTGATTGTTTGTTGAATTCCTTATTCGTAAGCCCAGAGCAACCTTTGTGAAACCATGACAGGCATACGCAGCATGAGATCGATGGTGATTTGTCGCTGATATCTCCTTCACAAAACGAGCATCTTATGTTTTTGCTGTTTGGTGCCATAAGTAGATTAAATGATAAACACTGAACTTATGCAATTGTTTAGGATACTTGAAGTTTTGACCCACGATATATATATAAACGGTCCTGCTGAAAAACTTTCGTGCAGTTTGTCCGCGCCCACCTGGTAGAAGCAAAAAAGAATAAAAGATACACAAACGAACGCAGGTCCACTTTGCACTAAATAAACATGTGCAACTTAGTTCCGTAATATACGAAGGAAAATCACTATTAATTAGTTATGCTATGTATTCGGTAACATCGAAACTATCGATTGTACTACTTTGAATTAATTCATTTGGATTTAAACTTCAGAAAACTGTGATATATGGACGAGATCCACAACATACGTATTTACGGGCCGAGACGGACAACACTCATACGGACAACATATTACATTTACACAGGAATTGTTTAAAATCAACAGAAAACAGACTACACAGCAACGAATACTGACGACGCACCTGCGGCTGATTTTCTAACGAAATGCTATTCGGCAGATAGCGAGCCAGCCGAGGAGCCGAGCCGGCGCAGACAATAGAATTTCCGATGTTGCCACGTCAAACGGAATTTCTTTTTACATTGCTCAACATTTTCTACATTGCTTTTGCATTGCTTCGCATTTTGTTACATTGCTTTTGCATTGCTTCGCGTTTTCTTACATTGCTTTTGCATTGCTTCACATTTTCTTACATTGCTTCGCATTTTTTTACATTTCTGGAATGTTTTAGATAATTCTTATCAATGCTTTACATTGCTTGCATTGCTTTTTACATTTTTTGACGCGTGTACACCACATTGCTTTAGCGGTTTAACCCTCCGTACATGACTTATATTTTAAGAAGTGTGATAATAATTTTAAAATATTAGCATTCTTTTTATCAGGTAAGGAAATAGAAAGGCTTGTGAATCATAAATGAAACCCAAGTACTGGCATTGCTGAGATGGAACAAGTTTGCATTTTGTATAATTGATTACGAAGCCAAGTTTTTTAAAGATGTTAATGGTAAACTCGAATCATCCAAATATAAGACTGACAAGAAACCTTTACTTCTTAGAAAAGCTGCTAAGGGCTTCATTAATTTTGTAAATACCAGTGGTGCACAATTTAAGCCAAAAGGGAGGCAATTAAATTCAAATAATTTTCCCTCAAATTTAAATCTCAAAAAATTTTTATCCTTCATCTTTAAGGTCTAACATTAGAAAATAATTCTTTTGAATTATACGTGAGACAGTTTTATAGTCCTCTAATTTGAAATGGTCCGCTTTAACAAAGGTGTTAAGTGATTCTAAATTAATAATTAATCTATAAGAACCATCCGGCTTTGGGACAACAAATATATTTAAAAAAAACTGACCTTCTTGGAAATTGACAGGGCTTATAGCTCCGGATCCAATCAATTTGGAAACACAACCAGATAATAGTATATTAAAGTACATGTTTTATAAAGCATCATCTTATAGCACGCGTCCATGTTAAAAAACGAGCCGCTTGCGGCGAGTTTTTTAACGGGACAAGTGCTCTAACTGCTTTATAAAACACGTACTTTATACTATTTTTTCTATTTTGTATTTTTTTCAATAAGAAAATACATATTTAAAAAGAAAATCAACCCTTCAAATTTTGTAAATTTGTGTGTCTAAATTCTATGTTGGTAATACTCTAAATTTCTTTTTATCATAGTAGCCTTGACAATAAATAATATTTTCTTTGTGTCATTGTCACGAAATTTGTGATTTAATATTTCATAGAGTTGTTCATAATTATAATTAAAAAAATATGGAGCATGATAATCTAAGTTTAACTCCCCCTGAGTTAAGGGATATTGCTAATAAAACGATAAATCAACTTTTACCAGAGAAATCCCGAAAACTTTCTTTTCTCATGGATAACAATAACAGGAAACGTCAGACGTCAACAGAATAAAACATTTAAATATAACCAATGCCAACTTTTAAAAAATAAAATTCGGAGTTCGAAATGGATATATTTCGAACTCGCTAGCGCGTTCGAAATATCTATTTTTCGAGACAAAATTAGAAAAAATCTGTTTTTTCACTTGGGGACCATTTAGGTTCTTTCGGAATACAATTCTGTATCGGTGAAGTGAGGAAAGGAATTCTAAGCCCTGATATCCAAGAAAGGATATTTCTATCACTGGTGATAACCACCCATTTTTTGTAGAAATGTTTTAGTCTGCCTGCATATTTAGTAGACATACCTGCTTATTTTCTAATACAACTTTTCCCTGGGATACTTTTGTCTTTGCTGTTCCTTCCTGTTGATTCTCTGGCCCTCTTCTCTTCTTCTTTCTTGGTGTCGAAACCTTTGATGAGAAATGTTGTTCTTGTAAACTAAGGAGGACTTTCTTGTTCCACCCTGATAAGTCTCTTGTTGACGGGGCGGACCCCTGGAATTTAAATTCTTGTCTGCATTATAAGTTATTGAAGGTGTAAAATTTTTCTTAAAAACCTTGGGCTTCGGCTTCAATTCTAATCTAGAACATTCTACCTCTTTTGAAACTTTAAGCCTCTCCCCCAATTTGTCTCCAAAAAGCCAACCATCAACATGACTATTTGAAAGGGTCTGTTTTGCTTCCTTCGTCAGGTCTAATGATATAAGTTCCCTTCTTGAAATATACTGCTTATGATGCAGATCTAGTTAAAGGCGACTGGCATCACTTGCTTGTTGTATAAACAACATATTTTTGCTGACATCAGCCTCTCCTAACAAAGTAGTTAAGAGGTGACCTTAGTCAGAGAGAGCCGTACCCATTTGATTCTGCAAGTAAATAATTTTCTTGTCTCTGCGTGACACTACCTCTCATATTGCAGAGGCTACCTCAAGATTTAGTTTTGGGGCTTCTAACAAGGAACAATTCTCTGGAGGAGAATATTTATTTAGGGTCGAAGATCTTTCTTCGTCAGATAGGCCTTTCTTCAAAACATTTGTCCAGAACAAGGCTATGTTTTTTTGAAAAGGAGGTATCTCCTTATTGGCGTGCGCTGTATCACAGCCAAAGATTGAAAGCACGGCCTGGTCTAAATCAGGCCCGGTATTTTCTTCTTCTTTGTCAGATCTTTTATCCAAAAGAAAGAGACCAGATGAGCGAAGAAACTGATAATATCCAAAAGGTCGGGACAATTATTTATACAATATATTGTTATCAAAACAATATATGTAAACAATTAGTGTTATCAAAACACAAGTGTTGTCAAAACACCCATTGATGTAAACAAAAACATCATAGACATTCAGAATCATAAACAAGCATTAGTCATAAGACTTTACCTTGAGAAATTTGTAGTAGGCCTCCCGAATGGAAACACTCACTACCTGCGTCGCTATTTTGATCTTCCGATGGGAAAGCATCTGTTACTGTCCTTGTCGGGGTTACGACAACCGGTGCAAAAGGAGACAAGGACCGCTGCGGTGACGTTAAAGGCAGAATATTTTCGGCATGTTGCTTGTCAAAATTAGTCAATTGTTTTTTTAGTTTTTTAAACTTTTTGAGGAGTTTATACTCTTCCTCCGATTCATCGACAGTTCTCTTTCGTTTACAAGACTCTTCCATGATCACTGGAGTAAACTATGGGCACAACCACACAAAAAAACAACACTTTAGCACTTGTAAACAAGCACACAAAAATTTACGTCGTGAACACACGGCACAAAAAAAGAGAATGAATTTAACCGTGGGTGGCGCAGGCAGTGTTGCCAACACCAAAATATTAAATTGTGCGACGACTGGATGCAAAATATGCGATTTTATGCACCAAGATGAATTTTATACATTTAACATATTGGAATTCCAAAGGACCACAAATTTCTACTTACCTTTATTTTTGTGCAGATCACGTGCCGCACAAGAAAATGTTTTGAGTTACTGAATAAAACGTGTTTATTACAAAAAAAAACACGGATTATAGTTTCCTAGACCTAAAACTTGTTCGAAGTCCAAGCGGTATATATCTAATAAAACGGCAGCGGCCGACAAATCGACGGGTATTGCGTGGCAACTACCATGGAGTTAGCGCATTTTACCTTGGGGATCGCTTGCTTTAAACGTTATTGAAGTCCTTAAATATGTAAGCTGTAAAATTCTAACATTATCAATTTTATTATCAAATTATGCAAAATTATGCGATCTGCATTAGGGTGCAAAAAATATGCACAGGCAGGTGAAACGATGCGAAAATCGCACAATTATGTACCGATTGGCAACACTGGGCGCAGGGATCGATGACTACGGATGGGCTATTTTTTGTGTACCTTTTAAAATTGTGGCAGTGGCAATAATTTTTATATTTTAAAAATGCTACTTAAAAAATGCAAGCACTTTAAGTTCAAATGTTTTAAATTACAATTTAGAGTAATTTTAAGTGACCGTCAGAATTCTCGCTCCATATGGAAAACTTTTTAATTATCGACTTTTAAAAAATTTTATTCTTGATAAAAGTTTTTGCGCTGTAATGCATACGAGGAAGATTCAATTTTTTAAAAGTTGCTTAAGAGTAAAGTACTCTTATCTTTTGTTTTGGATAAAATTATTGTTTGTAAAAGTTTTTTACAATTAAAAGGTATGCCCGAATACGAATTCACGACCTATTCAAAAAACGAAAAAAAAAATTATTTTTTTGTCTTACCCTGTATAGAGACTGGATCAAAGAGATCAAATTATTTTCAAAAGTTCTTTTTAATATTTACTTTTAGAATATTAATCAAACCTAATTTCTCGTTATTTCTAATTTTTCGTAAACTATTCAAAAAAATTATTGCAAAATTTTAGTTTTGGAGCAATTAGGTTTAAACCAAAATTAATTTTAGACAATATGTTCAGGATTTTCTTAAATTACTTAAAACATGTCTTGTCTTCCCAATTTTAAAAATTAATTTAAGTAAAAAAATCTAAAAGTTCGGTAATTTTGCTAAACTACTGAAGCGCATTAAATTTTTTTCTACAAACAGAAGCCCCGAAAAATATCTTATTTACAGGTTGACCTATTCCTGAAGGTTCTTATTTGCTTACTTTCCGTTTGTGCTAACAAATTCCAGCGGTAGTTGACGAAACAAATTCCAGTGTGTCATGATCAGTGTCATGCTTTTAGTAATTTATGAATGAACTCTAGAAGAAACCGAGACTGCCATGAGTGAAAGAAATGAAATACAAAAATGGAAAACCTTCAAAAACTGACATAAGCTAACCAAATATCCCGTTAAATAATTTTAAATTTCTTATTAATTTGGGTATAAAGTTTTTCTCGCCTTTGCTTGTCAAAATGGTGCAAAATTTGTCTCTTTAAGAGAAAATTTAAATTGTTTCAATTTGTAGCAAAAATATCACACATCGAGAAACTGCAAACATTTTTAATAGAAGGCATCCAAGCAGAAATGTTTTTCACTCAACGGTAAGAAGAATTGTTATAAAGTTTAGGCAAACTGGATCAGTAGAGAATAGAAATATAGTACCTCATTAGAAAACCGAAACGAACGAAGAAATAACTTTAAATGTTTTATTTTCCGCGATTGGAAGCTCTCAAATACCATTATCTGCAAGGGAGAAGTTAGTGTTTCCGAACGTTTAGAATTTTTTAAGCAAATAATTACAAGCCAAAGTTTGTTCATACTGTTAAAGAGAGGAATTGAGATGCGCGTGTTGATTTCTGCTTTTGGTATCAAGGTGTGGTAGAAAATGACCAACATTTTAGCAAATATGTATTTTTACCAGACGAAGCAACCTTTTCGTCCAATGGTTGCGTCAGCTCGCAAAATTCACGGTGGTGGGCCAGTGAAAATACTCTTTTTTTTTATGATGAGGCACAGCGCTGCAGGATAAATCCTTTATGGCGCTCTAGGAGCGGTGCGTGTGCGCAGGAAACGATTCACGTTGGTCTTGAATCTTTAAAGATTATACTCGTTGGGAACACGACTTCAGGGAGGTCGTTCCAGAGTGATGACGTTCTCCAGATGATAGAATTTTGAAACAGTGTCGTTCGAGGGACACTAAGCTGAACCACGTACTGGTGGGCTGCAGTGGCTCGTCGTGTATTTCTACCAAGGTATCAAGCGGGAAACCTCAGTTGAGCACTTGCTATGAAAATATTTGTAAAATAGACTCAATTTGCCAACCCGCCTTCGATGTTCAAGGCTTTCCAGGTTATTTGTCAGACTATGGTCACCGATCAAGCAAATGGCTCTTCTTTGAATGGAATCTAGCAATCTCAGGGTATGTTTAGGAGCACAGCCCCAAATATGCGAAAAGTACTTCAGCGATGGTCGAATTTGGGCTTTATAGAGCATCAAAAGTTGTTGGGGTGTATAGCGGTTCTTAGTTCGGGAAAGTACTCCAAGCTTCTGCGAGGCTGCCTTAGCAATGGCCGCAACGTGACAATGCCAAGACATATGACTATCCAAATTTACGCCCAATAAATGAATTGATGAAGCCAAGAGAATCGAGTGTCCTGCCATAACTATGTCCGGTTCTTTAACATTAACTTTTTTGGAAAAAACTGCCGCCTGGGTCTTTTTAGCGTTAAATTCTACTTGGTTACTGTCACTCCAAGACAGAATTTCTTCCAGGTCTTTGTTGAGATGTGAGACCTCTTGCTGCCTAGAGAGATGTGCATTGGCAGCCAATGTCCGAGCATCTAAAATAAAAGATGAAACAAGTGTGCTGTCATCAGCGAAGCTATATATAGGATTTTTAGTTTTTTCCAAAAGATCGTTAATGTATAGTAAAAAGAGGGTGGGCGACAATATAGAACCTTGAGTGACTCCGGCGTTGATGTTAAATGTATCTGAAAGAAATCCATCCATCGCCACTCGCAGAGAACGGTCTTTAAGAAAGCTCGACAGCCATGAACAAAACTGAACCGGCATTCCGTATGCTCTCACTTTAGTTAAGAGCCTCTCATGCCATATTCGGTCAAAAGCCTTGGAAATGTCTAGTGCTACCGCCCGGGACTCCCCATGATGTTCTATTGCGTTGTTCCAAACGTGAGTAACATAAGCGAGAAGGTATCCTGTTGATCTAGACTTACGGAATCCATACTGGAGGTCGCTAATAATGTTGAAGCATTCCAGGTATTTTAATAATTTTTTGTTGATAGCTTTCTCCATAACTTTTGATATAACTGAAAGCAATGCGACTGGACGATAGTTGTTTGGCAAGGTCTTCTTGCCTTTTTTGGGTATGGGCTGGACTCGCGCAGTTTTTTAGCAAGAAGGAAATATTCCTTTTTTGTAGGATAAGTTAAAAAGCCTACAAAATACCGGTGTCAGTTCGTCAGCGCATGTCTTAATTAGAATGACTGGAATATTGTCAGGACCAGAAGCCTTTTTAGTGTCAGGACTCCTCAAGATTCGTTTGGCGGTGGCGGAAAATAATCACAGGCATTCTCGATTCTACAGGGGGAATGTTTGGTGGAGTACTTCCCTGAAAATTAACCGTTGAATGTGAAGAAAATAGTTCCCCCAGTAAGTTTGCTTTTTCCTGTGCTTTGGTCGCAATGGTGCCATCAGAACGTGTTAGGGGTGGAATGGTTGACTTGGTAAAGTTCTGACTGACGGCCTTAGCTACCGACCAAAATGATCTTAAGCTGTTAGGACATTCAAGAAGTTTGTCTTTGATCCTCTGGTTGTGTACTTCTTTGCTTTGGTTTATCGTTTGCTTGCATTGGTTTCGAGCGTTAGCAAGGATGGTACGATTTTCGGCGGTAGGATTTGTACGCCATTGTCGGTAGAAATGGTTTTTTGATTTAACAGCTCGTTCGCAATTTTTAGTAAACCAAGGCTTGCCGTTAGAAGGGCACTTTTTTGAGAAAGGGATGAAGGCTTCCATGCCAGTAAGGATAACCTCCGATATTTCTGTTGCACAGATGGATGGATCATCACAGGTAAAACAAACGTCCCGCCAAGGAAAGGTTCGAAAATGGTCCTTTAGGTCATCCCACTTAGCTGATGTAGGTATAATGCCAGACCTTGCGTGGTTTAGGAGGCTGCTCGGCACTAATTGGCAGTTTGTTCAGTGCCGAGATAAGGTTGTGGTCAGACGTTCCTAACGGTGGCTTCATGGTGACAGTGTACAAGTCGGGGTTTGAAGTTAAGAAAAGATCCAACAAACTAGCAAAATCACCATCTCGGTCTGGAATCCGAGTTGGTTTACCCACGAGCTGGGTGAGGCCAGAGCTGATGGCAAAGGATTCGGCTTCGCGACCTTGCTCTTCGGTCATATTTGAGTATTTGAGCCAGTTGACATTATGAACGTTGAAGTCGCCAAGGATGACAACTTCGGAATTGGGACGGTGGGTTTGCAAAAGGTCGATAGTATTAGCAAGACCGGAGAACAAGTCTCTATAATGGGTATATATAAAGTCGTTAGGCTCGAGTGTCTCCTCTCGTTGACAAGAAATGTCATTCCGGACGAAGGCCAAAATTCCGCCTAAATCGGTGATGGAAGTCGTACCCAGGATATAAATAGCTGACCGTACTAATCGATGATCTGACCTTTGTTTCGGTTAGTGCAAGTACATGAGGTTTGGTAGATTGTAGATGTTGATGGACTGCATTGATGTTCGAGTTCAGTCCTCTTATATCATCGAGTGTAAGGACCAATTTTCATTTAAGACAAACGTTTGGTGTGGAATATTGGGCAACCCAATCTGTGAGCTGTATTTCTTTAGAAAAAATTTAAATACAGCTCGTTACTTACAATGTTTACAAACTTTGGTCTCCAATATTTTATATAAATTGCCATTACAAATTCGGAGAAAATTATTTTTTCAACAAGAGGTGCACCCGTACAAAGTAATAGTAAAAAGGTGGTTAAATGAACGTTTCCCCAACCGCTGGATCGGAATATTCTCTACAAATTCATGGCCTGCTAGATCGCCAGATCTTACGCCATTAGACATTTTCTTATGGGGATATCTTAAAAATAAGGTGTATAAACATCGACATTTCAAAAACGTAGACCATTTGTAAAATGTAATAACGGAATGCGTTCAAAGAATTCCATATACCTTTTTAAGAAATGTTTGAAGGGAGATGACGTACGAACAACGTTCTTAACGTATTGAAAACGGTGGTAGACACATTGAAGTTTAAAAGAAAAGGTGTTTCCTGTATATTGTTGTTACACTCTGACTATCTCTTTGATATTATTTTTTTTTTAATGTTGTCTAATGAAAATGTAAAGTAAATTACAAGGGCTTGAACATATCACCTAATTGCTCCAAAAATAGACGAATTTTGTCATAATTTTTTTGAATGGCTTAAGTAAATTTGGAAATAACGAGAAATTTAAAGTTTGACCAATATTCTAAAAGTAAACATTAAAAAGAACTTCTGAAAATAATTTGATCTCTTCAATCCAGTCTCTATACAGGATAAGACAAGAATATAAGTATTTTTTTCGTTTTTTAAATAGAAAGCACTGACCTCATATTCGCGCATAATTTTTGATTCTAAACAACTTTTACAAATGAAAATTTTATCTAAAACAAAAGATAAGAGTACTTAACTCTTGAGCAACTTTTAAAAAATTGAATCTCCCTCGTATGCACTACAGTTTCTTTTCAATTTTGATGAGCGCTTTTTTAGTTCAAGGGGGCGCAGAAACTTTTATCAAGAATAACAATTTCTGAGAAATCGATAATAAAAAAGATTTCCATATGGAGCGAGAGTTCTGCGGGTCACTAAAATTACTCTAAATTGTAGTAAGAACCAATTTGTGACTTGAAACATATTAGCTTAAAGTGCTTGCATTTTTTAAGTAACCCTTTATAAAATATAATAAGTATTTAAAATTATACCGCTTTCTAAGAAATAAACTAATTTTGTTTGCATTTTTCTTGATGATCAGTCGCAAGCACTGCGGGAAATTATTATTATTACTACTACTATTGAAATGAAATGATATGTATATTGTATATTATTTATGTCATTGTTAAATAAATAAATAAAACCATTATAAAGTACCTATATTTAACAGTTTGTATTAAGAGTGAAATGCCGATACGTCACTAAGGCCCGGTTGTACAATGCCAGTTTAAACTCAGTTCAAAAATAAGTGTGTTGTACTGCCAGTTTATCGCTAAAGTTGGTTCAGTTTCATCTAATTTGGCGGTTCAAGTTAATTGGCCAATATTCTAGGTTTAAAATCGGTTCTCCGCCGTTTATCATTTTAAAACAGATATAACACCTCAAAAGTATTTAAAAAATATATATTTCTTTAATATAGGGTGTTTCCTAACTACGGTACGAAACTTCAGAGGGTGATACGTAAGGTCGTTTTAAGGCAGTAGCGTACTTTTTCTTCTCAACAATAATTGGCTGTGGGGCCCACTGAAACGCCACTGGACCTAATAATTTCAATCTAGTTAGGGCTAAATAAGCGCCCTATTACTTCAAATAACTAAACCAAATTTCAACCAAATCGGTTTAAGGATATTTATGACCGTTTTTTCTTTTAAACTTCAACGCCCTGTATCTCAGAAATGAAGCAACTCCGGACATATGTTCATAGAAACTTTTTTCTTAAAACGACCTTACGTATCACGCGTTGAAGTTTCGTACCGTAGTTAGGAAACACCCTGTATTAATTGGATTTTTGGCGTCACAAATTAATCTTTTTTTGTCATTATTTCCGCTTATCTGGAACTAAAAAAGAATCTCACAAGAATAGTTGGATTGGGATTAACTGATGATGAAAATGTTGTTGAAGTAGTAGATATTTTATGACCATATTTACAGACAAAGACAAGGTCATTTATGGAATAAAAAGATTTTAGGAGACGCGTTAGATTATCTAAACAAGGAGTTTGTTTGGTAATTAATCAAATCCCTGAAATAATTCCATAATTTCCCTGTAGAATCGAGAATGCCTGAGATTGTTTTTCGGCACCGGCATGTTAAACA
The DNA here is from genome assembly GCA_963920685.1 of Polydrusus tereticollis. Taxonomy (NCBI): domain Eukaryota; kingdom Metazoa; phylum Arthropoda; class Insecta; order Coleoptera; family Curculionidae; genus Polydrusus; species Polydrusus tereticollis. The sequence goes on along the minus strand of OY987335.1, from coordinate 49,210,455 downwards.
AATCTTGAGGAGTCCTAACACCAAAAACGCTTCTGGTCATGACGAAATTCGAGTGATCGTAATTGAGACTTGCGCTGATGAATTGACACCGATATTTTGTAGGCTTTTTAACTTATCTTACAAAAAACGAATATTTCCTTTTTGCTGGAAAATTGCGCGAGTCCAGCCCATACTTAAAATAGGCATGAAGACCTTGCTAAACAACTATCGTCCAGTCGCATTGCTTTTGGTTATATCAAAAGTTAAGGAGAAGGCTATCAACGAGAAATTATTAAAGTTCCTGGAAGGCTTCAACATTATTAGTGACCGCCAGTATGGATTCCGTCAGTCTAGATCAACAGGAGATCTTCTCGCTTATGTTACTCACGTTTGGAACAACGCAATTGAACATCATGGGAGTCCCGGGCGGTAGCACTGGACATTTCCAAGGCCTCTGACCGAGTACGGCATGAGGAGCTCCTAACTAAAGTGAGAGCATACGGAATGCCGGTTCAATTTTGTTCATGGCTGTCGAACTTTCTTAAAGACCGTTCTCTGCGAGTGGCGATGGACGGACTTCTTTCAGACACATTTATCATCAACGCCGGAGTCCCTCAAGGTTCTATATTGTCGCCCACCCTCTTTTTACTATACATTAACGATCTTTTGGAAAAAACTAAAAATCCTATATATAGCTTCACTGATGACAGCACATTTGTTTCATCTTTTACTTTGGATGCTCAGACATCGGCTGCCAATGCACATCTCTAAAGGCAGCAAGAGGTCTCACATCTCAACAAAGACCTGGAAGAAATTCTGTCTTGGGGTGATAGTAACCAAGTAGAATTTAACGCTAAAAAAACCCAGGTGGCAGTTTTTTCTAAAAAAGTTAATGTCGAAGAGTCGGATATAGTCATGGCGGGATACTCGATTCCCTTGGCTTCATCAATTCATTTATTGGGCGTCAATTCGGATAGTCATATGTCTTGGCATTGTCACGTTGCGGCCATTGCTAAGGCAGCCTCGCAGAAGCTTGGAATACTTTTCTGAACTAAGAACCTCTATACACCCCAACAACTTTTGATGCTCTATAATGCCCAAATTCGACCATCGCTGGAGTACTGTTCGCATATTTGGGGCTTTGCTCCTAAACATACCCTGAGATTGCTAGATTCTATTCAAAGAAGAGCCATTCGCTTGATTGATGACCATGGTCTGACGAACAACCTAGAAAGCCTTGAACACCGAAGGCAGGTTGGCGACTTGAGTCTATTTTACGAATATTTTCATGGCAAGTGCTCAACTGAGGTTGCCCGTTTGATTCCACCCAGAGCGGTACATGGTAGAAATAAACAACGAGCCACTGCAGCCCACCCGTACGTGGTTCAGCTAAGTGTCCCTCGAACGACACTGTTTAAAAATTCTTTTATCTGGAGAACGTCATCACTCTGGAACGACCTCCCTGAGGCCGTGTGCCCCAACAAGTATAGTCTCCAAAGATTCAAGACCAACGTGAATCGTTTCCTGCGCACGCGCACCGCTCGCAGAGCGCCATAAAGGATTAATCCTGCAGTACTATGCCTTATCATAAAAAAAAATAACGTATAAATATAAATTTGTATGTTATATCAAAATATTTTTTAAAATTATTTTAATTACAGTAATTATTACGCTACAGTGTAATAAAATTCAATATCTATTTCTTGTCTTGACTAATAAATAATTAATTTAACGTACAGAGTAGGTATATCAAAAATCAGGCTTTATCATCTGAATTTATTTATTTTATTTTAGGTTATAATTCGAACTTTTGACAAAATGAAGGTGAATACGCATACGCCAAGTACTAAGTACTACCAACATCGTGTTTTTACTTTGAGGTTGAGCTTAAATATCAAATGTACAACCGGATTTCATTTCTGAACCTACTTCCACTTTCAGTTAAAGTTCAGTTGAACTTAGTCTTAAATGTGTTTGTACAACCGGCCGTATTAGTAGATTTCTATCTTTTGTCAGCTGAACTCTCCAGAGGTCTGGTTGTAGTATTGTAGTATTGAAGTAGCGATATAAGGTAGTGCCCCAATAACTGTTAGTTTAAGATTGTGTGATTGAAACAGTCAAAAATACGAATCAGATACTCGTTTGTTCAAAGATAATATTTTAGTTGTTAGTTTACACCTTTGTTTATTACATGCTTAATAGAAATATTCATAAAATTTCATTTTAGAATTTTTTATATTGCTTTAAATTGCATCTAAGGACGTCATTATTTGACAGGCTTGCTTCTTGAAACTACGAATAGCCAATTATACAAATCCAATAGCTGACGTAGCTAAGTCAAATTATTTTACCAGTGCTATATAGTGGACGGGATATGCAGTTAGTGGATATATTAGGTATGTGGGGTATGCCTTTTTGGTGCTAATAGCTGAGACCCCCTTTGTCACCTCAAAAATTTACTATTTTGACACTAATGCATTGTAAAGTATTATAAATTAATGTTCTATTTATCGAAATATGCCCCTAAACTTACCTTCTTATCTATAAACTATTTTTAGATAAATAAAAACAAAAAAAGCACATTTCTTAAGGAATTCGCGCAAAACACATACACGCCAAATATCATAACATAAAAAGTATTACTGCGAGCGTGGTGTTGCGAACAGGACAGTGTTGACTGACGTGACGTGACTAGAAAAAATGTAATGGCTGATTTTGCCTGCCAAACTGAATGCATTGTTTATTTTTTGCTGTTTGAAAAAATATCAGCTATTGCTTGGGGTACCTACTGTCAGGTACTAGTGCCACTACCATAATATCCCAATTTGAAAAGTAACTTATAATAAAAATAAATAGGGCAAGGTTTACCTTATCTGACAGGACATACAACTCTAAATTTGTTTACAGCCAATGAACTACTCTTCATCATCCCCCGGTAACTATGGCGGACCACCTGGATCAGCGGGTCCAGCCGGTCCAGGAACGCCTATTATGCCCAGTCCACAAGATTCGAGCAATTCTGGAGGTGAAAATATGTACACATTAATGAAACCAGCAGTAGGAGGTAGTATGCCCGGCGATTTCCAAATGGGAGGAGGTCCCGATGCGGGCGGTCCAATGGGTCCAATGGGGCCTAACTCAATGGGGCCTGTTATGAATGGTGATGGAATGGATGGAATGAAAAACTCACCTGCCAATGGAGGCCCGGGAACGCCACGGGAGGATAGCGGCAGCGGCATGGGAGATTACAATCTTGGAGGATTTGGAGGGCCTGGGGAGAATGTAAGTAAAGTGAGGAGTGAGTGGGAGAAACTTGAGACCCTTAGATATTTTATTTAAAGCACAGAAAAAGGATTGATTTTTCGAATATGCTCTAATTTGACTAAGGAATAAACCCTATTTATATTATTAATTTTCCAAATTTCTTTAAATAGGGCGTTCTGATAAGGTTGGCTACCGGCAATCTCTAGGACCGCAAATTGCCTAGAACTTTGGAAAAAGAAATATTTTATTAAATGTGGCGAGAAACAATCCGCTGGAAATTATTTTAGAGTTCCTAGATGGACCGCAAGAAGGCGCAACACACATAATTAATTGGAAAACATGGTTTGCTTAATCAAGGTGACTTTAAAATATGCACATTGTACATTACACGTGATTTTACACATTTTTTTTTATCTCGCACTATTCTCTATCTTTAAGAATAAAGTGGTGGGTAAGTCAATTGCTACTTTTTTTTTATATATTTAATAACTTTTACGTGGCTTAAGGAAATTGTACCAACTTGATCTCGTTTAAAAGGGCTAATATTTCCCCACTTTGCTGAATGATAGGTAGGTATGCCATTATAGACAATAAATGGCCGCTAGCTGGTTTAATTTTTTTTGCAGCACCTAAAATTGTCGTATTTTTTAAACGATTTTAAATGGAACGATATTTATGTTTTTTCAGTAGGTTTAAAGAATACAAAAAGAGTTACATTGGGGATGCAATTTCTAATCACATAAGGTAGTGTGTACCGTTAATAGTTATTCCTAAATCAACTAAAAACACCCACCTGTAGACTCACTTTTATACAGGGTGTCCGGAAATGATGAGCAAAAACTCAAAGGGTAATTATTCTCAAAAACTTAATAGTACAAGTTCATCTAGGTATCATTTTTTTGAAAGCTCGAAAATAATGTAATTACAGGGTGCCAAAATTTATTTTTTGATATTTATTTTGCTTTATAACTTTTTGCTAAATAACAAATTCTCTTGAAATTTGGCACAATTATTACTACTGTCCTTATGTATTTTATTCGGAAATTGACATACATCCCATTTAATGTCAGTACCTCAGGGGTCCTTGCCATTAACTAATGCCACTAAACTTTTTTTTATAAATATTAGTAGTTCACAATTGAATGCTATTAAAAAATCTTCAAAAAATATGTGCTTCTTTTATCACAATAGAATTAACTGTTTTCGAGAAAATCGCCTTTAAACATTTTCATGGCAGGAATGACTACCTCACTTACTTCAGTTCATTTTTAATGCTGAGAGCATGCCTTGGAAACAAAACGCAAGTAGTTTCCTTGGTAACGAATTTATATGAGTGGTTAATTATGACCGATAATAATTTCATTTCATTATTTTATAAACTTGTTGAGTTAATAATAAATAAGATGAATATAATAAATTATTTATTATAATTAGTAACGCCGAATTACGTGACATATTATTATTATGGAGTAGCTGACGGCAATGCACTAGCAACAAAACGTTTGTATGCCCAAGCATATCCAAATAAAAGAAAGAATACCAGAATCTCGAATGTTCAGTACTATTCATCAAAGGCTTGGAAATATGGCTCATTAAAAACTAAACTTTATGATGTCGGCCGTTGGCGAAGCACTCGAAACTATGGAAGCAGAAGCTCGTGTTTTTAATTCAATTGAGAATAATCGCAAAATAAGTAGAAGATTAAGGGCTACTCAGAAAAATACTTCAAAGAGTTCGGTACATGAAATTTTACAAGATCAACTCCTTAATCCCTACCATTACCAAAAGGTGCAAGCTCTTTAACTTTATTAACTTTAGTATATTATTTTATAAAAAAAATTTTGTTGTAAACTTAGTATTATTGAACTGAAACATTTATGTGAAAGATTACTAAGGATTTTTTAGTAAGGGTCTTCAATTGTAAGCTGTTAAAATTTATAAAAAACTTTAAACAAAAAAGTTTAGGGGGATTAACTTAATGGTAAGGGCTACTAAGGCCCTTTGGCATTAAACGATTTATGTCAAATTTGGAGCAAAATTACATAAAGACAGTTGTAATAGGTGTGTTAAATTTAAAAAGAATTGGCTACCTAGCAAAGAAATAAAGCAAAATTGATTAAAAACAAAAAAAAATTTGACACCCTGTAATTCCATTATTTTTGAGTTTTCGGAGAAATGTACTATTATTTTTTCAACCCGAATTACCTCTTAAGATTTTTACTCATCAATTCATCATTCAAACACCCTGTTTATGCAAGAATATTAACGACATTATTTCCAGTTTGCGCTGGTCGCTGTCTCCTGGGTGCGGAACAGGATGCACGCATCCTATTTGATGTCTGGCCTACCGCTTAAACATTTTTTCTGCTAAAATTCATACAGCAATACACGTACTTTCAGAACTTTGAAAACATACATGGTTGTGTTGTATTATTGGCAGCATAACGACAAACTATTTCCAAAATTATTTTGAGCAACTTTTTTGGCAATGAGTGGAGAACGAATAAAGATATCGATATGCGATATGCGGCTAAATGTAAGTCTCTTGTATTCTTTAAACCTACCGAAAAAAATTAATATTGTTCCTTTTTTTTTTGAGAAAACCGACAATTTTAGGTGGGTTGCAAAAACACCATCTAGCATTCACTTTAATGACTATAATGGCGCTTTTAAACGAGATCAAGTTAGGCCACATTAAACGTTAACGTTATTAAATAAATTTAAAAGAAGCGAAATAACTGACCCCGACCACTTTATTTTCAAAAGAGGAAATATTGCAAGACAGAAAATATGTAAAATCACTTGTAACTTACAATGTGCTTATTTTAGCTCACCTTGAATAAGCAAATTCTAAAGAAAATCCATGTTTTCTAATTAATTGCGTTGGTTGCGGCTATCCTGGGAACTTGAAAATAATTGGCAGCAATTTGTTTTGCCACTTTTGTTAAACTATTTTTTTTTAAAGGTAATATGGGGTCCTAGATATTGCCGGTGGTCAACCTTATCAGGACACCCGGTATAGAAATATATGTAAAAGTAAAAACGTACTTTGATTTATATATTTCTATACTTTTAACTAGTAAGTAGATCTTTTAAGGGCGCGACAAACCCATTTAGTAGTAAGAAATTATTGTTTAGTTGTTAAATTTGTTCTTATATTTAGTTTTGGAGTTGTTATTCGAAAAATGTTCTTATAGGTATAGCTCATTATTCTGCTTTAAGTTTTATTACGCTTAGTAGCAAGATAATCTAAGAATTCTTTACGCCAAGCTTTATTTCCGCCATAAAATACGGTTTAAGAATAATTTTTTGATAAAAGACAACTTTTGCATGTTAGCATGGGCCTCTTAATAAGTACAGTAACTGATATTAGGTCGATATTAGCAGGTGTGATCGTCAATAAAAACAATGTCAGTGATCGTTGGCTGATTTTCTTAGCGGAATTTTCTTGCTTTATTTGTGACCAAGACGTGCCAATGTAAGACATACATAAGCAAAAATTGGTTGACATTTCGTCATAAATTCAGCAAGTTGCTGCCAGTGTATGTAAAACGTAATCGGCGATTGACATTATTTATTTTGAAGATCATACAATCTCTTTTTAGACTACCTACTTTGAATTATATATATATATATATAATTTTTTGAATTAAGGGAATTTTTGTAATATTTTGATTATTATTGTCAGTTTGGTTAGAATTGAAGCTTTAGTTACATATCTAATACTTGGGGTTTGTAAAAACTATCGCATTTCAAATGCACCCAAAATGTTTGTCTTTTTGTCAAATTTACAGAAAACTTGACTGATTTGAACATATAATGAAAAATAAAAGTAAGTTTTTTATAAAAAATTTTTTTGCAATTCAAATTTTTAGACCTACATTTTATTTGAACTGCCAATTTAAACTTAACTGGTTTTAGAGATAATAAATTAAGGCGATACTATAGCTTTTTATATCTCAGTACCTTTTAGAACATTGCACACTCGACCTCTCTTACAAGATAGGATACAAAAAAATTACTTTCTAACTAACAATGAGCATATCATTAAAAAAAAATAGACTTTATATGGTCTTTTGGAAGTTGGAATTTATTTTCTAATAGGTTTGTTCTCACTAAAATTTTTTAAATTAAATTTTAAACAATAAATAGAAATTTGACCAGAGTGTTAAAATACCATTAAATTAAGTTGGGAGTTATACGTGTAATAAATAGTTGCTTAAAAATGATGACCTGTTAAAAAGTGGTAAACTTCTAAAACTCCTTATAACATATACAAATCTCTGTTAGTAATTACTTAATTACTTCCCGTTTTCTCTACTACAAAAATCGCATATCTTATTAAGAAAGTTAGAATTACTAAAATTTTTTATTTATAGATTATTATTAATCAATTTGACTGGGTTTCGTATGTTAAACAGGGTATGAAAAAATCATGTCGGTCATGCACTAATAATTATTTAATTTTAATTATAAATTTTTCACATAACTTTATGAACAGGTACAGGAAATAACTATTATCTATACTTACCAGCACCACGAGATGGAGCCATCTGGCTTCATTCTCTGTATCAAAACTATTATCGCCCACTTGTGGGCCCTTCTGCTCATACTACTATAAAGCTTTTTAAAGAATTTATTCAGCTTAGGGCTTACACTTTTTAAGCTGTAAATTAATGCTGTTTAGAAGCATATTTTATTATAAGCTCAATTTGTCTATTGGGTATAATAGATAACCTTTAACATTTTGTCGTTATTCTTGCTAAACCTCGTATCTGAAAATAGTACTCTGACTTGAGATCCGAGGTTTAACAAGAATGGATGGATGTCTAATATTTTGAGTTGGGTTCTGGTTGTTTAAGTAAAGTTATTTAATTTTAGTTTTTGATCGTAAAAGTGTTTTTTCAATTTTGTATGGGTTAGAAAGTTAAATTTAATATAAATCTCATTATACTCTCAAATTTTACGAGGAAATTGTTAAGTAAACGCTAACATAGATTTTTAATCAAACAGTATAAAAATAAAGTTTTGACAATGCACCGTACCACCCCTGTTTTTGGGTTAGATGGAAGTGCAAGTGGTTAAAAGTTAGTTAGTATAAGACGCAGTTAGAGCCAGATATTTATATATTAGTTAAGTTTTTAACGAAGCATCAATATAATATGCCAAAATTATTTGCTAACCTAATTCGAAAGGATTTCCGTCTAAACATATAAGACCGTCTCTGATTTAAAAACTTAAAATTTATTAAAAAGTGTGCATAGCGTAGATGGCATAAAATAAATAAAATGTAGTAGGCGGAAAGAAATCCGGCTTTTGATCCGTTGTCAGTGAATTCTAAATACTTAAGAGAGGTCGAATGTGTAAGAGAATGGTGCTGGTGCTTGCGCTTAGTAGACTGACCCTTAACCACTAAAGGTCGCTTTCCTTGCAGGACCAAACGGAATCGGCTGCTATTTTGAAAATAAAAGAGAGCATGCAAGAGGAGGCCAAGAGGTTTGAGAAAGACTCGGATCATCCTGAGTATTTCATGCAATAACTCGCCTCGGCTGGCCCTATTTAGGCTGGTGGACTATGCCTCTTCCTTGACCTAACCTACTAACACGGGCGGTGGTGTGTTCAGCAAAGTCGCCAAATCTTCAGGCCGCGCCACTAGTCATCACTGTTCTATTTGTTTCCAGATATTCCTGTGATTCTGACCTGACAAAGCCTGTCAGCCCAGGGACCACAGGACACATCGCACGTCTCAAGTTCCTTCATCCCGAATATTTCACAATTTGTCCACCAGCCTAGGCGGGCTGGACGTGTCCAGTACGTTGTTATCACGACAACCCAGCTGTCGAGTATCGTGCTCCTTTACTACATTCATTATAGGCGACATAGAGATGTTAAATTCTTTTATTTTAACACCTACTTACCTGTCCTTATATTTCCATGGAATTTTTCTGGATTCTTTTGTATTGGCTATGAAATTGCACAGCCATATTGCACAAAATAGTGAAGAAAGCAATGTTTTTGGTTGTGTAACGTGTAAATAACACCCAGATTAAATGGCTACTGTCGCTACATATGTAGGGAAAGCGCGGTGCTGCAATGATATTAAAATAATTTTTATTCAAAACCTTATTACCCACGAGAGGTTTTAGGTAAATGGAGGGGATTCTTAATAATATTAACTTAGTTTTTTTACTCCTTTGTTTTTTGCATGGAAGAAATACGGCTAAAGGCTGATAGATGATTCTTAAGCAGGAACATTAGCATGCACATTATACATATAAATAAAATTGATGAATTTCTTTAAGTTTGTTTAACATTAAGATATGTTACTAAAAAAACGTGTTTTTATCACTTACTACGAATGTACTGACCTGATACTGATAGAGGCGCTTTCTTTTTTTAAGCAATTTCAACTCTCCATGTTTTATGATAATTTTAAAAATTATTAACTGTCTCTCATTTTTGTTTTCATATATTAAATTACGTAATATATTCTTATTCGGTTTCCATCAACATAAAAAGGTGATTATTTTCTTGTGATGAGGGCGAAATTGGGTTTTATTTTTTTATGACTAAATTCTAATATTTAGGCTTGAAAACCGATACGGATACAAATTACCCATGATGGTATCAATAAATTATTAATTAGGGTAATTTCTTAACGATGTTTTTTGTATAAAATCGTGGTTGTGAATTTTTTTTACTCGAAACATCATTCTCGTAACGCTATTGACATATTGATCATAATCCACGTACAGTTACGATCATTAAAATTCGGCCATTTATTATCTCTTAATGTCATTTTGTATAAATTTGGGTAAATCGGACTTTTTCGGTATTATCAAAGTAATTTAAAGTGAATTTTTGTATGTAATATCACTAGAAAAAGCAGTTGTACGAATTTATATAATTTATCCTATAAATTTAAGAACAATAATTCGATATGAACCAATGGACCAAACACAATGTACATCGTCTTAGAAGAAAAAAAAGAGGCCCCTCTATAGCACATGCATTATAAATAATTTACAGTACGGTTTTTTTTTTTTAATCAGCAATTTTGGGAAATTCACTTTTTAGTACTATTGAATCATAGACCGCCCTTTCCCATACATATGGTACCGTCGCTTAAATTCAAACATTTTACATACTGAAAATATTAATGATGGCTAACAATTGGCGGGACTTTAAATATGTAACTCGTGTTGAAAGTGTTTAGTGAGATATTCAAAACGCAATATAATACAAGTATTCTGCCTAATCCTAGAAACAAAATCGTCCGCTGGCTCGGAAGAAAAGTGTTTTCCGTTGAGGTTGATTAACATACACATTTATAATTTTGCCGGTGGCAGTCTCGAGATGACCATCTTAGAAATTTTTCAGATCGTTAGGATATTCTTTAATCTCTCGGGATTACTACTAAGAACATATTATATATTTAAAGATATTTTTCAATTTGCACCAAAGGTTTTGTTTGTAGAGTTGTACACAGTACTGATATAATTGCTGTTTAGAATCCCGCTTATTCACTCTTGTATTTGACAGCCTTCATAAAAATTTCTTTATGTGTATGTGTATAATTTGCTTAAAGGAAAGCGTTTGATTAGACCACCATGTTTCAAGCATTTCCGTTTTTAATTTGTTTATGCAGGTCAGGTTTAAGAGTTAAGTGCATAATTTTTATAACCTAAAACAAATATTACGTCATTATTAACATTACTAAAGATTTAAACCAGTTAAAAATAGACTTGAATTAGAGAGGTAGGTATCACTTGGTTTTTGCTTTTAAGCAAATTATTATTAGGTTCTGGTAAATTCTACTGTTGTGTCATCTCCAGTGTGTGATATATAAATATAACCAGTGAAAAAGTCTTTACAATAAACTATAATTTATTTATTATCATTATTATCACAAATTGTATATTTTGATTTAATATTCGAACAGTGTATTTGTCCCAATATTAGCGATGAAAATTTTAAAGCTGTAGGTACAGTAAAATTGTATAATTGTTGGTTATATATTGATGGTATTGTTATAGTTTTTCCTTATGAGGAATTTATCTTCATAGTTTCTTGAGCGAATATAATTGACACATTTAATTTCAAATGATCGACTGAAGAAATCATTTTATGACGTATTTGTGTTAAGACTCTTATCTTTTTAAGAAAAACAAAACATCAGATGACTAAGTTACCGAATAAAACAGTTCTATCGTTAGTTAGAACCTCAAATTTTATCGGAATTCTACAAAAATATTTTTATAAGGTGGCATTGCAAAAAAAAATTAGTTGAAAAAATTACATTAACAAAAATTGATGGATATTTGCTATTGTTTGGTCTCGCATGTTATTAACCTACACGAGTAAATTTAAAAAAAATGTGCCTCTAGCAAAAGTAAAATATTCTTGGGACGGATACAATTTGGCCCCACTTAAACATTCAATTTCAATTTTATACACTGCTGAATGACAAAAAATAGCTAAACAACAGAGATGTAAAATATGTCAAAAACAACAAAAGACAATGAAAAATAATTCAAATCTTTTAGACGTACGTACGAATGAACGCTAAACTATTGGGTAAAAAAATAAGAAATAACCAATATGTCCAGTATAAATCGTAATGTCCTGACTATGTTAAGAAGAGAATAATCCGGATTGAGCGTTTAGTGTTTTACCTGAAAGCATGTAAGCAGTTGCAGAACCTTTACGGCAGTTTTAGAAGGGGTCGGTTTCAAACTGTGCTTTGGAAGTCAATGGAAACACTCCAGAGCAACAAAAAAAAATCAATATAGACCATAATCTGTTTAAATAAAAATATGCCGTGGGGTTCAAAGTTGCATCCTGTTTCTAGAATTAAAAATTGTCCATTGACTACGTATATAATCTTAAAAACCGTATTGATTACCTAAAGTAAGATTAAATGTATGTATATAGAGTTACGTGTGTTTCCAAGACAATAATGATTTTGTGTTATGTAGAACTAATTTACTTTATTGTGACAATTTTTTTTAACTACTGTATTGATTTTACAAAATAACAGAACTCATATTTTATGTGCTAATTTTCAATGCTCCTTCATTTTTGTAGATAAATGTTTAAAGATCGGCTTTTTACATTATAAATGTAGTCAAAAGTTAAGAACAACGGCGGAAACCCACCTTTTGTAATACATCTTCTTCCTATTTTGAAAATGTGCTAAATCATGACCATGTAAACTGGGCATTGGCTTGCAAAGAAAAGTATGTAAAGCACCTGCAGCAAAAATATTTGTAAATTAAAGCTTTAAGTTATGTATAGAAAATAACAGCGAAATACCTAAATATTTTGTAAAACGTGAAAATACGGTGCTTTACTATAGCAAGTAAGTGCCATTTTTTGGGATACATGTTTAGAAATACGTCAAATTTATATAATAGTGTTTTTTTTGTAATACTTTGTAAATTAATGTCACCAAGAGTTTTAAGTTTCTTTTATTTGAGTTGGTTTTTCATCTCGCAGCTTCATGACACCACCCAACAAACATATTAAGTAATGTAGACCAGAACGGAAGGAAAATAATCCTAAATTGGCAAATATTTGCTTATTTTTGCCTTAAATGTTTTCTTAAAAGTCCCAAAAGATTCGAACTCTAAAATCTAAGTCAAAATTTGGATATCTAGAACTTAAATAATTTGTTATAGGGAAGTCTACTTGTAGTTTAATTTACCTAGTTAAAAATTACAAATAAATTACCTCTCTTAGACATTAAAAATATTTAATCCTAATAAGGAATATGATTAAGTAATAATTTACTTAATTGTTGCTTAATATATGTGTTCAAAATTAAGGAATTTTTTGGCTATTATGCTAGGTAAATATTACCTAATTATTGCCTACAAAATGTCCAAATAATTTACTGACCATGTAGTTTTAGAAACAAGTAATATTTTGGATAATTTTGCCATATAAATTGTTCCCAAAGTTATAGATCTTTTGTGGTTAAAAATTGAGCTACTTCATAACTTTCTGATTAACCTCAAAGGCTAACATTGCTTGTACAGTTAATAATAAAGAAAAAAATAACTTTAAGGTTAGAAATATAAAGGCGGCCATATTTAATAATTATTAGTTTTCCTGTTTATCGACAACTATTAAAAAACAATAATTAAAATTTTAAGAATTACATAAGGTGAGTGGAAAATCCATTAGACTACGATATCTTTCGTCAACGAAAGTTTTTTTAAAACTTTAGGTACATATAATGTTTATAATGAAGACACTCTGTTTTTAGGTTAATGGTAAAATATTTTAAATTATCGTAATAATACATAAAAAAAATGCATATTTTAAGGGCGCGTTTAGTTTTTCGAAGTATCATCACCATAATGCACAAACACATTTCTTTCGCATCCAAATTTCGGTCCAGAAAAATGATAAAACTTAATTATATCACTTTATTGTTGAAGTTATAATAAGCGGCCATTCCAAATATCTACTTAAGTCGAACTCCATTTTATAATTTATTTTGTCCTGTTGGAAGTGTTGGCATAAGTTGTTGTCTTTTCTTTCTAACACCAGATATAATATGTTTTCTCTGTATTTTTGTCTAGTGTCTTATTGCTCCTATTTAGGTTATATTTAGGTCAAAAGGTTGGTCTCACTTTCCACATTTAGACGTAAAATAGGTCTATATTTATTTCACTTCGTTTCAACTTACTGGACAGAAAAACCCTATCAACCTATTTTCGACCTTCAAATTACTTTAGTTTCTTTCCCCACATTGGGCAATAGGAAAACAAATGTAAGTAAATTATCCCTATACTTAATTGGTCGTGCAAAATATTTGACCCGTTTAGAGGTCGAATAAAGGTAAATTTAACTTAAAATGTTTGTTGGGCAGATGTTATTCACGATTTGACGTATTTCTAGAAATTAATTTTTAGGGCATTTTCATTATTATATTATAAAATTTATCTCAGATGCAACAATGAAATGTATCATCTGCTTACACAACATTATTTCAATGTTTTGCGCTAGGCTACTTTTATAAGTATACTTAAATGTATATTGTCTATTATTTGTCCTTAGATGGTATTATAGAAAAATTATTGTACAGATGAAACGTTATTAGCAAAATTTCACTTTTTGGAAATTTGACATCTCTAACCTGGAATTTTAAGTAGTGGAGCCTTAAAAAGATGTTAACAAAAACTTGTAAGTATGTTAGGCAATTAACTGAAAATTCCAGTAAAACTGTGTGACTGTAGTTTCTATGCATGTTTTAACATTTTTACACATCCCTTAAGACGAATTCGTATTTTCTAATATACAGTGTTTTGAAAGAAAATATACCATGTGAATTTTTTTAAATTATTCCTTGATTCTTATTCTTGACAATAGTTGGTGCTCGTCATTAGACTAAAAATGAAAATTATCAGATTTTAGTTTAGTTGTACGTTAGTTAATTTTTTTCTCCTAGGATTAAAAAAAATGAGCACCTAAAGCTAATTTAATTTATGACAGGTTTTAATGGCCATCGTATGTAGGTAATCCCTTTAGATACTTAGGGCACAAACATATGCCTTTGCCATTTGTAAGAACAAATTGTTTCAGAGGTATTACAATTAGACCAGAACTTTTTAAATTTGAATGGTTACACACACCACCACTATATAGTAATAATTACTTTGACGTTTTTGGTACAAGTACCTAGTTAAAATTATTACACTCTTATAATTTTATGTTTTTTTGAAATCTTTAATTTGAAACAACTTTTATACTATACCTACTATAAAATAATATCGTAACTTAAAAAATACGTATAATTGCGATAAAGAAAAAATGGGGACACGCCATCTTCTAGATTATTATAAAATGTTCAGCTTTGATGTTCAAATTAGTTAGTTTGACAATTTCTCAAAAATTGTATGTATTGTCAAAGTGGTGTAAATATTCGAAAGTGATAGGCGAGGGACTGATTATGTTCCTGTAAGAGATATTGTTAAAAAATTAAATATCACCTACCTACTTAATTATTAAGGTAAAATTCGCATAACAATAAAAGTATCACAAAAAAATATAAATTTCCACAGTAATGGTAACATGTTTTGAGTTTTTTTTTTGTTATAGTCTAAGAATTAGAATATAAACAAAATTTCGTTGTCCCAGTTTTTTTTTATCGCAGTGGTGTGTCCCTTGGCGGCTTAAAACCCCGAAAATAAAATCTCTACATTGTGATGTGATCTAGGTATTTTTTAGTTTAGTACAATTGCAGGTATATATTTTAATCATGAGTACCATTCTCTTTGAAATCAATAATATAAAGCTTTTCCATTGTTTAGATACACTGTATACATTTCTTTTGTAAAACTATCTTCCACTGGGCTATGGTGTTACTTAAGTTTAAGTATCTATCAGTATTATAATTTAACCTATCCTCTTAAATTTAACTGTTTAAGGTAGTTAATGTTGCAAATTCGGTTATTATTCATCACAATTTTAATTTACTACCAGAAAAAGCAGGAGACCCAAGTTTGTAAGTATGATATTTCTGGCAATATCATTTTTCGCTAAAGTTACGAGTTTGGTTTCCACGATTTTCTCATTTAAAGCTACTTATAGTAAAATTTACAATGTACAAATGGTTTTTTAAATCGCATCACAATTTCTGGGATCTCTAAGGTAATTTATGTATTTGCATGTAAAAGAATATATATGAATTTGTCTTGGGGATTTAATGATGTTTAGTATACCAAATACATGCAATAGAGTATGTTTTAATAAATACCAGTAGGAGTTGTTCCTCTGCATAAAAACGTCGTACAAAAAACTGATCCATTGCAGATATTTATCCGATGTCTACCTACTGCGATGGTAGCATGGCTATTTAGTATGATTTTTAAATGCGTTTAAATCGATTTGTAAACAGGCCAGACAGTTTTAGGCCTGGCACCATTGGGCTCGCGGACTTGGATATTTCTGGGGTAGAGGAATTTCGCCACTGATAAATACAGAGTACTGTCTCCCAAAAATGTAATTCTATGACATATACAGGTACATTATATATTCTTGATCTATGTATGTACCTCTCCACCTGAGAATTTATTTTCTTCGTAATTATTTGATCTTGGACCGTAACTAGAGTAAGACGTTAATTTATAAAATATTCTCTTAAAGTATATACTTAAATTGATTTATTAGACTATTAGTTAGATTTTTTCTGAATGGGAATGAGTGAGAGTACGGCTGAAATGTGATATGAAATTATTGTGAAGATGTGAAAGTTATTAATATTATTGTTTTCTTTTTTGTATGGATAATAAATATCAAAAGTTTACATGTTGTGTTTTATTAGGTACTTAATCCTTATATCAACCTTCCATTTTAAAGCCGGCCACAGACTTCGTGATTTTTCGTCGGTCAGTGGTGATCGTGACGAGCCATCGGGATTGGTTTACGAGTCCACACACTTCGTGTAAATGTATTTTTGTTGACTGTTCACTATGAACAGAACACAACTTTTGGCAGTGGCGGCCTTAGTTATATGCAAAAATGAGAAAGAAAAAGGCAGTAGTTAGCATTAAAAAACAAATAAAACTTAAGTGTTCTAGAATACACCAGGCAAATCTTAATTTTTGAGTGAAGTGTTTCCGAACTTTTATTTTTAAATGCCAATCGATAGCTCTTTTCGTGTAGAATGAAAATCCAAAAGTCCTAAAAAATCGCAAGTGAGCCAAAGTCGCCATTTTGAAGAACATGGCGGTCAGCGCCTTTTCTAAAAATGATTATATTTCGGTCACCGTTGCTTCGATTTTCAATTTTTTTTTAAATTTCATTCGTCTTATTAAGTACAATAAAACATTTTATTAGGTTAATAAGGAAAAATGAATAAATAACGATCGAAAAAAATAAAAACAATTTTTTTTTGTTTTTTTTAATATAAATTGTAGTTAGAATAAACCAAGAGTAATGAAAAATGCAAAATGAAAAATTAACAAAAAAATAGCATAAAACCATTAGGTATACATGTTATATTATGTGTATATAAGTTAAGTGTAGTACATATTGCTATAATTATTGCAAAGTTATAGAAATTTAAATATCTAAATTGTCTTCTTCAATAACGCACGCATATTTACCGTCAATCCCATGACAGTTTTGGCACATGGCACTGCAACGTCCCACTTCCGAGCACACGCATTTTTTTTGGCATCAATTTCTACATTTACAATAAATGAGGCTTAAGAGTTCTGAAGGTGCTGGAGACTGCAGTGTAGTTACTGGAAACATTTCGTTGTTGCACGCCTTTCAACCAAATTCTTCCGGTGAACACTGATTTCCCAACCACACTTGGATCTGGTGGTACGCCCTAAAATAAGTTTGTTATTTAAAAAAAAAATACTTATAAACACACATTTCTTACCTCAATATAATATGTTGATTTAGAGCAGCTTTTGTAGGTGGAAGTGTATAGTCTAAACCTTTCTTCATTTATATCATGGGTGCTTTGTAATCCGTACATTAACAATGTAAATTCGTGTCCAACTTTTAGCAGCATTTCCTTATCAGTATCAGAGTCATTAAATATTAACAATTTCTCGTGCATCGATTGGTGTTTTTTTAAGACGTTTAATGCTGCTGATTTGCCTTTCTTATAAAGATAGGAGCTGGTATCACATCCGCTAATGGCGTGTATAAACAGGAGATTGTTAATAATAGGTAAACCCAAATCCTTGCAGACATTAACAATATGGAAGATTACATCTTCGTCTTCGCGTTCAGTCTTTTTAAAATACAGATTAGGCAAATTTTTTCCCAAAACAAATGAGAGAACTATCAGGTCGGTGTCGTCTCCCACCACAACTATCGATGAATTGGTTTCATTTCTCGCTAAATTTACAGCAGTACTCACTATAAGTTGGTCTGCATCTCGACTTGCTTCAAATGTTAAAATATTTCTTTCTTGAAGGCTAATTTTCAGTAACTGAATAAGGTGATATTTGTTTTTACCGTGGGATAAGAAGTCTCCTTGGCCTACTGTTAGAACCAAAGATTTGTTAAAAACAACTTCAACAGGGATTTTCTTTTTTTTTCTTCGTCGGTGTTTTTCATCTTTAGTGGAGGGAATATCGTAATACCCATCAAAAACAACCGTAGTGTTTACTCCAAAATGTTTTAATACATAGGAAACATACAAATTAGCAATTTGCTCAAAGGTAGCTAGCTTAGGCCATATCACCCGGTGTAAAAGCCATCCCCCATCAACGACATATAATAGTTTATTACCTGGATAAATACAACTTTTTGGTTTCAATAGCTTAATTAGACTAGATTTGTTACCTTTTCTCATTAAACCATTATTAAACAATGACGGGGGCGAAGGTGCCAATTCATAACAAAAGTAATTTTTAAGGTCCTGCTCAGTTTTTTTTTAAACAAATAATCATATTAAACAACTGATGTGAGTCTAAAAGAATGGTGTCGTCGCGCAATTTTACACTTTTTGTTACAAGTGCTAATGGTCTTACTTTGTTTTTAATTTTAAAGTGTATTTCAGAAAATTTTTTACTATAGGTACATCGTTTCAATTGACAATATTCCTGCTTGTCTTGCCATGTGACAGTTCACATTCTCCACAGCTACAACTCCAGTTGATATGCATGAAAGTTGGCTGAAATTATTGCTAAACGGATTGTGATTTTCCAGCCACTGTATGATAATTTTTAAATCTTTGTTATCTCGGGTGATTCTCGAGTCTCTAAGCTCAATATGTTGCTCGGACTGGCCAGACTGTACACCGCAAAACGTCTCTAATGCATCACAAACTTCAACGGTGTATGGCATCGTTATAGTCCACTTAGTTATCGAACTGTCCATGACACCTCTTCCATGGGTTAATCCCCCCGATGTCTTCATAGACCTCATAAGGTATTGTTCAATACACATATCAGTCCACGTACCAGATCATAATTTGTCAGTACGACGTATCGTAAAATAGCCAAGATTACAAAATTTTTCATATTCACTTGGGGCCATTGTTTCTTGTAATTTTGTCATATTCTGTACATATAGGTGAGCTGATTTGCATAATATAAGTGACCTGCAGCGTGTAAATAAGGCAACATCATTTTTACAGCTGTTAGATGCATGTTCCAGTCTCCACAACGTTTGGCTTTTAAAAAAAGTTTTATTATAGTTACCATTTCGTGATATTGTATCCAAAGCGTTGAAGTAGGACTTTTTATTTTTAACTCGTCTTTAACGTTATTAATGTTCAGCAGAAGATTATCTAGAAGGTCCGCTGTGGAAATCTCCTCCAATGTAATTGTTTTGTTGCGAAATGAATCTGTATAGAATTCTGTCAATGCTGTTTTGTTAACGTCACATGTATCCAATAGCAAAACAGTTAAAGCCCAATGAACCAACAAATGTGCTCTGATAGCTCTTGAGTAAGCATGACCTGACATATGTCCAACAGTTACTCTTGCATAAATTGTTGACCACAAGTCTTCTAGGCCCGATCCCGACATTATGAATCCAATGGCGCCCATAAATGACATAATTAAGTGAAATCCGCCTAGTCTTAAAATAATAGGCAATTCTTTTGCATAGACGATTTCAGAAGCTTTATGAAATAATGGCTGGTCAAAAGTAACTATACAACTATTTTGATTTGTTTTTTTAGTTTCTGATAATGCAAATTCGAGAGCGGAATATATAGTCGACGGATCACTAGGATTTAAGTTAATAAATGGGAGCGCCACAATTTTGCTTTGATCAAACGGCTTTGATCCATCCATATTCAATGACATAAAGCCATTCCAATTTGGGCTTGTAGCATCACCTACCCAGTACCCAGAACAGCTAAGTAGGTCCAGTTTAACAGATAAAATAATGTTAGGTTCATGAAAAGTGATGTTGTTTAAAGATAAGTCAGCCACTTCAACTTTGTCAAACCCCGATTTGCATTTTTTGTAGGTTTTAATTGGATCTGTCCAAAAGATGCTATTTCCTGAGCGGTTAATTTTTTTTTTAATTTTGGTATATTTTGTTTGCATTTATAACTGTCCTGAGGAGTGAATATTTGTATTCCACCCATTGCATGAAATGTTCCGGATCCATTTAAAGTTCTAACATTATGGTCTGCATTGTCGAATACGTAATGATAAAATACATCTTCGTGTATAACAGGTTTTTTTTGCAGCAACAACAGATGATTCGAATAACAGTGTATTTGCATAACTAACTGCTACGCCTAGTTTTTCAAATATTTGGACTAGAATTTTTGATCCAAATTTTCTATGCAAAAAAACAGACAAGGCCAATTGCAGCGGAGACATAAAACATCAGTTTGGGCGAATAGCTGATATTATAGCATGAGAAATATTTATTGACTTTGTCACTAACCTATCATTTTGAGAAGTTCTTAGAAGATTATCGGTAAATTCTCTTAAAGTTTCAGGAATGAGCAGTTGACACTCTTCCCTCATATTTTCACTAAAGCTAGGATAATTTTCGGTGTTGTAAACTTGCTTCTTTATGTCCTCTCTTATTATTTGACTAGCTGCCTTAACGACCTTTAATCGCTACTCCTCAATTGTTTTACATTTTTCTGAATAAAATTTTTCTGTAAGAATACTTTCTAAGGTATCTGTTAGGGTAATAACGGTTAATTTACGAGTCGGCATGGTTATAGTAATTCGTTGCCCAAAATGTCGTTGCAATTTTTCTTTCAGCCATCGCGGTACGTAGAGTTCCAAACCATTAACAAATTCTGTAATTTTTTTCACTAAATGCGAGAGGGAAAATTGTGAGTCTTCACTATTTTCCATATATTCACACAATTTTAAAAATGCGTTATGTTTTTCACTATTTTCTTGTTGTGACTTTGAACAACTGGGGGTATCGCGAATTAGGCTTTGGTAGCAATTCAAATGGTATTTTCCTTCTGCAGCTACTAAATCTGTAAGATTGTTTGTAAGAATTTGGAGATATCTTTGTAATAAGGGGTTGATTCGGTTTAATGTTTCTTACAGTGTGGCCCTCAATGACGGTGGTTACTTATTTATTTAGTTACAATTTCTCGAGCGCCACCCTTTTTAATGTTTTTAGTGGGAAAAAGGGACCCACTATACCTCAAGGTAGCCTTTAGACAGAGGAGAATAAACAGGGTCCAGTCGCGTTCGATGGAGTGCCGACGCTTACTACTTCTGCCGGTAAGCGCAGCCTGGTATCGGAAGCGGTTCTATAGCCAGGGGTATTGATTGAAAAAGAAAACACGTTTAAATAGTTAATTTTAAATTCAACAGGTCGTGTTACTTAAATAAAATGTACATGAAAATAAAAAAAATGATTACGATCAAATGATATAGTAACTTACTCTAATTAATAAACTTTATAAAAGAAATCAAACAACAGTCCTCAATCTGGAGTCAAGAAACTCCTAGGTAAAACCAGATTATTCTTAATCTTCGGTTATTAATAACAAAAAAAATTAACTATTCGGTACTTAGAACTAAATCGGACTATATACGGTCGCTAGTGGTATAGTAGGCCTTAAAATTATTAAATCGTAATAATTGGAATTTTCTGAAAATCTAAGCCGGAGTCTGGAAAATTGATTTTGATAAATGTTAAACAATATGATTCGTGCAAAAGCGGTCAGTTTAAAGCATTAGTAAAAGCGGTGATAAAGTCTGCCATAAACTCATGCAAGCGGTATGAGACGGTGCGGTTATCGGAGAAAACTAGCCAGGTAGAAATGCGTGCGGTAATGGTAAGGTCACACAATGCAATGATTTGAATGCCGCTAATTACGGTGCCGTTCAATTTCGCTAATTAAACACCAATTTAGTCGATTCCCACAATCACGACAAATTGAGCTATTTCTATCCGGAGTTATTTTAGGTCTTTCTCTCCCTTAGTACTTCGTGAATTTAATTTGAATGATTCCCCGTTTGAATGCCGAATCACCTGATTCACACGGGTTTATCCACCGCGCGTGAAGCACGTAGAAAACTATCACCTACGGAACTGTACACCGCCAGCAAGTGATAGCGCACACGTAACTCAGCACCCAAACTAGCTAACTATATACTGGAACGGTTTTATTTTAAATAACGTGACCAAGTGGAGAAAATAAAGTCAAACGATTTCAATAACCCTTCGGGCAAACCCTCCAACCACCTGGTTCACACGGGTTTATCCACCGCGCGTGAAACACGTAGAAAACTATCACCCACGGAACTGTACACCGCCAGCAAGTGATAGCGCACACGTGGCTTGAGGATTGGGTCCCAAAAAGAGATATCGGAGTTTCGGTGAAATTGGTTTTAATATAAGAGAATAATACGGTAATGTCCCTTGAATAAAATAAATTCAGACCCGTGATAATTTTCTTTAAAATGTCGGTTGATAAATACTTCTTGAAAATTTAAATTTAATTTTTCCTTAAAAAAAATAAATGTCTTCAACTAAAATATATTTAAAATACGGTGTTCTTTAAAATGATTTTTCGGTTGTTATTTGCTATTGAACGGCCCCTTATCAGCGAATAGGAATTTCGTTAAAATAAACACTGTGATAAAGCAAAGAAAAAAAACTATTTACCTTACTGCACACAAAAACGGAAATTTTTCGGATGGCTGGTTTTCACTTTAACGGAGCAGACCGGATTTCTGTTAGGCGGAATAAGAAGTGAAGTCCGTTCGTCGCATCGAGCTCTAGCAAGCCTCGATTGACCCCCGGAACGTCTCGCTGGCTCGCGCGTCTCGGCGATCCATTTAGGTACTTGGCTGGACGGTGATGCGGTACTAATTATCGTTGTTTCGGGTGATCGCTTGATCACTTTTGCGGATTGGTTTAATTAGTATGGTTGTTTTATCTTATCAGGAAATTATCGCTATACCGGTTGTCCCAAAAATTAAAATTTTCTATAGTTAAATAACGGATTTAAGCTAAAATATTTAAATTCATTCGGAGCCCAGTTTTAAATGTGTATAACAGTCGGGGAAAATTGGTAACTTCGTTACAAATCTATAATGTTTCCTAAACGATGGAATATTTGTCGTCCTAGCTCGTCGCGTCGGTTTCTACAAATTTCCATAATTTTGTCCTTGATATGAATTTCGGTGACCTTTCGAATTATTTGTTTATATTGTTGTGGCTTTTTTTTTCTTGTTCTATGCATACATTTTCTCCACAGACAAAACAACTTGTTTTGAAATCAAATAGTTTGGCTAAAGACCTTAATACCGGTTCGTGTGGATCTTGATCCAAAGGATTTGGTATTATTTTTCTCACATATTCCTCACGAGTGTGGTTCTTACGACATATTACATGAACCTGCATACAAAATTTAAAATTTACTTAAGTATTATATTTATTTATTTATTGACTTACCATAATGCTGCTTGAGTTCTCCAATTGTTCGCCTATTTCGTCTCCTTTCTTTTTACTCGCAATTATAATCGACTGCAATCCTTTTGCTCCCACATTAACCACTTTATTTTCACTTAGTGGCTTTAAACAAAACAAACAAATATTTAAAGCGTCCATTGTCCGGTTATACAAATTGTTACTAGATTTACAATAAAATATGTTAGTTCAAAACAACGACGATGCGCCGATAAACGTTTCAACTCGAATAACCTCGTGTTTCATCGAATTCTGTCTAGCTCGATTAGCGTAGGACGGGAAGCGGACAAGAGCAGTGTTGCCGATTTGTCAGTAATTACTGACATTTGCAAGGAATGTATCTTGCCAAATGTGCTCTCACGTCCACGACAAGCCATTTCTCCGTTAATATTTGAGCAACAAAGGCAAACAAAATAGCAACCTAAAGTAAATTGTCTCCTCCGTAACTTTTATTAATAGTTTTTTTTGCTATTTTTTTTTTGTTTAGTATTTATTACAGTCAGCAGCCACAATTTATATAGAAAAAATACGGAAAATTAGTTTTAAATTTTTTTTGGTCCTTATTTGTTATTTTTTCGTTTTTAATAATATAATAGTATATTATTAACCAAGGTTTAGAAAGCCATCATTATTGCCCGAGCGGCGAGTTTAAATCACGAGGAGCGAAGCGACGAGGGATTTAAGACGCGAGGGCTATAATAAGCTGACTAAACCGTGGTTAATATATTATTTTTTCCACTACTACAAACTTTTATATGACATTTATCTTTATAGTATTAGTAATTATAAAAAATTATGGGTAGGTATAAGTATATTTTTTAATCAAGTTACCTGCGCTTTGGAATTGGCAAAATATTTTGTTGTTTTGTCAGGTGGCTTTGTCAATGTCAATTTGTGTTCATTTGTGTCATCAGATTTCACGAGTTTTGCGTTTTTTTTTTTAAATGAGCGAAGAAAATGTTAGTGCTAATATTATGTGTACACCTCCCGAATTAAGGATGGAAGCAGAAAAAATGTTGATTGTATCGATATTTTACAATATCAAGTAATCTAATATGTATTGATAATTATCTGGTTGCCTAACCACAATGAATTGATGTTGTAGAATTAAAAAATCAAGTTACCTGCGTTCAAACAAAATTCGGTTAAGGTCAAAGATCGGTCAATAATGGATTTCAATGGCTTATTATTGACCATGGTCAATAATGACTTATAAGGTAGAGAAAAACGATTTCTAGCGTTAATAATCGGTCAATAATGGCGATGTTATAGGTTAGTAGTGGAAAAAACTTTTTATTGCACTTAATAAGACGAATAAAATGAAAAAAAAAATTGAAAATCGGAGCAACGGTGATCGAAATATAATCGTTTATAGAAAAGGCGCTGACCGCCATGTTTTTCAAAATGGCGACTTTGGCTCACTTGCGATTTTTTGGGACTTTTGGATTTTCATTCTACATGAAAAGAGCTATCGATTACCATTTAAAAATAAAAGTTCGGAAACACTTCACTCAAAGTGGTATAATTGTAGAAATTTGCCTGGTGTAGAAGAGCTTTTAGATTAAAAGTGTTTGACAAATCCCCCCAAAACAAAATAGTGTCCGGTAAGTATATGGCATACACTCGGGAGCATATAGGGGAGGTCAAAATAACCCTAATTTGTCATAGGAAAGAAAATCCTCAAGTGCCCCTTGACGGAGATACACAAGCCCCAAAGGAGTACCCAGCGACTTATCTATTCGACTCTAACTTTTAAACCGACGTGTCTAATTTAACGAAATTTTAATATTTTATGTAGGACAAAGACTCGTAAAAGCATGTAAAGTCTGTGCGTTTTAAGAAGTCCGATATCGGATTAAATCACCAAGGGATGTTATCGCTTTTAAAACAGTAAGTCGGTTAAGTTACAATATCTTCGCACCTTCGCTATACTTGATCACACCGAACATCCCACTGGTTTACTGTATTCTATTACTGGGCGAAATCAGAGGTTTCAAAACAAAATTATCATAGAATTACGCGTTGAGCATAAATAATAATTAAATAGATAATTAAATTATTTTGCTATTATTATAGTTAAATCTATATAATAATCGCTATTTTCCAAGAACCAATTAAAATTTGCTCAAGTGCGGGATGGTTAAATATGTTAAAGATTTTGTCAGGTATATACTTTTCCGATAATGACATTATTTTGGGATTATTATAATTAAATCTTCATAATAATTACTATTTTCCAAGAAATAATTAAAATTTGCTGAAGTGCGGGATGGTATGTTCTACTTTATTTTAAATAAGTAGTTGTGCTTTTCACTTTTAGTTTGTTTCTCATTGTGTGTGAATTAAAATCAGTTATTAAGCAAAGTTATGGAAAATGTTCAGCAAGGTGGCACATCGCCTAGAAGGCATTTATCTCCAGGTGAACGCCGTTTGGTATTACAAGTGGAACGTTATTTTACTTTAGAAAAAGATAACTCGGGCTCGTTAGAGTCTGTTTTGGCAGTGCAAAAACGAACGTCTGATGCTTGCGGCATTTCAGAGAAGACCTTAAGAAGACTTCGAAAAAAGAGTGAAGAGGATTTGGACAGACCATATAAAAGGGTTCGACTCCATTCAAAAACCTTGGATTTATCCCAAGGGATAAAACTCTCTATTAGGAATATTGTTTATGATATGTATAAAGCCAAGGAATATGTTACCCTCAAAGCTATTCTTGAAAAGATAAAGCAGAAAAAACTTTGCGATATTGGAACTAACAGTTTGTCCATCATCTTAAAACATATGGGTTTCAAATACAAAACAACGAACAACAGAAAACTGCTTTGCGAGCTGTCCACTGTTGTTTCGAAAAGATGGCAATTTTTAAGGGATTATTTAAACAACAAAAAGTCGGAATTATCAAGACAATTTGTTTTTCTTAACGAAACATGGGTATTTGCAAACGGAACTTCAACAAAAACGTCTTGGCAGGATGACTCAAAGCATTGTTATTCAAGTCCCCGTGCAAGTAATGGAAAAAGGTATATTATATTACATGCTAGTAATGAAGAAGGTTTCGTTTTAAATGCCAGTTTGATATTTTCATCAACAAAAAAAACTGATGATTATCACGGCAATATGGATGCTGAAATTTTTGAGCATTGGTTCGAGGAAAAACTTTTAAAAAGTTTAGAAAAACCTTCCTTAATTGCTTTAGACAATGCCTCTTACCATACGAGACTCGAAGAGAAATTCCCTACAAGCAGCTGGAAAAAGGAAGAAATAAAAGAGTGGTTGTCAAAGAAAAACATAAACCATGAAAATTTATATTTAAAAAGTGAACTTTTAAGCAAGTGTAAAGAGCAGTCATTTAAAAAAAAGTATGTTGTTGACGAATTAGCCCTCAAATATGGACATCAAGTTTTGAGATTGCCGCCCTACCATTGTCATTACAACGCAATTGAATTGGTATGGGGTATTAGCAAGAACTATTATGACAAACATGCCTGTAAAAATATCGGTAAGCCTAGCGTTATAAAGTTATGGGAGGAGGCGCTTAGCCAAGCGGGCAAAGAAGAATGGCGGAAATGCATTGAACACACAGAAAAAATTATTTTTGAATCTTATGAGACAGAACAGGTTATAGACGAAGTAAGACCGTTAATTATTACGAATGATGATGATGATGACGATGATGTTGATTCTGATGAGTCTGAAAGCATGGGTGAAATTTCAAATGCAGAGGAAGACTACTTTTAGTAGTACCTATCTACAAGTAGGTACGTTCTGTCGCAAGACTACAAAATCGGTTCTTTTTAGAACCAAAACTTTATAAAAAAGAATTCGTAAAACTAATTTGTCTGAATACTACAAAAGCTAAAAAATTATTATTTTTCTTTACCTAAACTAATTTTTTATTTACTTTAAATTATTTTATTTAGAAAATGTAATTCATCAACATCTAAAACTACTTTCAATATAATTTATTGTTTGAGAGCCACCGACATAATGCTCAAGAGGTTTTATGGCTTAGCGGACTTCTTAAAACGCACAGACTTTAGTAGATGTTTTACATCGTCAGGGGCGGACTTTGCCATGTATGACGTTTAAGCATCGACTTTCGAAATGTATTTAATAATCGAGTGTATTATTATAAGTTATTTAAACACACACCGAGAAAAAAAAAAGGCTGCCACAATTAAAAATTTAGTTACCACAACTAGAAAAATTAATAAAATAGGGGACAGACCGATCGTCGAGTTACCACAACTGAACTGGTTTAGTTGGGGCGTATACATATTTTCCTTTGTTGTAACAACTAAATGTCATTGTTGTCACAGCCACACCATAATAAGTTGTAAGAACTAATATCCTAGTTGTGATAACTAAAGAAGTGTATTGTAGTAACTAAATTAAAAAGTAGAAACGGTCTATGACAACTAGTTGATCTGGTTGAGATAACCAAATACTTTAGTAGTGGCAACAAATATTCTGGCTGTGACAACTAGTTTAGTTAGTTGGGCTAACTAAAATGTTTAGTTGTAACAATTCATGTTGTTAGTTGTACCAATAAAGGATATTAATTACGGCAACTCTAAATTTTAGTTGATTACAAGAATTCATTTTTTTATGTGTGTCCACGATTTTCTTTTACCTTCTTCTTGCCTTATATATTTATGTTTTAGTAATTTTATTTTCGAGACAATATTTTGATTTTTTTCTAAAATATACATACCTACTTAGATTTGAAACATTTTTTTATCATTTCTTGATACTGGCTAAAAATATAAATTGACCAAAAATGTAAGTAGGTACTTAATTAGATTCCAAAATTAAATTATATTGTCCAAAAACAAAACGATTTAACAAAAGAATAAGTATGTTAGGCAAAAAGTGGTAAATGAATAATATGGTGGATTCATAAAATAAAACAAATTCTTATTATCAATAACTAACAAAAATACATCTTTTCCAGATGTCACTTAGATATTTGGTACGTACGTCCAATAATCTTAAAATGTCAAAAGTATCACCAAAGAGATATCACTGAATAAATTATTGTTTATTTAGTGTTAAATAAATTTAAAAAACGGATGTTAAAAAATAAAACATAGATATACATTTTTAAGTTTATTACAATAAAAGGTAAGTAACAAGAATATATTGTATTACTGAAGGAGGTGGCGGATTTGGTCGCATTACCTTTGATGCATGTTGTTAATTTGTGTTTTTCCTCTGGTGTATTCCCGGACGATCTGAAGATTGCTCAAGTAAAACCCCTGTATAAAAACAAGGGAAGTAAAAGTGAAATAAAAAATTATAGGCCAATATCATTGTTACCAAATATTAGTAAGATTTTTGAGCGGTTGATTTATGAAAGATTAGTATCCTTCTTGGATGGAAATAGCATTGTCACACACTGTCAATATGGATTTCGAAGGGGAAAATCAACAATCATGGCAGTATATAAAGCCATAACAAAAATCTTAGAGTCCATGAACAAGGGGAATAGTACGGTAACTGTATGTCTTGATCTTTCGAAGGCATTTGACTGTGTGGATCATGCTGTTCTTATCGACAAGCTTGATAGGTATGGAATAAGGGGTATTGCTAGTGACTTAATAAAATCTTACTTATCCAGGCGAAGTCAGTGTGTAATCGGGAGGGATGATGAGGAAAATGTTATAGCATCTAAATACCTAGTGATAAGGAAAGAAGTACCCCAGGGAGGAAGAAAATCAAGCATATGTGACAAAAAAATTCAAAATAAATGAAAATGAACTTCTCAATTACATTAAAAATGAAAATTGGGAGAAAATCTACAACTGTACAAATGCCGAAGAGGGTACCAACTACCTAATAGAAAAAATAAAAAAAGGATTAGAACAATCTAAAATAGAAATACAGTATAAAACTAAATATAAGAAGCGAAACCCGTGGATTACTTTGGGGCTGATGAAATCTATTGAAAATAAACAAAAATTATATAGAGACTACAAAGATGATGCTGGAAACAATGGAAAAGAAACGAAGTATAAAAATTATAAGAATAAATTAAATAAATTGATATTCAAAACAAAGTCGGATTATTTCAAACAAGAAGTGGAAAAAAATAAAGGGGACAGCAAAAATCTATGGAAGTCAGTAAATAAATTTACAGGTAAGTGCCGGGAAAAAAACGATATTACAGAAATAAAAGTAGAAAATAAGGTAATTAGGGAAAAGAAAGAAATGGCAAATTACTTTAATAAATATTTTGCAGAAGTAGGTAAAAATCTGGCAAATAACATTTCTAAACAAGCAACTGTAGATAATAGTAAGAGCCATTATACGGAACATTCAATATTTTTTTCCCCCACGGACCCAGAAGAAGTAGAAAAATTTATCAAGGAACTGAAAACGAAGAAAGCTCCAGGAAATGATGGAATTACATCTGAGCACTTAAGATTGATCGCTCCATATATAAAAAATCCATTCAGCCATCTTATTAATAAAATATTTCAAGAGGGTACATTTCCATCTATTCTTAAAATCGGCATTGTCAAACCATTACTAAAAAAGGGAAGTCCTATTGAAGTGACTAATTATAGACCTGTATCGTTAGTATCTAGTGTAGCAAAAATTGTGGAAAAAATAATTAAAAAACGTATTGTTGACTACTTAGACAAGTATAGCCTGCTTTCTAATAAACAGTTTGGGTTTAAAAAAGGATATTCTACGGAGGATGCTCTGATTTATCTGACAAATAATATATATAAAAATCTAGATGAAAGCAAGCCTGTATTAGGGATTTTTTTGGATTTAGCAAAAGCTTTTGATACTGTCAAGCACAATATATTAATTAGGGTACTCAATAATATAGGATTCCGGGGAATAGCTTTAAATCTAATGGAAAGTTACCTAGAAAATCGACAGCAATATGTTCAAATATCGGAAAAGCTAAGCGAGCCAACTAATATCGAATACGGTGTTCCACAGGGGACGGTTTTAGGGCCAATATTATTTTCTATATATATTAATGAGTTGTTCAGTGTGAGGTGTGCTGGTTCTGTTTCGTCCTTTGTGTGTGAAAGAAAGTGTGGAAAAAGATTTAATATTATTGAAGAACTGGTTTGACACAATGTACCTAACGATAAATTTCGAAAAAACAAACTATATCTCTTTTAGTTGTGATAAAAGAAAAATACCATTTTTTAAGGAAATACGGCTTAAGCAGGATAAGAAGGACATAATAATCAAAGAAGTTTCGCATACTAAATATCTTGGAGTACAAATTGATAAACATCTAAAATGGGATGAACAAATTAAAATATTAACAAAAAAATGCAGAGCAATATTATATAAATTTAAAAAACTGAAAAGCATACTATCCCAAGAAAACTTAAAAACAGTATATTTTTCATTAGTATACTCGGTCATACAGTATGGAATATGTGTATGGGGAGGAGCTTATAAACATCACTTAACCAAACTACAAGTTATTCAAAAAATATTCATAAAAATTATATACAATAGAGACACAAATTATTCCAGTGATTCGCTATTCGAGGAAAGTAAACTAATGGATATATGTCAAATTTACTGTTTTAAAATTGTTTGTTTACAATACAAGGGAAAAAATAAACTGGAACCAATTTCTCATGAATACAATACTAGACACAAAAAAACAAAACACACTAGAACACTTAGGGCAAAAAAAACAATTGGACAAAGATCTTTTCAATTTTTAGCCACACATATATATGTATCAGTTCCAGAAAATATTCGCAAGGCAAACAATTATATACGTTTTAAGAAACTTACAAAACAATGGTTATGTTCAATACCCCGACAAAAAGCCAGTGATCTTGTGGAACTACGCTCCTAAGGTTGATGGCAGTGTCAATATTACTGAGCTCGCCAATAAAGACTTCTATGAGCCAATGCTCTCCCAGAATATACATTTGAATAGGTAATTTTGACATAACGATTCGATCTTGTTCATTTTATCTTGCTTTTAAATAAAAATGTCTTTGTACTGATGGTTCGCCTAATTAACATAAGTTACTTATATTAAAATGTTTTTTTAAATTTATTTTAATTAAAACAAAAGTATACACTCTTAACGGTGGTAGTAATGATTGAAATTAACTAGGCATATATATTTAATTTATTATTTTCATTATATTTTTATTACAACATGTAAATGCAATAGAACCTCAAAAAATATATAAGATATAAGTTAAATTTTAGACAAAACATAGGTATTATATTATGTATAGGTATTGCTGCCAGGGTTTTAGAAAGTGAGACAGAAATATCCGCGCACGAGTCTTAAGTGATTTTAGCGGATATATTCTTCTTATATTTCCAATCACCTTGCAGTTTTAGATATAAGGAAGTTAATGTATTTGATTTATTTTTGGAAATATATATATATATATCAATCTTGGGTCCACTTCTTTACATCTTGTATACCAATGAATTACCAGACGTTGTTCAGGAAGATCTTGTTATGTACGCCGATGATACTTCACTGCTACTTAGTGAAAAAAGTCAGGAGGTGGTGGTTGGTAAGGTAAGTGAGGCCATTCGCACACTCAACTCATGGTTTTCCTCAAATAATATGCTCTTGAATGTCGATAAGACTCAGATACTGAATTTTGGAGTGAGAGGGGGTAATCTGACGAGAGTGGATGTGGATGGAGTGGAGATGAAAGTTAGCAAATCTGTTGCGTTTTTGGGCGTGGAAATAGATGAACGTCTCGATTGGAAGTCACACATCGAAAACCTAAGCAGCAGCCTCGCTAAATATTGTTACGCGCTTAGAATTGTCATGGAGAATGTGGGTTTGAGGGGGCTCTTACTTTTTATCATTCCTGTGTGGCCTCAAAGATTAGGTACGGTATTATTTTTTGGGGAAATTCGGTAGATACTGGAAGAGTACTTGTTTTGCAGAAAATGTGTTTACGAACTATGTTTAAATTACATTCTCGGGAGAGCTGTAGGCCTCTTTTTAAGCAAAATAGTTTGATGACGATAACAGGTATGTACGTGTATGAAGCAGCCAAGTTTGTCTTTGACAATATCTCTTTGTTTGAAAAAAGCAAACGTTCACATAAATACAATACAAAAAATAAGCAAGATCTGCTCTTGGATAGGACAAGTTTCAGTTTTGTGCAGAGAAATAGTCACAATACCATGATGAAAATTTGGAACAAAATTCCTTTGGGAGTAAGAAGCTTGTCAAAGCCCGAATTTTTCAGCTTCATAAAAAAACATTTAATAAAAACCTGTCCTTATTCTTTGATCGAACTTTTCTCAGACTGCAGTTTTGATTAATATTGTTTGAGTGATAGACTTGATCTTCAATGTAGACCTGGCTGTTTGCTTTCTTGTTCGTCCTAATCCTAATGATAACAGGCTATGTATGATATGCTGTAACCCAAATGAGAACGGGATGATTTGTGATGTTGTTGTGATGTAGTACTGATAAGTTGTGATGTAAATTCTGACATTGATGTTATTTAAAATTGTTCTAAAATTTTTTTTTCTTAATTTAAATTTTTATCTATAAAATTTTATCTATATTTTATTGTCTTGAAGTATACCGGGTGTTGCATCGTCGAGCGGGACATCGGAAATCCCATGTAATTTTAAATGGGGTCAATTATTGGCTTCCCTAATTATTTTAGAGAAAAATTCTATTTAGGTTTATTAAAGAGCACTAAAACCCACATTCAAAAGAATCACTTTAGATATTTTTGATGAGCCCGTTTACGGGTTATCGCCGATTTCTTTTTAACTATTTCTCCTTTTTATGGCCCCGTATTTGCGGGCACCAGTCAAGGTAAAAGATTACTGTCAAATAAAGTTGTCATTTTGAAATGTGTGCTTTATTGTTATAAAAACTCGTACATCGAAAATATTAAAGGTGTATTTATGAGTACAAATTAATCTGAATAAAACTAAAATAAAGTATCCAATTACAAGGTTAATTATGACATTTTACATGTTTCAATATTTTACTAATTAATAGGTAGGTACTATTAAGAAGATGTTCAAATATTCCTCCATTGACTGCTAGACAATAACCGAGGCGATCGTAAAATTCTCTTCTTACATTCGCTAGTTGGTAAACTGAAATTCTATTGCATTCGGCAGAAATAGCATTTTTTAACTCGTCTAGATTTGGGTATTTTTTATCTTTGTATATCCTGTATTTTAAATGGCCACAGAGAAAGAAATCATTTGGCGATAAATCAGGAGACCTGGCTGGCCAATTTACTGTATGATTTAAGCCAATAACATTTCCATTAAAAGCACGGTTTAAATATTCCCGGACAGCCAGGGTACTATGTGCCGGGCAGCCATCCATTTGGTACCAAACTTCCTGATTTTCCCTGGCGGCATCATGTAAAGTAGGTAAAATATGATCTTCAAGTAGTTCCAAAAAATATTCTGCATTTAAATTTCGTGTAAGAAATAATGGCCCGATAATATTTTCTCCGAAAATCCCAGCCCATACATTAACTTTTTGTGGATATTGCGTCCTTGTTTCCACAAACCTGTGTTGGTTTTCTTTGCTCCAATATCGATAATTTTGAACATTGGGTTCATTGTTTAAGGTAAATGTGCATTCGTCAGTGAAACAAATGTTTTTTAAAAATTCCCTATCCATGTTTGCTCTTTTCATCATACCAAAACAAAACTCCTGTCGTCGTATTTCGTCCCTATCTCTTAGCTCTTGGTGCTTTTCATATTTGTATGAATAATATTTATGTCGTTTCAAAGCTCGTAACGCTGTGGTGTGATCTAATCCTATGTCATCCTCAAGTTTCCTTGTGCTGATCTTCCCATCATTTTCTTCCACGCACAATAAAACTTGCAAGTCCCTATCATTTCTTGCATCTCTTCTTTGTTCCTGCCTTTCTTCACATCTGCAGTTATTTATTACAGTGCCTTTTGTCTCAAATTTCTTGATAGCCCTTTCGACTGTAGATTTTGCAGGTATCGGTCTATTCGGATACAGAGCAGCAAACATGTCTGACACATTTTGATAACTATTTCCTTGATAATACCATTTAATCATCAATATTTTTTCTTCAGAAGTGTAATTCATGGCTAATATTTTCGATGTACGAGTTTTTATAACAATAAAGCACACATTTCAAAATGACAACTTTATTTGACAGTCATCTTTTACCTTGACTGGTGCCCGCAAATACGGGGCCATAAAAAGGAGAAATAGTTAAAAAGAAATCGGCGATAACCCGTAAACGGGCTCATCAAAAATATCTAAAGTTATTCTTTTGAATGTGGGTTTTAGTGCTCTTTAATAAACCTAAATAGAATTTTTCTCTAAAATAATTAGGGAAGCCAATAATTGACCCCATTTAAAATTACATGGGATTTCCTATGTCCCGCTCGACGATGCAACACCCGGTATAATATTAAATATTAAATATTGTGAACTCTGTTTGGACATGTTCTATATGCCCTAGGGTATTCTGATGGAACAAATAAATATACTTTACTTTACTTTACTATTTATATATGTACAGGGTCGTTGGTATGTATGGAAACGGTCGATTATTTCTTAAAGTAAAACAGCAAGCAAAAAATATTTAAGACAAAAGTTTTAGGGTTTTTTGAAGTCTATTAGAATTTTGGAACAATAAGTATACAGGATGAGTCGAAAAGCCGTAGAGAAACAAAGTTACTCTTTTTTTAATAGAACACCCTATATCTTAGAATATTTTTGGATTCTACATAAAATTACAATTATTTTTTAATAAGTATATTATAAGTCTAAACCTAATAGTTTCCGAGATATCGACTTTTGAAAAATTACATTTTTTAATTTTGACAGATTCTAGCTTTCAATGTTATGCTATAGAGTAAAATGGCTTTCATTTCCCTATCTTACTTTTTTATTATCTTCCCACTGGTGTCAATTTCCGGTTAAACCGGAAGTACATTTCCGGTTTTTGAGTTACATCCAGTTTAACCGGAAGTTGACGTACGGTTAGAAAGCTAGAGGCTGTCAAAGTTCAAAAATGTAATTCTTCAATAGTCGATATCTCGGAAACTATTAGGTTTAGACTTATAATCTATTTATTAAAAAATAATTGTAATTTAATGTTAAATCCAAAAATATTCTAAGACAAAGGGTGTTCCATTAAAAAAGGCATCTTTGTTTTCCTACGGCTTTGTGACTCATCCCGTATACTTATTCTTTTAAAATTTTTATAGGTAGACTTTAAATAACCCTAAAACTTTAGTCTTAACTATTTTTTGCTAGCTGTTTTACTTTAAGAAATAATCGACCGTTTCCACACATACCAACGACCCTGTATAAGTACCTGAACAATATTTCAAAACAAATGTATTGCCATTTTGCCAATCACCTACATACCCGGGCCCAGTATTCTTCAACATTTTTTTTTGATATTAGGGATACAATAATACAAACAAAAATAAAATGAGTTAGGATTCTTTTGGAGACTTGGGCTTACTCTTACGATTTTCTTATTCTCGTACAGAATTTGCATATTTCTGCTTTTAGTATTGTTAAATAACTCCAACAAACATACAATTGTTACGTTTTATTAAAACGTTTACTATCAATGATGGAATATCAGAATGAAAGACACATCCTAGGTGATCGGTATATGTAACTTCGTATGCAAATAGGTGTTCATTGAACTGTATTATTTTTAAGGCGCTATACACGAAACAAATTTCCTCTTTCTGATTAACCAAGATTGTTTCGATACGACCTAAAAGTGGCGAATCATTTTTTTTTATTAAAATGATCTGTTTTTCTCTAAAAGTTTTATTGTTACATATCACTTGATATGCTTGGCGCATGTCATTCTTAAAGGAATTTAACATGGTAGAATTAGCAAACTCTGGAGATAACATCAACATATCTAAAGATTTACAAGTTTTACTTTGTTTTTTAACAAATGATATAGTATGGCTATTATTATGAAATCCCTGATTTAACGCAAACCTAGATGCTAACTTAAGCTGATTATAAATAGTAAGAGTGCGAGTAATATTAACTCTTGATGAAGAAAGATTGGCAGCTAATTTGGATTGTATATGCTTGGATTCGTACCGCAATGTTGAAATTTTGACTAAAGGCCCAACTTTTTCCATAATAAATGGATAGTGTGTCATTAAATGACACTTGGGCGTTAAAGGTCTAAACAGTTCTAAAAACAAACTGTGATGTTGAAATATCAAAGTTCTTAGCCTACAACACATATCAGAAGTAACATCATCACTTAGCAAAATTTGAATAATTTTTCTAAATGTTATATACAATTTCCAATGTTTATTACCCTCCGGTACATGCAAGGTATCCAAAAAGTAAACTAGCATTAACAATAAATGATTTAAGCTCAGCGGCCGACATTCTTAAGGTTTTTTTCTTTAAATTATCAAAACTGATTAAAGGTGGTCTATTATGACTGGGACCAAAATCAAAGAATCGAATTTTGTTATTTAAAGTTTCAAGTTCAAAAAATCTATCAACCATAACAAACTGATACAATAAATTGCCTATAACTAATACTCCCACGCCTTCAAAAATGTCATGTGCTATATCTACAGAAAAGTTCTTGGTTACATGGAAAAGCTCTAGATTATTAAAAATGGGCGAAAATTTTACACCTGTTATGGATGGGTTGTTGGTTACTAAATCCTCATTGTAATTTTGTACATTTCTTAATGAAGAAGTCACCTCAAAACATAATGTTTGCGTTTCCGAACGTTTGGTTTTCCAAAATCGACAAAATGAATTGGAACTAAAACTTTCCTGAAATCCTAACAGGGTATTTAAACCTAAGTTATCGCCAAGAAATAAAGCAATACAAAAGTAGACAGTCTTTTTTTCATGTGGCAGTTCTACTGTTATTCCAATATTTTTCAATGAGTTGAGTTCCTCTACTAATTTTTGAAAAATTATTTTTTCGCCAAACTTTTTTAAGTCACTACCATGA
This sequence comes from Polydrusus tereticollis, assembly GCA_963920685.1. Lineage (NCBI taxonomy): Eukaryota > Metazoa > Arthropoda > Insecta > Coleoptera > Curculionidae > Polydrusus > Polydrusus tereticollis. The sequence goes on along the minus strand of OY987335.1, from coordinate 49,172,848 downwards.
AATAGCATTGCCAAAAAAATGTTTTCTAATGAAGACTGAAAAATAGGAGGTATACACGAAACTGAATAATAAATGGCCCCTATTTTATGAATCCCAGCGTGGGATCCCAGTGGATTTCCAACTTCGTATTCATCAAAGTATATAAATAATGGGAAAACAGTATCATTTATAGAAAAATTAGAAATTATGCTTTGTCAATATTCAGTCTGGATAATGTTGGATATTTTCTTATCCGCTTTATAATTTAATGTTTTTTCAAAAACGTCGGGCAGAGAAAAAAATTTCTGTAAAACTGAAGCCATTGGAATATACTGGGCCGTGTAATTTTTAGCGTATGGTACATTTTTACTATTTTTTTCAAGGCACTGTCCAACTATAAACTCCATAGGTTTTATATAAAAATCCTGATTTTCTAAATACTTAAACCGCAAATGTTCACTGTCTAGGTTATGAAAAAGCGTTTGAAGTTCTTCAATATATTTTTGTATTTCGATTTTTTCTGCAGACAGTAAGTTTGGGGTATAATTAAGTATATACTCATGGAATAAAGACAAAGGTTCCATAAGAAGGCTCTGAATACCGTTAACTATTTCTTGAATCGATTTCCTCGAAATGTTTGCCTTTATATAGAGATTACTCAAAAAGATAACATTATTTCGAACAACCGTATCTTTAAATTTTTTAAAAAGAGCGATTTTTCTAGATTCTGGACTATCAAAAACAACAGAATCATTTGAGAAATTAACGGAAACTTCAGCTTCCTGAGCAAAATTTTGCGGTTGCGTCGACTTTAAAATATTATCTCTGTACACAGACTCCTTACATTCATTTCGAACACTAAGATCAATACTTTTTTCATGGTATTTTAGATGTTTACGGAAGGAGTTTATTGATGGAAAATGCCTCTGACAATGCTCTTGCCCACAAATAAATAGACTATTAGCCTTGCATTGGTGAATAAGCTTTAAATGGGAAATTAAAGCGTTAATTTAAAAAAAAGAATCACTGCACAAGTAACAATTCATAGTTTGAACTAATAGTACTATTTAGTTAACCTTGCCAATTTACACTGCTGAACTATGTAAGTAACAAAACGGTTAAAAGTAAACTATCAACTTAAATGTTCTAAAAATATTTAAATAAAAACCTTATTTGCTTAATTGTCAATGTCCTGTTCCATATAATACCTTAAATCTGAAATGACAGAAGCCGTTGAAGGATTTTTCTTTTTAGGCTTCATACCAAACAACAATTCTTCAATTAAAAGCCAAATATGCTCACTCTCACTAGGATACGAGATTTCTAGTCCATAAAATGCTTTGAACAAAAGCTCTAATGTTCTTAGGGCAGTATCAACTTTGTATGATACATTTTCAATGTAAATGAAAAATTCTGGATTCTTAAGATCTCCCACAATGGCAGCGAATGGTTGAAGAGTAAGTTGGTATTCCTTAAGCTTCTTCTTTCTGGAATCTAATCGCTCTTCTAATTCAGCAAACGTCTAAAATAACCAAAATTCCAACTGTAATTATCATAAAAAAAGGCAAATATATATTTTTAAATGTTTTAAATTTTCCCAAATGCATATTTTTAAAAATATGACATAATTTCTACAATTTATTTTACCTCTTAATATTCAGAGATAGCAACGGTGAAATACTCATATATCTCACAATCTGTGAACTACTACATAATACAAAATAATTAAAACACAAATTCAAATTAACATCAAGACACCCAGCGCCTAGTGCAACTTAATGTGGGGACCGAAAACGTTTCACCAAGGTTTGATTTCTATACTTTTCTATTTACACCTACCAATTTTCATATACCGTATATTTTTTTATAAGCAATTTTTACTTATATTTCATATAATATATCAATCTACCTTCCTATATTTTAACAAGTATAAAATATTTAAATAACTTTTTCGCGCGCCGCTCAACTTTTCCCTTGCATTTATTCTAACTTACTTCAACGTGTTTATTTCACTTCTAGTGGGTCGCCAGTTCCCACCCTTTCTTGATCGTTTTAGAGTAATTGGAGGAAAGAGGTATGGCAAGGATACTATGGCTTGTAAATTTGTATCTAAAACATTTTTATAATTAATTACTTTAATCAAAGATATTAATAAGTATATTGTGTAATATATATTATATATATAACCATTAACATCTTAAGCATTAAGAGGAATCTATTAAAAAATTTTAATTGTAATGTATACTAAGTTTTTTTAAGTGGACCCTATATATAAGGTATTAATGGTATATATTTATATTTTATATTTCAATTTAAGCCGATTCCTAATAGTAGTTTAAGTTAAGTAAGCCTTGCATGCTTTAAGTTTTGATTCTAAATTGCACTATTTAGGTATAAACTTAATACAAGGGGTAAAACTGTGCAGGTAAAATAATGTTAAAGGACGCTTGGCAAAGCTATATTAATTTATTGCGTGAATATAATATATGAGAATTTAAATTAATAAATAAATAAAAAACAAATTGATAGGTGACAAGTAAGGTACCTACTTACCATTACAATATGAATCCTCGACTAATTTAATTTTTCTCTCTTGGGTTTCCTTTGATATAGCATTGCAGATTTTTGGCCAATTACAATATATTATGTCGATTTTATCACCAAATCTGAGATGAAAATCTATTTCGATCTAAAAATTAAATACAATATAGAAACAATAGTAAGAAAAAATGTTGTTAAAGAACGGTAGGTTTTTATTGGATAAAAAAATATATTCTTATTATATTGAGTAATTAAATCTTGGGTATCTATTTAATATTCGTTGGCATATTTTTTAATTTACGTAGATACTTAATTATGTTAAACTTCACTCTTACCAATTTAACTCCTCTGCCAATGGAAAGGCACGGGAAATCTTGAAAAATACCTGAGATACCCTTATTTAGGTAAATTTTTCTTCGTAATTTAAAAGTTTGCTCCCATGCATCGACAACTTTTGTGTAAGGTTCTGTGCCAACTTTTAAGAAATCAAGCAAAATTGATACTTCGGGTTTTACTGGGCTCTTTTGTAAGTCTTCACAGTGTTCTTTTTCTTTTTTGAACGTATTTGCAACCTGTAATGCCTTTCTTAAATTAATATAACGATTCCAGAGTTTCCCTTTTGGCCCTCCTTCTTCGGTGGGTATCATATAAACATCCGCACTTTCATGTATGAATATCTGTGGTATCTCTTGAGCAACTTTTAAAATAGTTTTACTGCTTAACCTAAAAATTAAGATAATTTAAAGTAGGTAGGTATTCAAAAAAATTTTAAAAAATATATGAAATTAAAATTGCTTCAATTATATTCTTACAATTAGGATTTTAAAAGGAAAAAAAATTATAACCAACTTTTTATGTACGTCTAGCAAAGATACTTACTCTGGCCCATAAATAGCAAAAAGCTCAGTAACACAGATGTTGGTAAGTTTTTGTCTGTGGTCATTGGTAAGTTTAGGTTTATTTAGTAAAATAATTTTTCCTTTGTGATGCCCGATACAGGGTGACAAATTACTAAAAAAAATTTTAACTTAAAATGTACTACAATATAATTTTAGCTTCACTTGAATTGTTCAGCTAACTCTCACAAAAGGTTCACACTGACAAAAATGGATTTACCGATGTCGTGGGTTGCAGAATTAGAGCTACTTTAACACACGTTTCTATGTTGTTCAAACTGAGCCTACGAATTATTACAACTCATTTAAAAACGCTACAATAACTCAGCTGCTTGTGGTTCGCCTCAACACACAAATATCAACATTTTAAACACATTTGGGATTACCACAATCCTTCATTTTGTAACCATTTTATGAGTTACCTGAACTCAGTTTTTGGATTGGGAAAACTTACTAACTGATTTTAAAGTGCCGTTTTGACCCAGACGTGCATTATTTTAACTCATTACCATGTGTTAAATTATTTTGAGTTGGAATAAGTCGTAAATAGTGCTCTAAAAACTCATGTCGAGGGTAAATCATCAATCGAAAAGTCACGGAAAGTTCCGAATTCACGCTCGTGCCGATTTAGCGCGGTAACTCCATCCCATTGATACTGTGCCCATTGTCATTAGTATCTTGTGCACGTCGCGTCGTCTTGGACCACATAACTGGACTTGCTATCCGCGCAATCGTTGATCGGAGGGATGTTTTTTTTATTTTTGTTCAGAGTTTGATGCGTGATAATGAGAATTAATAATCTAATTTTAGTGTTGGAATATATTTAAAGTGCCAAACCCTTATTGTGCCTAGCTTCGTTCATAGAGTAGTTCCTTTGCACTTGACGTTTATCATATGTTGTTAGTTAGATGTCACTTATGTCAGTAATGTCAGTTAACCTAGCATGTGTTTTCGTAACAAGTGTTTGTTAATTAAAGTACATATTATCAAATATTCCTTGTGTTTCTTGGCTCCATTAAGATTCCCTGCCAACATTTCGGACAGATTAAATCTATAGTCGTAAAGTAAGCTAGAACAACTGAAAGGTCCAGTTTTGATAGCTCGAATCATAATCATGAGTTAATCTAGCCCTAGTAGTGAGGCATCACAACTCCCATATTGGTTTCTGGCAGCTTAAATAATGAATTGCTGCAGCCCACGTCGCATGTGTTCGTCAAACCCAGTTACAATTAGCTAGCTAAAACAACCCATCTTCAGGGCTATGATAACTCATGAACAGTGATTTGATGCAATCTCTTCGATTTAGTTGCCGTAACTCAGAGGTCTGAGCTGTCCCCTATTAGCAACACGCGTTGGTCTGGGATAACTCATATTTGAGTTATGTCAACTCGATATTTCGCTCAGTGCATTAATTGACATTTAAAATCTTTGTTTTTTTATTTAAATCAATGTCGATGTCAAAAGACAATGATTGTTTTCGTGTAGAAAATAAATAAACATAAAACACGTCACAGGCATGAAAACATCTGATATCTTTGGCTAAAGATTGTGACGTCAAACCAAAAGCTTCGAGAACAATCTAGAAGTTTTCGGTTGTCGAACTTCTTTTGAACTCAATTTGGGTCATGATGATATCATTGTCACGAGCCTAGTATTGCGTTCTATTTTTGCCACGGTTCTTAAGAACAAAGGAAAAGTGCGTTGTGTGACGCAAATAGAACCTCGATTTCCAGCTATAAAAGCAGTGTGAAATTCAGAAAAAATATAGATCTTAATATCCAGTTGCAGAACGAAACTCTGCCCGTTTCAAAAATTAATTACTAATTAATTAATTAATTTCTTTTAAAATAAATATAATATTTTGAGACTTAGAAAAGTAACATGAGTTCAGATTAAAAAAGTTATATTTTTCAATATTTTTATTTATGAGTGAGTGGTTTCTTTAGTGAAGACTAGTTCTGTCAAAATACTTGCCAGTGTCGTACCGTACAGTGAACGAAAGAACAATGAGAAGTAAGTTTCTGGTTTCGAATAAACTTTATATTTTGGTCATGGTTTAAAAAGAAAAAGAATATATATATTTATAACTGATACTATTTTCTGAAAGCATTAGAAAGCACATCTATTAAATAAATGTCTAAGTAGATTTTTGCTAGGGAGTTTTGAGATTTTTTTAGTTTAATTATATATTTTGGAGCCAGAGAGGACGGCTAGGGTAATTTGAATTGCACTTGTTGTGGGAATTAATGGGAATGTAAAACAATAAATAATTACTTGATTAAAGTCTATTTGGTCGTGTGAGTTTGGCTACCTGTATAGTTATTATCCGTTTTTTTTATTCTAACAACTTTAATTTGTTTTAATATGATTTAGGACGAAAGGTGTGCTGTAGTGTTTGATAAATGTTTTCAGGATTTGGTATTAAGTTGCTAGTTTTTGATGTTGGCACGAATTGTAAGCTTTTTGTAATCAATTAGAGAACAAGAGGTAATTATAATATTGGATTTTCGTTGGATCATAGTCTCAATATAGAGTTTTTCTTATTTTTTTTGTGTCTGTTATTTTTAATTAATTTATGGTATCTATTGTGTGTAAAGTTTTTATATTTATTTTATCAATATTTTGAAAATTTCTCCAATTACGATACTTATATTTAAATAAAGGAATTATTTTAACCCTATAAATTTTCGGTGTTTTTATACTTAAATTTAGATGGGGATTTTTAGTATTTTGCTCTACCAAATTGATTTTGCTCTACCAAACTGATTTTGCTCTACCAAATTGATTTTGCTCTACCAAATTGATTTTGCTCTACCAAATTGATTCTACTATTCCAAACAGCTAAGAGAACGAATAGTAATCTGATTCTAACAATTAAGTCAAGATATAAAAATTGTTCATTTTTATTCTTTCTGGTTACAAACCTGATATCATATGATACAGGAACATCATTAATATTTGATAGTGTGGAAAATAAATAGGAAACATAGGTAAAGTGTAGTTCTGTGTTGGTGCGTGAAAGGAAGGTGACTATTTCCAAAATAGCAAAGACCCTTGTAGCTGCTGCCAGGAGTTGTAGGCCTTGATATATATATAAACCGTAAGTAAAGTAAATTACTTTATTAGAGAGGGGTAGCGCAGCACTACAATTGGTGGAGGTGCCGGGTAAGGCAAATTTGAGCGTAAAATACCCCGACGCTGAGGGCCTACCGAATTTTTTTGGAAAAAAAAAAAAAAAGCTATTTTGGCAATAGGACGAAGATTTTTGTAACCTTGTACTAAGATGGCTACCGGTCCTACAACGACGCCAATCATTGCTACCACGACGTCGACAATGACCACCACTTCAAAGGTCACGTCGCCTACACCTCGTGCTACAGGAGGAGGACCTCCTGCTAGTCCAAATATTGCCCCTGGAAACCTTGTTATAGGTCTTGATTCGTTACCAACATACGATGGAACGACCAATGTGAAAGAATTTCTAGCAGTAATTGAAGAAACAAGTGCTGTTGCGAATTGGACCGACCAACAAATGGTGTCAATTGCTCGACTCAAACTTCGTCATAGAGCCAAGCAATTTATTGACTCTGAACCTGCCCTTTTAATCACTTCAAATTGGAACCTACTGAAAAATTCGCTAAGAAAACAATTTACCCGTCCCTGTGTAACAGGATCGGCAATGAAAAATTTTATGGACTGTAAGCAAAAAACTGGAGAATCCTGTAGACAGTACTTGACCCGTTTAAAGTTACTCGGTAATCAAACAATTACTCTTACCGGAGATGCAGCAAATGACTTACCTATACAAAGAAAATTGGAGCAAGATATTACGACTCAATTTATATTGGGACTCGTGATGCCAATAAAGCAGCGAGTTTTGTCAGGAAATCCACAGACTCTTGACGAAGCGTTAGATACTGCAGAAAGAGAAGAGTCTATCGAACATCTCATTCATCCCTCCATTAGTAGAGAGTGCAGAGGAGTGAATTGGAATTCAGCAGAGAAACAAAATAGTTATAAAAAGAATTTTGCCTCACAAGCCAAGGTGTTTAAGTGTGATAAATGCAAGAAGACAGGACACACGGAGAAGTTTTGCAGGATGACCAATCAAATGGTATGTTATCAATGTAGTAAACCCGGTCATTTTAAGGCGTCCTGTCCCCAAAATAATGCTTATCAGCAAAGAACACCTGGAAACAGAGATCAGGTGTGTTACGCTTGCGGAAAACCGGGACACTTTGCAAGAAATTGTTTCAAAAATCAACAGGTGAATGGCTCAAGAGCTTTAAACACCAACGCAGCCACTTCTCAACCCCGAAGTTCGGCTGCCAAGGAAACAAATTGGGAATAGACGTTGAGAGGAGGGTAGGGATATATGCATGTTCAGGTAATAAAGCTCCTAAAGTAGGTAATGCAATTACCGTAAGTGTAAGTGGCAGAGACTGTTACGCTTTAATTGATTCAGGAGCATGCGTATCCCTAATTAAACCCAATATTGCCAAGGGGTTTATAAAAGAGTATAATGGAATTTCCTTAGTCGATATTCAAGGAAATACTATACCAACTTTTGGAGTTGCAAAAATTTCGTTAAGGTTTTCAGAAAATACTATAGTGCAACATGATTTTATTGTCGTTGATACAGACAGCTTTCGTACTGAAATGTTGCTAGGAATTGATTTTTTACAAACTCACGGGATTAAAATTGATTGGAAAAGTAATTGTATGTATGCATTTGATAATGTGATACCACTGTTTAGTGAGGATTTGGTATGTAGCAAGCAGGGCTTGTTGACAAAAGATGAAGAAGGGTTTTGTAGTCGAATTGCTAAGTTAGAATTCGAGCTAGTGCAATTAAGGCAAGTTATTGCAGGTTTAGATACCGGAGAAATGAAGACTTGGTCAAAAGATATTTCTACGCAGACTTTCTCGTTAGTACCAATAACGGAGGAAGAAAGTTCAAAGGTGATTGGTACTCGCCCTGAACTTGAACCACTGATGGAAGTTTCTACGACTAAATCTAGGAAGACTGCAGCTTCCCTGGTAAATAAACTAAAGAAGAAAAATATGGAGATTTTTGTAGGTACTTGAATAGGGAGATAAAAGCGATAATCTAGGAAAAGATAACCACTTGAAAACTCAAAGATACTTTAATTATGAGAACATGGGAAAAATTTAACACTTAAGAAACAAGAATTTTATTTTCACACGAGAACTTATCTAAGTACAGATAAGTAAAAAAAAAAAAAAGACTAATGAGTTTTACTTAAGAAAGGGAAAGAGGCGAAGAATAAAGACAGCTGTATAAAAAATTCATATAGAAAACAAGGATAAAGCAATTGTCGTTTAGGGTAGAAGGTGATAGGGTAGGATTATTTTATTTACACTTAAGCCAAACTAATGACGGAGACCGAAAGAATAAAGATATACGTTAACAAAGGAGAGCATTTGATGTCGGGTGTGTTATTGGGGTAGCAAGAATACTTATCTTAACTAATAGAATACGTTTAAGTCCCCACCACCGAGGGGTTTACAAAATTCTTAGTGATGTAACTTACGAAATTCAAACGACCTTACAGTAAAACCTTTGAACTCTGATTGAGCGGTAGTGTGCCAGAACAAAAAAAATTTAAAAGATAAAAGTGCAGTTTACTTTATCAAAGTAAAGTAAAAACAAAACCATGACCACGTGGATAATTGTGTTTCTAACCTATTTGCGGTTGGTGGAGGACAACTCCATAAAGAATCTCCTGTTGCGGGCTTCCCTGGTCCATTTGAGGGACCTCTATTTCCTGTTGGGTGAAGACGGACTGTGCTATCCAGCTCTGTTTCCGCTAAAGGCATTAGTGACCTTATGGTGTGAAATGATACATGCAGAGTACAGAACTTTCCTTGTACATTGGGCCACAGCGGAAGGAAGAGAGCTGGAAAATCTCCTTTTCCCAGCCAGGGCCATCCGGCGTCCCAAGAGGAGCAGCCCGCCAGATCCTACAACCCGCCAGACTGCATGTGCCAACGGCGACACCACCCCCATCACCTGCACGGACGACCTGTGCCCACCGAAAATGGACCCCTCCCTGATAACTATCAGGTGGAATAAACTGAGGAGTTCCGACTACGTTTCCGTAGGATCTAAATGTAGTAAGACAGGTTGGGGTTAAAAAAAAAAAAAATTGGGACAGTTTATAGTTGATAAGAAAAATGTAAGGTAAATTTAGTTATGAATTCAATTATAGTAGACGTAGGTGATTAATTTTACTTTAAGGAACAGTATGATTTCCCATCTTATAAGTAGAAAGAAAAAGAGAATTTAATCATGAAGGTTTAACTGTAGTTGTGGAATTGCAGTTGTTTTGTTGCCACATATTTTGATTTTGGTTGTTCCACGGAAATGCTTGGATAGAACATGTACGATTGTATATTCTAGTTTTTATATTTCTTTCTATATTTTTTTACCTTTACATTTTACAATGCATTTATTACTATTTTACAATATATATTTTATACACCCTATATGAATAATTTTTATTCGAGTAGTTAAAGACCATTATTTTTTATTTATGAAGGAAATCAGATACTTATAGTAACAGGTAGGGACGACAAGTCAGTTGAAACCACAAAGAGTTGTAAATCAAAAGGGACATGAACCCTTGACTTTCTTTTTCATTGAAGATTTTACCATTTGGTAATAAATAAAGCACACACAAATTTCAATAATAAGGAGACCTGTCGAAAAAGCTCTTGAGAGCCATTTCGACTAGATAACGGGGGAGTAATGTGATGCCCGATACAGGGTGACAAATTACTAAAATTTTAACTTAAAATTTACTAAATATAATTTTAGCTTTACTTGAATTTTCCAGCTAACTTTCACAAAAGGTTCATTAATTGACATTTAAAATCTTTGTTTTTTAAAATCAATGTCGATGTCAAATGATTGTTTTCGTGTAGAAACTAAATACACATAAAACACGTCACAGGCACGAAAACATCTGATATCTTTGGCTGAAGATTGTGACGTCAAACCAAAAGCTTCGAGAACAATCTAGAAGTTTTCGGTTGTTGAACTTCTTTGAACCCAGTTAGGGTCAGGATGGTATCATTGTCACGAGTCTAATATTGCGTTATATTTTGCCACGGTTCTTAAGAACAAAGGAAAAGTGACGCACTTAGAACCTCGATTTCCAGCTATAAAAGCAGTGTGAAATTCAGAAAAAATATAGATCTTAATATCCAGTTGCAGAACGAAACTCTGCCCGTTTCAAAAATTAATTACTAATTAATTAATTAATTTCTTTTAAAATAAATATAATATTTTGAGACTTAGAAAAGTAACATGAGTTCAGATTAAAAAAGTTATATTTTTCAATATTTTTATTTATGAGTGAGTGGTTTCTTTAGTGAAGACTAGTTCTGTCAAAATACTTGCCAGTGTCGTACCGTACAGTGAACGAAAGAACAATGAGAAGTAAGTTTCTGGTTTCGAATAAACTTTATATTTTGGTCATGGTTTAAAAAGAAAAAGAATATATATATTTATAACTGATACTATTTTCTGAAAGCATTAGAAAGCACATCTATTAAATAAATGTCTAAGTAGATTTTTGCTAGGGAGTTTTGAGATTTTTTTAGTTTAATTATATATTTTGGAGCCTGAGAGGATGGCTAGGGTAATTTGAATTGCACTTGTTGTGGGAATTAATGGGAATGTAAAACAATAAATAATTACTTGATTAAAGTCTATTTGGTCGTGTGAGTTTGGCTACCTGTATAGTTATTATCCGTTTTTTTTATTCTAACAACTTTAATTTGTTTTAATATGATTTAGGACGAAAGGTGTGCTGTAGTGTTTGATAAATGTTTTCAGGATTTGGTATTAAGTTGCTAGTTTTTGATGTTGGCACGAATTGTAAGCTTTTTGTAATCAATTAGAGAACAAGAGGTAATTATAATATTGGATTTTCGTTGGATCATAGTCTCAACATAGAGTTTTTCTTATTTTTTTTGTGTCTGTTATTTTTAATTAATTTATGGTATCTATTGTGTGTAAAGTTTTTATATTTATTTTATCAATATTTTGAAAATTTCTCCAATTACGATACTTATATTTAAATAAAGGAATTATTTTAACCCTATAAATTTTCGGTGTTTTTATACTTAAATTTAGATGGGGATTTTTAGTATTTTGCTCTACCAAATTGATTTTGCTCTACCAAACTGATTTTGCTCTACCAAATTGATTTTGCTCTACCAAATTGATTTTGCTCTACCAAATTGATTCTACTATTCCAAACAGCTAAGAGAACGAATAGTAATCTGATTCTAACAATTAAGTCAAGATATAAAAATTGTTCATTTTTATTCTTTCTGGTTACAAACCTGATATCATATGATACAGGAACATCATTAATATTTGATAGTGTGGAAAATAAATAGGAAACATAGGTAAAGTGTAGTTCTGTGTTGGTGCGTGAAAGGAAGGTGACTATTTCCAAAATAGCAAAGACCCTTGTAGCTGCTGCCAGGAGTTGTAGGCCTTGATATATATATAAACCGTAAGTAAAGTAAATTACTTTATTAGAGAGGGGTAGCGCAGCACTACACCTTCAGTACTTCGTTGTAATAAGGATTCTAGGCCCTACAAAATGAATTTGTTAACAAACCATACAGATTTCTGGATACATCTTGAACATCAAGGACATCTTCATTTTTCAACTTAAAAAATAAAGTAAAGAAAATATCAAACATGTATGTATATGTAAATAATTGTACCTTACTAAAGGCAGTATGAACAACTTCAACATTTATTTTTTTATTATTCTGTAATGCTTCATCGGGGGCTACATCTGAGGGCCTTTTAATACTTTGCCTTGGATGGTAATTTTCCACCAGTTGAAAAAGTTCGAGGTCGTTAGCGTCCACCATAGATGAACTATGGCTAGAGACCTGATGGCTAAAGACGGACATAGTGTCTGTAGAAGCTGTTGATTCTGTTTCTCGTGACTAAAAATTATTAAATTTTTTTTTACTAACAACACATTAGACAGTGTGGCTGAAGCAAATATACTCTGTTTATTGCAGATTTGCGTATTAGTATTACATGACATCAAGAACAAGCTAACAAACAACAAACTTAAAAGAAAAAATCTTATAGCTTGTGACAATAGGTATGCAGATATGTAAGCATTGAACAGAATTATAATCATAACTATTTCTTCACTAGATTGATGATGATTGATGTGATAAAAATTGAAATAATTTTGTCATAGACCTTTTTTTGAATATTCTTGCATAGTCTAATAATAATAATATACCTATAGTGTGATGTATATATCAATTTACATGTTCTTTGTTAAAATGTATGCTAGTCAAATTGGCAATATTGTGCTTTTTTATTCGCATTCTTTTCAAAGGGCTAGACTCGTGCTTTAGACTATACATAGGTAGGTTGGTAGGTACAGAATATTTAAAGGTCTATTCACTTCTTGATCAATAAAAAAAATTGTTATACTTACAAGTAAATTTAACTGTTCATTTTCGACATATTTCTCTTTTAGGTATTGGTGATAATGTTTTTTAAATATAAGTCTCGGACCAGCCTTTGGGAAAACCTTTCTGACAGTTTCTTCGTCCAATAAATCGAAACTTTCATCGTCAACACCTTCATCTTATAAAAAAATTCCAGGGTGACAGCACAGCAAACAGCAATAAAAAAAAATTCATTAAAAAGCGTTTTTTCAAGTTATATTTCCTCCATAAACAATTTAATTTTTTTACCTACATAAATACAGGGTAAGGGGTAGATACATACTTAACCTTGAATAATTAACAAGTATCCCGAAAAAAAAATTACACTTAGGTATATGAACATAGGATATATTGCCCACGAATTCTGGGACACCCTGTATATGCAACCCAATACTCCATTATACCAATAAACCAAAAAATCATCTATTAATTTTTTTTTAAAAGTTGTTACAGTATAGCTACAGGGTGATTTATTTTTTTATATTTTACTCAATGGATATTTCGGTCAATATTGTGGACTTACAAAAAAATTTAAATCAACCGATTTTGAAGTACTTTTTATGAACAATCAGAATCCGTTATCGGAAGAAAACAGAGATACATCAAAAACTTATATAATGCTTAAATAACCTGGTAGGTTTTAAATGAAACACTCTGTATTTCATTTTTTATCACTAGAGCTCGTTCTCCTGATTTATCCTGGTTATTTTTGTTAGTTTTCAAAAAGAAAAAGATTATTTTCATATAAATATATAAGGTAGTGTCCCGTCCTGTTACCATATTACCTATATAAAAAAAATCTATTTTTTTTTTTGAAAACTAACAAAAATAACTAGGTATAATGAACTATATATATTTTAAATCAGAAGAACGAGCTCTGGAGACTAAAATAATGAAATACTGGGTGTTTCATTTCAAAAATAGAAGGTTAATTAAAAAATTAAAGTTTTTGATGTCTTTTTGTCTTTTCTGATAACGAATTCTGAATGTCCATGAAAAATATTTTAAAATTGCTAATTTAAACTTCTTTACAAGACCAATATTAACCGAAATATCCATTAAGTAAAATATAAACAATCACCCTGTACCTATTTCTCATAGTGTAACAATTGAAAGAAATTCAATAGATGATTTTCTGGTTTATTGGCATGATAGAGTATCGAGTTGCATATACAGGGTGTCCCAGAATTCGTGCGCAATTTCTCGTAAGTTCATATGGCCTAATAGAGTATTGAGTTGAATATACAGGGTGTCCCAAAATTCGTGGGCAATATCTCGTAAGTTCATATAAGTATATATAATTTTTTTTCGGTACACTTGTTAAATATTTAAGGTTAAGTATGATCAGGATAATCTGTATCTAGCCCTCTCAATAAACTACTTAACTGTTTTTCTTTTAGGACTGCTCGATAAACCTTAACTTAGGTACTTAGTTTACATTGCACAAAAATTTGGTATGGGTAGTTTAGGAATAAACTATAATAATATGAATTTACAATGTTATTTTCACGTGTACTGGACCCTCTGTATAGTGCTTTCATTTTAATTTGTTCCACTTTTACATGGCTGTAAAATACTTATTTTTTGAGCTAGAAAGTTGACTAAAAAATTAAATTGTAGGGTTTGGCGTAAAGTTTTATGCTTTTAAGTCAAATTTTTTATAAAATGTCAAATGTCAAAATTATTGTCATAACTTGCTTTTTCTTTTAATTGGAACACCTAGTCTACTATTAAATATTTAAAAAATCATTATTTTTCTGAATACGAATATATGCCACACATGGCCCTTTTCTTTCATTATAGTTTAGCCTAAATTAATATAAATATCATTAAAATTGGATTATTATTTATGTTTCCAATATCTAATTTATTGTCATAGATTTTATAGTTTTATACTTTTGCGGCATTTCTAAATTACATGCAAGATTTTGTGGTTTGTAAACTCACAACATTTTAGTTAATTACTCAAACCTAGGAACCACAAATTTATTTAAAATAAAATAAAGCAAATTTGTAAATATACATATAGCAAACAATTAAAATTTTTTTAAACAGAATATATTGTTTTTTTTTTATTTATTGTTCCTAGGTGTAATTGACTAAAAAACAATAGCTATCCTGTTTAAAATTAAAGGACACACAGAAAAAGTATAATATATATATTAAGTGCATTGAAAATGAAGGGTGAGCAGGGCACGTGGAGCAGTATTTAAAAATAAAAAAAAAATATATTTTTAATTTTTTTAAGTTGTTTGTTATTTGTAAATTTGATTTATTTTCCTTTTAAATTTAAAATACATTTATTGTTTCTAGGTTTGAGTAATTAACTAAAATATTATCTCTTCCATGGCATCTATCTAATAAATGCCTCAAAAGTAAAAAACTATAAAAGCTATGCCAATGGATTTTAAATATTGGAAACAAAAATAATACAATTGTGTGGAACAGGTACATTCGTATTCAGAAAAACAATGTATTTTAAAATATTTAATAATATACTGGGTGTCCACTAAAAAAAAGTAGGTTATGTCAATAATTTTGACATTTTATAATCATTTAGACTTAACGGCATTAATCTTTATGCAAAACCCTACAACTTAATGCTTTAGTCTAGCTAAAAAAAAAGCATTTTACAGCCATGTAAAAGATGGGACAAATTAAAATGAAAGCACTGTAAGTACCTACATTATTTTTAATTTGAATTTTTTTATTTGTTATACAATAATATAACTCCTATACTCGCTCCTATACTAAAACTGAAAACTTTATTTTAAAATGATAACTGGTTAAAACCAAAAATTATTGAAAGTCCAAAGAACACTATAAATACTATACCTACTAGCAAAGAAACTTATAGCTACGCAATAAGTTTCTTTGCTACTAGACATATGCAAGCAATGTTCAACTTGGTATAAAACATTCTGACTATTTTAGCGACGTGTGCATAACTATAACTGAAATTTAAAAAAATAGGAAATTAATTTGCTACACAGGGTGCCCATATACGTAATTTCACTCTTGCTATCTCTGGAACGGTTTACCTAATAGTTAGGTACATAGTCAAACAAACTAGAAAAAGGTTTTTTGGGGACCATTCATGACAGTAAATTATTTTTTAGTCTGAGATGTTAGCAATTATTTTGACATTATTTGCTAGAATATACAGGGTGATTCAAAAGTACTTCGACAAACTTCGGGAGGTAATTACCGGCAATATTTCAAGATGAAAAGTTCTTATAAACAGTGGTCCCTGGCGACTTCGTTACGGAGATACAGGGTGTTGAAATGTTAGAAGGAATGGTAATAATTTTTAAATAACTCCTTAACGAGTAATTTTTTTTTTATGAAATTTGGTGAATTAAATAAGCATCTCAGGACACTTATTTTCAAAGTAAAACACATTCGTAAATTTAACCAGTGGCGTCGGTACAAAATGTGGCTATCATATTTTTTGTGGAAACTATGCCTAACCTAACCACACCACTGACTTATTTGATTTTAACTTTTTTTTTATGAATCCCCCATTCAATTACAACAAAAAAGTTCACGTGTGTTATTTTGCTACGAGGGCCAGTTTAATGTCAAATGATTATTTTATTTGACTATACACAAATATTAAAAAATATGTTTTAAATTCAAAGATTTATTATGTAAGGGGTAAGGTATAACATTTAATTTAATTATAATTAAATAAGTGCGTTGCAAAAATTAAATGATTTTTAAATAAATTGTTCAAAATGTCCACCTTCAGCCAAGATGCAGGCATCTAATCTCCTTTGCATGGAATCTCGTACGCGTGCTAAGATATCTGGTCTGTTTCTTATTGCCTCAAAACCATCGATTATTCGGTTTCTTAGCACTTCTGCATTTTCGACTGGCGTCTTGTAAACGATTGACTTCAAATGTCCCCACAAATAAAAATCAAGATGATTTAAATCTGGGCACCTTGGTGGCCACGGTTGATTTCCTTCCTCAACTCCCCTACCTATCCATCGATTTGGATAAATTTGATTAAGATGGGTCCTGGCCACTATGCTTAAATGGGCGGGACCTCCGTCATGCATAAACCATATACGTCTTCGAGTTTCTAAGGGCACATCATCCAGTAAGGGAGGAAGTTCATTTTCCAAAAAATGTCGGTACGTCTCGCCATTAAGCCGAAGTGGAAGAAAAAAAAGTCCTATTAAGTAATCGCCAACTATTCCCCCCCACACGTTTAATGAAAATTGGTATTGAAAATTTCGTTCACTAACGGCGTGGGGATTTTCCAAAGACCAGATATGGTTATTGTGAAAGTTTGTAATCGCACTCTGAGAAAAATTTGCCTCGTCCGTAAAAAGTACATAATTTAAAAATTGGGGATTTTCAGCAAATTTTTCCAAAAACCACTGACACAAATTAATGCGCTGAGGAAAGTCCCTGGGTAAAAGAGCTTGTACCCTTTGAATATGGTACGGATACAACTGCTCATCGTGCAGAATTCTCCAAACTGTGGCTTGGGTGGAATTGAGAGCATCAGCAATTATTCGAGTGCTTGTATCTGGATTTTCCACTACAGCATTTAAAACAGCTTCTTCTAATTCTGGAGTTCGGGCTGTTCGCGGTCTTCCAGGAATGTCACGTGACCTCGCAAAACTCCCTGTTTCAGCTAAACGTCGGTGAAGATTTGAAAATGTTTCAGCAGCAGGCAGTACTCTGTTAGGATATCGCTCTTGATAGATTCGTCTAGCTGCTCGTGCATTTCCATCGGCAAGGCCATATACAAAATGCATGTCAGCTAAATGCGCATTATTTCTTAAGTAATCCATACCTTTTAAACAATACTATTAATATTCAATGAAAATGACAAAACTGAGAAATAAACCACATAAGCAACTAACTGTCAAATATGTTTTAATTCACGACAAATGCATTTTCAAAGCCGCCTTATCAAAATACAAAATATCAAAAAAGTATTTCCAAAGCCGCCTTGTCAAAATAGAAAATATTAGAAAATAACATACTATTCATACTAATAAATAAATATGCATGTCACTGAGAACATGTTATACTTAAATAGGCATCCTCAGATGCCTTCCTTTGGCATATACCTACATATTTGTTTATTGTAAGTATGTATAGATCTTAGTTAATATACTTAAATTAATATTTGAGTGTTTGATCAATTATTTAAAACATATTTTTTAATATTTGTGTATAGTCAAATAAAATAATCATTTGACATTAAACTGGCCTTCGTAGCGAAATAACACACGTGAACTTTTTTGTTGTAATTGAATGGGGGATTCATAAAAAAAAAGTTAAAATCAAATAAGTCAGTGGTGTGGTTAGGTTAGGCATAGTTTCCACAAAAAATATGATAGCCACATTTTGTACCGACGCCACTGGTTAAATTTACGAATGTGTTTTACTTTGAAAATAAGTGTCCTGAGATGCTTATTTAATTCACCAAATTTCATAAAAAAAAAATTACTCGTTAAGGAGTTATTTAAAAATTATTACCATTCCTTCTAACATTTCAACACCCTGTATCTCCGTAACGAAGTCGCCAGGGACCACTGTTTATAAGAACTTTTCATCTTGAAATATTGCCGGCAATTACCTCCCGAAGTTTGTCGAAGTACTTTTGAATCACCCTGTATAATTATACCTATATCTTTAGCTGGATGTGGTACTAAAAATGTCGGGTTTTTTGACATAAAAAATTTATTTAGAGCAAAAGAATATGCCAGAGGGAAACTCAGACAAAGGCAATTTGCCTAGGTACCTATATGTCTTTACGTCCTAAACTGGACCTCATGACACTATACCAGTCGAACATCCGATAGCCGGAATAAACATTTTTTTTATCATAGAAAAATGCACTTCTTTTTCTATGCGTTTTATCCAAATATGGCAAGTTAAAAGACCAATCAGCCGAAATGCCGCTCGGTGATTCCCCGAGTGTTTGGGGTTTCCCCGAACCGGTACAAAGTACAATTATTAATTTTCACGGTTTGACAATAATATGCGTATATATAACATATTAATGATAATAGAGGTTCGACTGTACATTTCCAAATACCTACCAGAATAATAATATGCATGCTAAAAATGGCGGATAACCTTAGTTAAAAGGCGGAATCATTCATATCAATCAGTACCTAAGTTAATGTCACGACTAAATATTCTTACCTTCAAAGGCTTCTACATAATCCTGTAAACTCCACGTTACAAGCAGGACTTTGTACATTTTCACCGGCCACCAAAATTACTAAAACAGGTCTATGACTAAAACGCATAAGCAACACAGACTACAGACAAAATAGACTGGACTGGGACCAGTGTTGCCACCCTCGCTTGTAACAAATTCGGTAGATGCTTCGCAGAAAATCGGTAGATTTCGACATTTTTCGGTAGAATTTTAAAATAGTGTATTATTTACTGCAAGTGCAACTGGTAGTTAACATAATTATATATTTATCTGTGGCCAACGTTTAATTTCAAATACTGTGGTAAACACAAGGATTTATTTTTGAAATAAAACACAATTGCATAATATTATGTACAAATAAACTTTTATTTAAAAATACAAAATACTTGGGCATACAAACCTAATTTTTCACTCTAAGCTATTCTTATTTCTATATTTTAAAATTAATCTGCATAAGAAGGTTTTCCTTTTAAATTTGAATCAGTCATTTTTGCAACTAGAGTTTTTTCAACAATGAAATTATGGCACACATTTTTGTCCATATATTGTTTTGTATAAATCAAACCAGAAATTGTTGTCGCTTCCAGACGATTTCTCTGTTTTGTTTTCAACAAATTACAAATTGAAAAAACTCTTTCGCAATTTGCTGATGAATGTGGTAAGCATAGGAGATTTTCAACAAAATTGCACAATGTCGGATATGCTCGAGTTTCATCTCCTAATATTATTTCTCCAACGGATTGCCAAAATGACCCTACATCATCGCTGAAACTCTGCATTTCTTTACAATTTCGCAATAATCTCCATTCAAAATCTAATTTTTGTATTTCATTTTTATTAATGAAATGGGGAAATGACATAGAAACATCAGCTATGGATGAAATATCTCCTTGTTTAACTTTTTTCGGATCTATAATACCCAGTTTTTGTAAAATATTGTCGTTTAAAGGAAATCTTGATCTTATTTGTGTACAGGCTTCAATATAAAAATCTAAACAACGCAGCTTAAATGTTTCAATTTGAAAGGGGGTTAAGTTTTTAGAATTTTGTATAGTGGCAGCTACATTTGCTCCAAAATACATATTTTCAATAGCTAAAAAGTTTTGGGGATTTTTAAACTCAACATTGGCCATTGGTGTTTTTATGATATAATCTCTTTTAAGAAAACAATCAAAAAATGCTTGTAGCACACCGGTTACTTTTTCATATAAAAGATGTATTTTTGGGGATTCAGACTGCATTTCTCGATTTAGTTGGTTGAAAAATGGCAGAACATAATCCAAAAACTGAAAATATAATTTGTTTTGTAGATCTTGTAATTTTTGCAAGATACTTTCCGCTACACTGACAAAAATGGATTTACCAATGTCGTGGGTTGAAGAATTAGAGCTACTTTAACGCACGATTATATGTTGTTCAAACCGAGCCTACGAATTATCACAACTCATTTAAAAGCGCTAGAATAACTCAGCTTCTTGTGGTTCGCCTCAACACACAAATGTCAACATTTTAAACACATTTGGGATTACCACAATCCTTCATTTTGTAACCATTTTATGAGTTACCTGAACTCAGTTTTTGGATTGGGAAAACTTACAAACTGATTTTAAAGTGCCGTTTTGACCCAGACGTGCATTATTTTAACTCATTACCATGTGTTAAATTATTTTGAGTTGGAATAAGTCGCAAATAGTGCTCTAAAAACTCATGTCGAGAGTAAATCATCAGTCGAAAAGTCACGGAAAGTTCCGAATTTACGCTCGTGCCGATTTAGCGCGGTAACTTCGTCCCATTATTATTAGTATCTGGTGCACGTCGCGTCATCATGGACCACATAACTGGACTTGCTATCCGCGCAATCGTTGATCGGAGGGATGTTTTTTTATTTTTGTTCAGAGTTTGTTCTCATACAGGTGCGTGATAATGAGAATAATCCAATTTTAGTGTTGGAATATATTTAAAGTACCAAACCTTATCCGTTCATAGAGTAGTTCCTTTGCACTTGACGTTTATCATATGTTGTTAGATGTCACTTATGTCAGTAATGTCAGTTAACCTAGCATGTGTTTTCGTAACAAGTGTTTGTTAATTAAAGTACATATTATTAAATATTCCAATTTTTTTTTTCAATTCAATTTATTGATCAATTAGTTACAATGTTTGTACCAAAAAAAAAAACCATAAAGGTGTCGATCACATACCTAAAATAATTGTATAAATTACAAAATACAAAAACAAATTAAAAGCAACAGTACTAATTACATATCAATTACATACATGATAAAACAAAATTACAAAATTGCATTACGTGATTTGTCCTGACACCGAGCAAGACTGTCAAAAAAGAAAAAAAAACAAAAAAACATACATAAACATTTGCATATACAATGAACATACACAGTACACGAAACACATAAAATAAACAGAATCCAGCCGAGGATTCGATCATCCTATGTCCAAGTGGAAAAGTCTTGGAATAGAATTTTCATAATATTCGTTGAATGAATAATTGGCTGAGGCTGTTAATACCTGTTTTACTTTACTGTTAAATTGTGTGACACTTAGCTGTCGAACATTATATGGAATAGCATTATACCAAACTCTTCCAACATGAAAGATTGTTTCCTTGCTTAATTGTAATTGTGATTGAGGAATAATAAGATCATTTCTATTTCTAGTACCGTAATCATGCATATGCTGATTACTATGTCCCAAATATCCACCATGAAGGAAGGTAACACACTCATATATAATAAGGTCATATATAGTCAAAATTTTTAAAAGTTGAAATAAGGGTCTGCAATGAGCCAGTCTATTAGCCCTACAAATTATTCTAACCGCTCTTTTTTGCAATAAAAACAGATGATGAAGTCTGCCACTGGCTGCAAACCCCCAAAAGATCAAGCCATATCTCAACTGAGATTCGAATAGGGCATAATAGACCTGTGTAGAAATATGTCTACTATTAAGTTCCTGTGAAACAGTTCGTAAAGCAAATAGTGCTGATGCCAAGCTTTTCGCTACTTTATTTATATGGTCCGCCCATTTTAAGTTTCTATCCAACATGATCCCGAGGAATTTGTAATGAGATACCTTATCAATTTTTATTTGATCAATGTTAATGGGAAAAGTAAAATCTTTATTAAAAGTCATAAATTTTGTTTTTTCGGTATTAAGTACTAACTTATTAGCATCAAACCAGCGCTTTATTTCTTTTAGATCTCTGTTGACCACCAATTGCAACCGTTTCGGATCTTCATCAGTCCAACAGATTGAGGTGTCATCCGCAAATAATGTAAAATGACCTGCAATCTGTAAATAAGTCAGGTCATTAATGTAAACCAAAAATAGCAAGGGTCCCAGCACTGATCCCTGAGGCACCCCGTTAACAACATTCCTGTAATCAGATCGGACCACTTCTTGGTTACATCCGGCGACCTGTACAACTTGCTTCCTATCAGACAGATAAGACTTAAACCACCCCAATGCAACCCCCCTTACTCCGTAATGTTCCAACTTATGTAACATAATTTCGTGATTTACGCAATCAAATGCTTTTGCCAGGTCGCAAAAGACCGCTACTGAAAATTTTTTTTTGTTTATCCCTGTATAGACCTTTTCTAGAAGACAGTAAATCGCATCCCTAGTATTTTTTTTATTTTGAAATCCGAACTGGAAATTTGATAGAGTTTTGAATTTGGTAAGAAACTCAATTAGGCGAGTCCTTATAGCCGTCTCTATAATTTTAGAAAATATCGATAGAAGGGATATTGGTCGAAAATTTGCGGAAGTTTTGATCATTCCGCCTTTGTCAATGGGAATAACCAATGCCAGTTTTAGTGTTTCAGGAAAAACACCCTCAACAAAAGAACAATTTATGATTTCAGCGACAATCTCATAAAGTTTTGTAGAAAAATTTTTAACCACCCTAAGAGATACTTGATCCATTCCACAAGAATTTGTATTTTTGAGGTTTCGTACTATATCCAATATCTCAGAGGCAGTAGTGGGTTTTAAAAATAATGTATTTGCAACTTCAGTTGTAGATTCTTTTATAATTGATAAGGCACTTTGATGAGTAGGTAGATTTTTTGTAATTTCGGATGCTAAATTAACGTAAAAATCATTCAGATGATTGGCCACCATTAAAGGTTCCGTCACCTCTTCATGACTTACTTTTAATTTGATGGGATGTTTTTTTTTATTTGGTTTTCTACCTGATATAGTATTGATTATGGACCAAGTTTTCTTTTTAGAGTTTTTTGCTTTGTCAATTTCCCGATGGTAGAATTTATTTTTTGCCTCAATTATTACATTTTTTAGAATAGTTTTGTATTTTTTAAAATAGGATATAATATTTTGATTATCCGTATATTTAACAATATAATGTAAACATCTTTTATTTTTGCACGCTATTTTTATACCTTTAGTTATGTAGGACTTGGTCCTAGTTGATACCTTCTTTAGAGGAAAACAATTTAATACAGCTTCCGCTATGTGTCGTTGGAAGTAATAAAATTTCCTTGTGTTTCTTGACTCTATTGAGATTTCCTGCCAACATTTAGGACATATTAAATCTATAGTCGTTAAGTAAGCTATAGAACTGAAAGGTCCAGTTTTGATAGCTCGAATCATGAGTTAATCTAGCCCTAGTAGTGACGCATCACAACTCCTATATTGGTTTCTGGCAGCTTAAATAATGAATTGCTTCAGCCCACGTCGCATGTGTTCGTCAAACCCAGTTACGATTAGCTAAGCTAGCTAAAACAACCCATCTTCAGGGCTACGATAACTCATGAACAGTGATTTGATGCAATCTCTTCGGTTTAGTTGCCGTAACTCAGAGGTCTGAGCTGTCCCCTATTAGCAACACGCGTCGGTCTGGGATAACCCATATTTGAGTTATGTCAACTCGATATTTCGCTCAGTGTATTACAACGTCGTTTTTGTTACTTACTATATCAATAAAATATAACCTTAAAGGTTCGTATTGCTCTAATATTCTTTTAACAACACTTTCGAGAGATAACCATCGTGTTTGGGATGGATGGAGCAATTTATGGACTTTAACATTACTAAAATTTTGGAATTCTATATATTCAAATTTTCTTTTTGGGCTACTATTAAAGTAACTGTGAATATCTCTCGCTAAATTTTCTAAATGTGCGGGTAACTTAAGGCAAGCACTAGATGCACACAAATGAAACGAATGACAGTTGCATTTCATGACAAATAATTCAGGGATATCATTTTTTAATAGTTTCATAACTGAGTGATGTGCGCCAAACATCACATTTGCCCCATCTGAAGCAAATCCAATTAAGTTTTGTTTGTAGGGTATTTCATATTTAATAAAATTTTCAATCAACAAATTGTAAATTGACTGAGCTGAAGCATCTGTAACTTTTATCAACTTAAAAAAACTATCTTTTACAAAATGTTCTGTCACATACCTGACAACAATGCAAAGATGCTTTTGAGTCGACAGATCAGTAAATTCGTCGATTATTACTGAACATTTTTTACTTCGTAAATTTTTGCAAATGTCATTGAAATTTTTATCACCAATAACATTGTTGATCACGGCTGTCGTCTTGGTCCTTGCACAAGCCAGACTTTTTGCAATTTTTGAATCCGGAAATGCTGAAGCACACAACTGAGGCAAATGATCCATTAACATTATCGGTAAATTGTGTTCTGCCACAAGAGCACATAGTCTGATTTCAGCTGCAACAATAAAATTCAATTAGTTTTAATTATGTACTAAGCAATCAATAAAAAAGAATACCTTCTTTAACATTGTAATCCAGAGTAACTTGTGCTGACGCTGACGTTTCAACGACAAATTTGCTAATGGACTGTTGACCTCGTTGAAGTTTAATTTTTTCTAAATGAAATTTTGAAATTCCATGTTTTATTAGGGCATCTTTTCCGCTGGAAATATTTAGATCTTTATCGCAGCTGCGACATTTGGCATAATTTTCTCCTTTACGACTTTTCATAAGCCAGCTTTTAAATTCAGGTTTCTCTTCCCATGCAGTTTTATAGGTTTGAGCATATTTTCTCATTTTCTTATTCTTTGAAAAGGAAGTTGAAGGTTCCTCCTTATCACTTGAATCACTAGCACCAGATAAATCCATTGCAATTTCTAAAAGTACGTTCATTTAATTAATATTTTTAATTTCCAAAAATGAATGAATAGTAGGTAATTAAAAAATATATATATTTAACTAAAAAATCACACCTACCTTTAAATAGTTTGCGACTATAATCAGATTATATAAAACAAATTTGGGTTACACTGTTAGGTACACGATTTTATTTTGTCACAAAAGAAACAAATAATTATAAATGAGGTTTAATGTAGTGTAAGTAAAATTGTAATTTCGTCCCTTTTATAAGTTTACGTCGGGGATTCACCGCGGGATTTCACATGAAAGAGTGTCGGAGGTTTACAGCAGCGGGATTTCAAATAAAAGCGGTAATCCCCGAGAGTTGAAATCAATGTCGTGCCATCTCATGTGTTCTTATAAGACTAGACGTTCTATTTTCTATTGTTCTATAGTATTAATGTTGCCTACCATTGATAGGCAACCTTTAATACAAACAAGAAACAAGTTTAAATTGAAAAGTGTAGTTAATGTTTAGCCATCTCGTGTGTTCTAATAGGACTAGGGCGTTCTCTTGTTCTCTAGTCTCTAGTAGACTCTAGTATACTCAACTAAGTTGACAATGACATGTTGACAACAACTTAAATCGTAAAATTAGGTATAATTCAATGTGCTTTCGGTAGATCGGTAAATTGAGGTGAAAATCGGTAGATCTACCGAAAAATCGGTAGGAGAGGCAACACTGACTGGGACTGGGGACTGGACTACTGACGCCGTGACTCCCGTGACAGGCGCGAATTCCCGTTCGTTTGACGTTCGGCGACTTTCGGTAGGTTTTAAGAAACCCGAAGATCATTTAATTAACGTTTCAAGGTTGCTATAACTTTAGAAAATTAGTTGATTTTAATTATGACAATATATAGGGACAATTAAAACTTGTGTTATCTCAACTGGTTGCTGCAACCTAGATAATCTAACCCTCCTAATTAGATAGCCGCAACCAGGTATCACAACATTAAAAATTAGGTAAAATCCTTATTTTACTCAGTAATTTAGTTCTGGCACTAAAACCGGTACGTTGTCACAGCCAGAGCGGTCGAAGAAAAATAAATTAGTTGGGCGAGCTATTGCGACAACTAAAAAATTAATTATCAGAACTAAAATTTTAATTGTGGTAACTAAAAAAATTCAACTAAATGGTTTAGTTGACCCGATTTTCTCAGTGCAGTAACTAATCGAATAACAACATAACATATGAAAGGAGCGGCTAAATCCGTAGATATTATCCGCGACGTTGCCAAATGGCATGTTGACACTTCATGTAAAAACGACTCGCAAATAAAAATAATTAGATTTGAGCGTAATCAAAACACACAACAAATTATTACGTAACGCATTGGAACATTATATTGCTTAACTCAACTAAATAATGCTGTAACTATATTAATTATATTATAGACTTTATTGGTTAAACACGCGCTAACACGGCATCTAATCCACCTTTTTGGTTCCAATTCGCCTTTTTCAACTTCACCGGCCAATTATTTACCAGCCCTTTTTGAGTCGATCTACTTTAAAAAAAAATAAAAGAGTTATAAAAAACTAAAAAAAAGTCATAAAGAAAAAGTGACCGAAACGGGAATCGAACCCGGGACCTATGCCATCACCTTTACCTTTAAATTCGTTTATTTCCTATTTCTCTTTACAATGCTATTGTTAAAACTATCTTATGTCTAGTCTAGCCTAAATAGACATACAATGACTTGGGCGCATATGGACCGTAAACATACGGCCCAAAATGCGCCCAAAAAACCTGGCAAGCCAGGCGGCCGTTGTTATGGCCTGTGGTTAAAGATATCCACAGTACCACTCAAATGCTTACAAGGTTCAGTTAATCTAGTAACTGTAGAATAAAAGCCAGCGTATCTAGGTTATCCCACAGAACAATAAAGGTTATGCCCAGACCATAGAAATAAGAGGCCCACACCAGTCTTGGTTTCACAGAAAATAGCAATTTGGCAACAGTGGAGGATAACATCTACGGATATAGCCGCTCGTCATATGAATGGTAGATGTCTTTTGGACTTCCATTGTCATTACTTATTTATATTACAACGTTACAACTGGTAAGTATCTGCAGTCGTCATCAGGTGAACAATTATTATTAACCTGAAGACGACTGGAGATACTCGCCAGTTGAAACGTTGTGATATGAATAAATAATGACAATGGAAGTCCAAAACACATCTATCATTCACGATACATCATTGTCTCAAACTTTCAAACAAACACCATAACATATACCTATAGTTCCGTACAATGTATGTACCATAACATGTCCTTTTGTGTATTTTTTTCTACGAGGTTTTGGAGCCTAAAATGTAAAAGTAATAATTATTACCCCTAATAATAACAAACAGTTTAGATGGCTTGATATAGTGGATGGAGGTGTATAAGTATAAAAAAAACATGTATAGGTTAGCTCAGGTTAGGTTGTAGAGGCAAAATTGTTTTTTTTTTTTAAATTGACAAGGCTGTAAAGATTCTGGTGTATTTTGTGAACTAATAGGGCTTTATATTTTATGGGTTTTGGAGTTATACGTCATAATATGGCCATTATCTCCTACTTTTTTGTGATAACTTTGCATCAGATCGTTTATCTTGAAAGGTTTGATGTAACTACATCGTTTACGTATTATGGAATTCAAATATTTACACTTACACAAATAATAAATTTTTGTGAGGTCAGATAAACAAAACTTAATGCAAAAGAGATTAAATGAATATGGAGCGGCAGCAGATACGGTGTGGCGACTTATTTGTTTTGTGGTTGAGAGGTTATCTGTGACTTAGTGATGACTTTGCAGATAAAAATAATTTTTTTGCTAATCTGCGTTTTGTTCTATACCGCATATTATAAAGAAATAAAAAAAAAATAAAGTACCTGGGGCAAAAAATCAAAATCAAAATGTACTTGCTTGAGTAATAATACAATAATATAATAAGGACATAATAATATAATAAAGCTCAAGGGCACAATAATGGATCTTGCAAGATCTGCGTGTGCACTTTTTGATATTTTTAATTTATTTTATTTACAAATTGAAACATACATTTCATTACTAAATCTCTCATACATTTATTTAGAAGAGATTATTTATCTCTGCAATTCTTCTGTCTATGGGACACTGCGATGGTAGAAATTTAAAAATTAATAATTTTAAGTATGAATCATAATAATATTATGTGGTATTCTCCAAATCAAAGAACGTGTCCATATTTCTCTAAGAGACCTGAATATAATTCAACCAAAAGAACCAACAGAAAGTCCCGGTCTCAATTAATTTAATATTTAAAAAATAATCGGTCACATGTTTCGCCTTTAAGACATCATCACACCTAAAAAGATGTCAATTATCATGCATATAAGTGAGTGCAGTGGCGCAACCAGAAAATAAGTTCGGGGGGCCGAAATAAAATAGCGCCGCGAAAAATTTTTGGGTGCCACGCCCTTTTTTCAATGAAAAATCACAAAAACAGCCAGACTCGTTTCAATTTTTGTGTAATTTTACCTATCTTAGGTAGTGACGAGTTCATTTTTCTTGTAAACAGGTAGTTAGACGACCCGAGCTACGCTCGCTCGGGGGGGGGGGGCTGCAGTCCGGTAGCCCCCCCCCCCCCTTGGTTGCGCCACTGAGTAAGCGAATCTCACTAGTAAACCTACCTGATACACCAAAAAAACAATTAAAAAAGAATAGAAATGTCAAAATATAAAAAATTGAAAAACGTTACAATCACATCATTACATAACAGTCAGAACTTAAACTAAAAATTGTATATAAACAAATGGGTACAACAACAAACTAAAAGCCGAGAAGAGCCAACAAACGAGAAACGACAAAATCCCGAGTTTAGCATTGATTAAATGGGGACCAAATTATATGTCCTTCACCCTGAAATTTTGACAGTTGTCCGGGTTGTTACACTAAAAGAAGCACTAAAACGACAAAGAAAATGCTTTACACTGAAATAAAAACTGGGTACCTAGTAAGAAGTAATTTTTTCATGATTATCTTCTGTGTTTCATGTAATTGGCTTTCCAGCAATTTTCGTAAAATGAAAAAAAAATCAAATAAAATAAAAATATTTGTGAAATGTTTTATTAATTGTGCGTTACTTACTGATAGTACATTTTAGAAAGGAAATGAAATAGTATATTACATACTAAGAGTGGTAAGAAGCCTATTACACACGATTTCGAAAATTACGGTACGAGCGTTAGCGAAAATTGCCCTTGTTAATGCAGACATTATAATATTACGTAACTGGTCTTACGCACATGGCTTCTTACAATATAGTGTGTGTAAGTAAAGTTTTACGGATAAAGTAGACAGTGCGTAAGTAGGTTCTTACTAATACAGAAGTAGAAAAACAGTATTTTTTTATTTATCCCTTTATTTCTTTTTAAATATTGGACAGCAGTTTTGTTACCGTATCTTACATTTTTAATCAACAATCGTAAAACTAAAATAAACAATGTTATATCTAGGTCTATTGGTCCTTAAATTCACGTAACAAATAAGAGTCATAATTTAATAGGTTCAAAACACTTAAGGAAAACAATAATTTTCGATTTTCACTATATTTTAATAAATAAACACATAACAGCTGTTTCGGTACACTGTACCTTCTTCAGATGTGAGTACTTTAATACTAAAATTACCAATATTAGGGTAATGAGAATAAAGCTTAAACTACCTGCTAAATTATTATGGGAAAATACGTGTATACAAATTCAATAATGGTGATCTATTTAAATCTAATTGATCGTTCAGTAATATGTTGGAATTTTTAAGTTTATTTATTTCTAATGTCTCTAGGGTATTTAATTTTCGACCTTTGTTTTCTACATGTAAAATTGTATATTTATCATCAAAATTATGTGATTCTTCTAATAAATGATTGGCGTAATTAGAATCCCTTTTATTTTTCAAAAAACATCTTTTATGTTCCTGTATACGTTTTTTAAACGGTCTTCCTGTTTGTCCTATATACACCTTATCACAAGAACCACATTTTAATTTATATACGCCAGATTTATCCTGTTTTTTAACTTTACTTTTATTGTTTTTTATTAATTTACCTAAAGTATTCCTAGTTTTAAACGCTAATTTTGAAGCACGCTTCCTTAGATGTCTTGATATTGTCTCCGTCGGTTTACCGATATAAGTAAGGGTTTGGAAATTATTTGTGTCATTTACTTTATCCGGGTAAACAGCTTTCATTGCCATTTTATATTCCTTTTTTTTAATTATTTTATCAATTAAGCAGGGTTGAAAACCATTGTTTACAGCCATTTGTTTAATGATATTTAGTTCTTTATCATAATTCTCTTTGGATAAAGGAATATTTAACAATCTATGTATATAACTATTGTATGCGGCTAATTTATGTGTATAGGGATGTGTGTTATGTATTGTAATATCAGTATGTGATGGTTTATGAAAAATGCTAAAATCCAATTTATTATTAATTTTATTAATAGTTAGATCAAGAAAATTTATAGAATTATTTTGTTCTGTTTCTAATGTGAATTTGATTCTATTATGTAAGCTGTTTATATGATTGAAGAAAATATTTAGTTGTCTTGCATTCCCAGTAAAACAAGCAAAAATATCATCGACATACCTAATCCAGAATAAAAATTGTTTAGGTACTTAGTTTATGATTATGAATTTTAGATTCAAAATCATCCATAAAAATTTCCGCTAACAGAGGGCTTAGAGGGTTACCCATAATTAATCCTTCTTTTGCAATATAAATATTGTCGTTGAATTCAAAATAATTTTGGTCTAAGCAAACAACCAGCGTATTAATTATATCTTGTTTAATGATTATGTTAGTATTTTGTTTTGTTAACTTTTTATTAATTATATCTATAACTTCTATGGGTGGAACACTAGGAAAGAGATTTTGTACAAGATAGTAGTATCTTCAACGAAAAAGATAAATTCTTTTTAACGTTAATGAATCCACAACCTCCTAAACTTTACTCTCTAATTAAATTACATAAAGAAAACTCCCCAATCAGACCAGTAGTTTCTTTTATAACTGCCCCCTCAGTTAAGGTTTCTAATAAAATGATAGACATTATTAAGACCCACTGTACATTTTCCGCGAAATACAGCATTAAAAATTCCTTTGAACTTGTTCAAAGTATCAAAGACTTGCATATCCCAAATAATTCAAAATTAATATCATTTGACGTAAAAAATCTCTTTCCTAGTGTTCCACCCATAGAAGTTATAGATATAATTAATAAAAAGTTAACAAAACAAAATACTAACATAATCATTAAACAAGATATAATTAATACGCTGGTTGTTTGCTTAGACCAAAATTATTTTGAATTCAACGACAATATTTATATTGCAAAAGAAGGATTAATTATGGGTAACCCTCTAAGCCCTCTGTTAGCGGAAATTTTTATGGATGATTTTGAATCTAAAATTCATAATCATAAACTAAGTAAACAATTTTTATTCTGGTTTAGGTATGTCGATGATATTTTTGCTTGTTTTACTGGGAATGCAAGACAACTAAATATTTTCTTCAATCATATAAACAGCTTACATAATAGAATCAAATTCACATTAGAAACAGAACAAAATAATTCTATAAATTTTCTTGATCTAACTATTAATAAAATTAAGAATAAATTGGATTTTAGCATTTTTCATAAACCATCACATACTGATATTACAATACATAACACTTCTACACATCCCTATACACATAAATTAGCCGCATACAATAGTTATATACATAGATTGTTAAATATTCCTTTATCCAAAGAGAATTATGATAAAGAACTAAATATCATTAAACAAATGGCTGTAAACAATGGTTTTCAACCCTGCTTAATTGATAAAATAATTAAAAAAAAGGAATATAAAATGGCAATGAAAGCTGTTTACCCGGATAAAGTAAATGACACAAATAATTTCCAAACCCTTACTTATATCGGTAAACCGACGGAGACAATATCAAGACATCTAAGGAAGCGTGGTTCAAAATTAGCGTTTAAAACTAGGAATACTTTAGGTAAATTAATAAAAAACAATAAAAGTAAAGTTAAAAAACAGGATAAATCTGGCGTATATAAATTAAAATGTGGTTCTTGTGATAAGGTGTATATAGGACCAACAGGAAGACCGTTTAAAAAACGTATACAGGAACATAAAAGATGTTTTTTGAAAAATAAAAGGGATTCTAATTACGCCAATCATTTATTAGAAGAATCACATAATTTTGATGATAAATATACAATTTTACATGTAGAAAACAAAGGTCGAAAATTAAATACCCTAGAGACATTAGAAATAAATAAACTTAAAAATTCCAACATATTACTGAACGATCAATTAGATTTAAATAGATCACCATTATTGAATTTGTATACACGTATTTTCCCATAATAATTTAGCAGGTAGTTTAAGCTTTATTCTCATTACCCTAATATTGGTAATTTTAGTATTAAAGTACTCACATCTGAAGAAGGTACAGTGTACCGAAACAGCTGTTATGTGTTTATTTATTAAAATATAGTGAAAATCGAAAATTATTGTTTTCCTTAAGTGTTTTGAACATGGATTTTCATCAAGTAAAGGCCTCATCAATCGTGTATTTAATAGGTTTATTGTGATATTTTTATTATAATTATAAATTTCTGGATTACTATTAGGCTCTGCGTAAAATTTAAGTAAATGTTTGGCAAATTTTGAGTTTTGATCATATAAGACATGATATATAACAAAGTGATATTTTAATATGCCTTTTAAATTATTTTTTAGAATTCTGATCCATTATGCGGCTTTAATTTGATATGTATGCACTGCAGGTATAAATTGTTTCTTAGCCCACTCCTATAATGCTACAAAGCATTTTCTTTTTGTAAAGAGTATGTTGGATATTTTTTACAGGTAAATCTGCTATTTTTTAATTCTTCGATGGGTACATGGACAATAATTATAGGTAGGTAGGTACTTAGAATTTAAACGGTAGGTATAGTTGGGGTCAAGCAAATATTTGACGCGTGACACTTCCATATTGTCATGGGTGTCAAATACGGCAGGCCACTCATAATATAAAAGTTACTAATGGCTAATTTATATTATAATAATTACCACCCACTCGAAGTATTTGTATCTTTATCCTTTTATATGACTAAAAAGAGATACACATAAACCGAGTTACCTTCTCGTCGATTTGGTCAAATCATATGGGCTGCAGATCCGCATTTTATTTATTAATTTAATCGTTATACACTACTAAGATTGCTTTTGTTAAGACCTGTGATATTAATGGTCAATCCTGAATCCCACCATTACAATGCACAGAATTTATCAAAACAAATTTATTTATATTATAATTCATATTCTTAGACCAATTTTCCAGCAATCATTTTCTGCAAAGGTGTATAAATAACAATATTCGTCAGTCCGGCCCTGACTAAGTATCAGCTGTAATAAAGTTGGTGAAATCGAAATAACCTAGTATTGGACAAATATGACAAGATGGAAGTGTCACGCGTCAAATATTTGCTTGACTCCAACTATAGATGATACGATATTTTATTTGGTTTAAACAAAATAAGTTATAAATTTGGAAAACCCTATGATTTTTATATAATGTATCTATTACTACTTACTCTTAACTTATTTTATCTGATCTACGCGTAGAAATATGATATTATTCGATAAGAACTAAAATGAAAATAAACAGGTACTTGTGCTTTCAGGAGTATTATTCAAAAAAACGCAAGATCTGTTAGGAAAATAAAAACATGTTCTTTTAAATTAGTTTGATATTTTTTCCTTCCCGTCGCCCTTCCTTAAAAAGGTACTTGTTTTTATACAACTTCACTTGAATAACATAATAAATAATGGTAGGTGTTTTCCATATACCTTTCATGTAATAAAAAACAGCAGATAAATACAACAAAACAAATATAAACAAATGTATCATAGCGGTGCAAATGGACTTACTGTTCAGGATCCTTTGGAAATGAAAACATGCTTATTCCTTGACCTTCTTTTGAGTGACACCCTCGGAACGCATAGCACTCAGAAAAATAAACAGTTAAACAATACACTCCTGTCAACAAAAAAGACAACTAAACTCGATAACGATAACTCGTCAAGTACCGGACTAACGAGCCGGCTTTAACTTATGACAGTTATCCGGGTTACCTCCCACTACATTGATTTTGCCAAATGCCATATTGTCGCTTCTCGTTAGTTGGCTCTTCTCGGCTAAAAGTGTAAGGTCCGTTAAATAAGCGAATAAACTCCTGATTTTGAAAGAGGGTCCACTTTAACTTTAGTGTTGATTGTGTGTGTGTGTATCTGAGTTTTTTGGCACTGGTTTAAACCAACTGGCCAGCTTTGTCTTGTTTAGTCTTTGTTAATACACTGTTACAAATATGTTAAAGGCAGTCACGTCAGAGAGTCAATTACGTACTCTACTTAGGAATTAATTTCTTCTAAGGATTATTCTAACCTATTCACCCATTTTTTACAACTCTATGTCAGGCTATTTGTAACTTCGCTAAATGTAATTTTTATCTTAATATATATTTTATGAGCATTCTTTTTTGCTTCTTTTTTTTCCTTCTTCTCTTTTTTTTTTTCTTTTTTTTTTCTTTCCTTTTTTTTTTCTTGTTTTTTTTTTCCTTTTATTTTTCCTCTTTTTTTTTAATTTATAATTTTTTTTTATTATTTTTTTATTTATTCCTTTTTTTTTAAAACACCTAATATAATAACTAAACTAAGTATATACTTGGTTTTTTACCTCTACCAATGGACTAAAGTTGTAAGTTGAGTCTTTTGATGTGACCGTATATTAACCTGTAAATATTAGTGTTGATTAAATGCCGCTTATATTAACTGATGTATGTATAGTTTGGAATGGCAGTGATTCAGATCTGAGAGATTTCCTTAGTTTCTTTAATAATTTGCATCAGTATATTGAATTTACACTTGAGATCGAAAATAATGGACAATTACCTTTCCTAGATTTACTCCTGATAAGAAATAACAATAGAATTAACTTTGAAGTCTATAGGAAACCTTCATTTACAGTTAACATTATTCGGTTCAATTCAAATTCTCCCTTTTCTCATAAGTTTGCCACCTTCAATTCTCTTTTCTACAGACTGTTCAAGTTACCTCTGTCTAGAAATGCGTTCACTGAAGAATTCTGTGGCGTGTCCAGACTTTAATACAATGGGAAGGTGTAGCCAGGGCCGCCGAAAGTGTGAATGTGAAAGGGAATGGCGCGTCGGTATGTCTCGAAATCAATCGGGCATCACCGTGAAGTAGAACTAGACGGAACCGCTATTTTGTCCCATTTCTAAAAATTCCCATTTTTTACGAACGATCACGAATGCGCTCGGAAAGTGGAAAGCAGTGTTGTCAGTATGGTCGCATTGTACCTAAGTAAGTTTCGTGTGGACGGATGATAAAGGAGGGGTTTTCTAATCGGTTATTATTTTTCCAGTATTGAGAAGTATTACGTTTGTGTTTGTGTTTGTGTGCTACTATTATAGAAGAAAATGGCAAGTTTTGCAAATGCGTTTTTTGAGCCAGTCAGAAGGTAGGAATATACATGGTGCTTTTTTAAATACCTAATTCATTTCTTTTTTTACAAAATTTTATATAAAACCCTTTCAGTCCTGGTGTACACTGTAGTGCACCGAAATTTAACACTATGCAAATGCAAAGTATGATTCCAATTTGACCATCTAATCCCAGCGTGCACTTACGTGTTTGTTTATGTCGTGTTTTTTTGGTAAAAATTTGTTATTTTCAATTGAAAAAAAAAATATTTATGGCATAAAAAACTTGGAGAAAAAAAAACCTATAGTATTTTTTGTAAAGTTGTATTATTTTTTGAATTATTAATATTATAAGAAGTTACCGTTTTTAGGTTTTTTGTTACTAAAAATGGATAAAAAGGCCCTTTCATAAAAGTGATTAAAAATTATAACGTAAACATGGGCGGCGTCGATAAATATTTTTGATAACGCTTTATCAAACGTTCATTTTGTTTTCGTAAACGCCTCTTTGGATGTTTACTCATGGCGTAGGCTTTGGTTCCACAAATGCATGGCTCGAGTATAAAGAAAAAGCCCTAAAACAAATCATCCATTGTATAAAATTTCAGTTTTTTTTTTATCAAAAAAGTTAATTGGAGGCTGAAAGGGTTAAAATATTTTTTTATTATTATTAGGCAGTAATAGTAGTTTGTTTTATAAGGCAAGAAAGTAAGACTATTACAAGTACTGGAAGAAAGGGGATGGAATGGACGACTTCGCTTCCAGGAGTCACAGAAATCAAACGGATTGACAGGACCTGGCGAAACGGTATCCTGTCAGTTGCCTTAATAGAATATGTAGGTATATATGTACCTGAATATGTACGTACCCTGTTCCAAGATTATTTCTATGAAAAAAGCTTACTGTGACAAAGATATTCTTGGTAGGTAGAATAGGTACCCATTATAATTTTATTGAATTGATTTTTGTCTTTATTTTACTCAACTTTATTATTCTATGCTTTTGCTAAATTCCTTCCTCACACATTTTTTTCTTATTTGTTTACAGGTAAGGTACTTTGCTCCCTATGCTCTTTCCCTCCGGCGGCGCGGCGGCGGCGGCATCCGTTGTGTAAATAGATATATCCGCCTCCGATTATATTTTGCACCCTACCTACAGCCAAAGAGTAGCATGTATCACTAAATGACGTATACTTAGGTGCTTCTTAATTGCGTTACACGTACAAACTTTGTTTTTTTAAATGGGACTCCCTGTATTTTAGACAAACTCTATATATAATATATTTTATCTTAAACAGTTTCTGAGATAATTCCAGTAAAAAAATAGAGATAATTGAATTTTGAGGCCCCGCATATCTTGAAGATATTATGACTTTTTGGTATCAAAATGTAGTCAATATATTTTTAATACAAAAGTACATAAGATCTCCTAAATTTTCAACCTTATTCGTGATACGGGGCTTCCAAATTTAATTATCTTGATTTTTAGCTCAACTTATGTAAAAAACTGTTTAAGATAAACATATTACGCAGTAATATTAGTAGTCTTAGAATTTTGTGTAAAATTCAACAAACGAAAAAATACAGGCTGTTTCATTTAAAAAAAAGTTTCTACGTGTCACACATTTATGAATCAGCCTGTTTATTTAGAACCTGCCTGCCTATAATAGGAAACTTTCTAAATATTCCAGTAGATCCAAAGGTTTTTTAAATGTACTTTTAAAATAAAAAAATGTTTCCTATTATACGCAGGTTCTGAATAAAACGGCTCTCTAATGTAATTTTGCAATAACTTAATGTCCTGTATATTAAGAAGTAATAGAAATAAGTAGGTATAACAAACTATATATTTTCATAAAGGTCTTTCATGGGACTATTCAAAACTATAATAATATACAGGGTGTCCGATGAACACAAATTTCATACCTTATTAGTATTCAACAAATGTGGGACACCCTGTACACGACTTGGGTATTCCAAAAGATAATAATTATAATGATAAGATAATATCTAAATTAATGTAAATCTTACTTACTACTTATTGTTATTATTTATTAAAATTAGGTTTATAATGTTAAAAGGGGTTGATAATTTGTTAATAACAATCAAAGAGTAATTATTGTTCCTTTAATAATTTTATTTTACTGAATACATAATATATGTACTTAATTCTTCACAACGTCTCTAATATTTTTCCCTTTTTCCTCTGATGGACACATTCTTTTAAATACTTTAATTTAATGGTGTTTACGTAAACATATCCCATATACTAAATAATATCTTATCTTATTACCTTAAAATAACTGTAATGTTTAAAAAAGTATTTCTGAGTTGAAAGATAATTTGTAATTTAAAATAAACTGTAACAATATTATTTTGTGAACAATATAATGATTTTTTGTAATGCTTAAAACATTTGTTTCATTTTTGTTTTATAACTAATATTTACCAATTATTTATTTATTTAATATATTATAACTAACGATTTAAAGACAAACAATATATTTTAAAGGTAAACATGAATCATTGTCGTTATTTGTACTTCACAGTAAAACTGCTTGATTTGGATTCTGAAAACGAAACATTTATTTCTATTAGGAATACGCCGTACAGGCGTACAGGGTGATGATATAAGTTATACAACAGCTATTTTTTTTTATTATTGATCCTACGACAAAGTTGAAATTACAAAAGTTTTAGTACTTTCCTGAGCCTTCTCAAAATTTTTTAGTTTTAAAATTATACAGGGCGTTTCAAAGGTACAGGGAAAAACCTAATTTTTTTAAAGGGCACAGCCTGTATCTTTGTGATTTTCGAATTCTTAGTTAAATTCTAAGATATCCTATATAGTTGTGTCAATCTTACCTTTAACCGTTTTCGAGATAATGGCAGTTGAATTTTGCATTTTTAAATATATTTCAAAATAACGTCCAAATAGAAACGACAATAATATTTAATTCTTAGTATCAACATAAAGTTGAAATAGTGTCAGAGATATAGGACCTCAAAGTAAATTTTTGTGCCGAAATGAAATAGACAAGCCAATAGGGTAGATTCAGCAGACAAAAATAAAACTTTTTTTCTAATACGAATTATGAACATAGGTACCTATGTCGAAAAATGCATTATTTCGGAGGTAGATTTTCATCATAAATTAAGCTTTAACAATTTTTAGTGCCTATGCAAATTGAGAGATTATCTGCATCTTTTGAAGAAAGCGTTTGCCGATCCATACCTAAAAACAGTGTGTCCCATTATCATGCTCACACTATAGGGATTTCCGTTATGGGCCTACAAATACGAAACGTCGGAGAGCAAAAATTTTGAACCATGTTGTTTCCCGTAAAAGTTGATATGAAGAAGTGTTTTTTTTTTATATCTCGCTTAATAAAGTCAGAATCTAAACCACAACGTTTTGAAGATTTTCATATTTTCCCAAAAACTATTTGTGCAATAAAATTTTTCGCAAAAAAATTAAAATTTTTGAAAACAGTTTTATGTTTCTCGCCTAAGTCTGTACAACTTTCTCCATTTAACCCTTTCTGTATCTCTTATAGTTTCTGAAATCCCTGTACTGGGCACATGAATTTGAGCCACACTGTATATACAAACATTTTACATTGTCAGTATACTCTAATACAAAGACAGACTTTCGATGAACCTTAACCAGATGTTGACAAGAGGCAGAGACCCTTATTCTAAGTAATAAAATATAAGGTTTTACAATGCAGGCCAAAATGAACGTGGGATTTATAATATAGGTCTATTTAGAGATACTATTTTCAAAGTTCTACAAACATTTAAATGCCACCCGACTTTATAGTGATTTTTAAATAGGTAATTGACTTTTACCACACAGAATGATATATTCTTTATGGGATATTAAAATTATACAGGGTGTTTCAGAATAAGATGCTGATCCTTAACGGTGTGAATCCTTAGGTGATTTTAAGAAGAAAAGTTCAAATTAACATATATCCTTAACCTATCAACTTTCGAACTACAGGGCGTTGAAGTTTTAAGAAAAAAATCGTTTTTCTATCATAACTTTAACAACTTTCTAGCTATTTTTATGAATATTTCACACATGCCCTCTAAGCATCAATAGCCATTTTTTGGTGTAGAAAATTTTTTAAATTTTTTAACCAGTGGCGTCCTGAAAGGCTTTGGACTAGACATTTTGGAAAAATATTATGTACGCCACTGCTTTTTCTCAAGATAAAAATTATTTTTAAAATACTCATTCATTTTAGGCCAAATTTAATATCTTGCTTTTTTATCGTCCGACAAATAGTTTCCGACAAAAAAAATAAAAAGCATTAAATGCGCATTCGCTATGTCCGCCCTAGGAAGTAGGGCCTGGACCCGTTGAATATGGTACGGATACAACAAATAACTTTGAAGAATTCTCCAGACTAGGACATGAGTAATATTTAAAATATTCCCAATTTTTCTGGTACTTATATTAGGGTTTTGTTCCACTAAATTTAAAACAGCTTCTTCGGTTTCCGGTGTTCGTGTAGTTTGGTGCGCCCCTTTTAAGTAGTTTTTTGTTTCAAAAGATCCCGTCTCACATAACTTTCTGTGAGTTCCTGAAATCGTTCGTGCATCCGGACCTATTCTATTTGGATAACGCTCTTGGTATAATCGTCTGGCTTCGAATGCATTGCCGTCAGCAAGCCCGTACAGGTAATGCATACCCGCAAATTCGACATTTGTAAAATTTACCATGATACTTATACGTTTAAAAAGTATTACGTTTTTAAAATTTAAGTTAAGTCGAAAGCCGTGTACATAAATAAATAGCTGTCAAAACTATTTGGCATTAAATATTTCGTTATTGTCATTGTTTCCTTAACAAAGTTCATAGCCTTCTTGTCAGAAACCATAGGCACATTTAATTAACACACGCATTTAATGCTTTTTATTTTTTTTTGATGATAGAAAAACGATTTTTTTCTTAAAACTTTAACGCCCTGTAGTTCGAAAGTTGATAGGTTAAGGATATATGTTAATTTGAACTTTTCTTCTTAAAATCACCTAAGGATTCACACCGTTAAGGATCAGCATCTTAATCTAAAACACCCTGTATACGGAAATATTCCTAGAATATGCTATCTAGGCATATTTCTATATGCGTATATCGAAACTCAGTCCGATATAGGCGTATAAGCTTGGAATATGCTAGGAATATTAGTCATGGGATATTCTGAGCATATATGCTTAAGTAATGCATATTCTTTATTTGTTATGTGGCCTGTAATTTGCAAACACCTCATTTTTGTCGGATTACCCACCATAAATGAAATTATTGTAATGTGTTTGTGCGTGCATGTAAAAAGTACCTGGATAGCAAATGCTTCTACCCAATTAGGGCAAAAACTACCGACAACGTACTCCCGTCATCCCCGGAAAAACCTTGAGTGTAAATGTTAACACTGTATTTTCATTAATTTACACACGATGGTGTAAATGCACCCATAAATTAGAAGAATTAACACTAATCAAAA
Organism: Polydrusus tereticollis; assembly: GCA_963920685.1. Taxonomy (NCBI): domain Eukaryota; kingdom Metazoa; phylum Arthropoda; class Insecta; order Coleoptera; family Curculionidae; genus Polydrusus; species Polydrusus tereticollis. The sequence continues at coordinate 49,131,477 of OY987335.1, read as the reverse complement.
AGTAAAAAAAAATATTTCATAAACATTTTCTTTACAAGATAATATACTGATTGGTTAATATACCCTATTGAGTGTGGTACTATAATAATATGTACCACCATTGAGTGTTAAATTAAATTAAAAACCTAGTTTCACGTTTGAAACTGATTGTTAAATTATGATATTTTAATATTATATCAGATTTGTTAACCTTCATTTTGTTACTGTTTTGACGTATTATTAGGTATTTGTTTTAACAAAGCGTTGTCATGGTTTCAACTATCGACAACAATGACTTTTAATGCCTAGGCATATTTCTAGCTTGTACAGACGTGCATTATAAAATCAATTAAGTAAGTATAAGTGACATTGCAAAATCGTTAGTTCGGTGTGTTACAATATCTATTATTGTACCTAGTTAACATTTAGTTAAAAGTAAGTTTATATTTCATATCCTAAAATATATTTTACGTATTTTCTTCAATTTTTTAATTACCTACTTACCTTACTATACCTACCTACCAACTTCTACTACCTTTTCATTACCTACCTACTACTGACCTTAATAGTAGACATCATATGAATAACAAGGCTATATAGCTAGTTTCTGAGATTTTTAATGATTAAATCTTAAATTATCAGGGTATGTCACCCCGGGTTCAACCCCAACCGAAGGGGGATTACAATGCAAAACCAAATAAACCTTTTTTTTTTAAAGGAACACCTTACATTTTATAACAATTTTTAGGACTATAAACCACAAGCTCTTAGGCAATATACGACATTTGTAAATTATACAGGGTAGTTAAAAAGATATAAAGGCTTTTTTCCACCATTTCTGTTTATAACAATATTAAAATACTTAAATTATAAGCAAATATCATAATAAAAAGTTAAATTTAAAAGGCAAACATATTAAAACAAGACGACTAATAATTGTTTATCTACTTATTTATTTTTTATTTTATATTTAGCTTTTGTCAAATTATAGCAAAGTCTATCTGGTCCCTGGCTATTTAAACAATTTAGAAAACTTTATTTTTTAGTTTTTGACGATTCGACCTATAAATGTTAAAATACTACCCTAAATTACGATAAACTATACATTTAGAATATTGTATGTGTAAAATTCATATGCTGTTTCACTCTATAATAGACATCACATATTTTATCGTAGATTACTTTTATTTTATCCTGAAGACAACCAACTTTAGGTCGACACGTGAAAAAATAAAAACAAAGTTTAAATTTTTTAATAGGTAGAAACCATGAGATAGACTTTGTTATATAATTTGACAAAAGATAAATGGTGGAAAAATGCCTTTATATCTTTTTAACTACCCTGTATAATGTACACATGTCGTATATCGCCTAAGAGCTTGTCCTCAAAATTATTATAAAATATATAGGGTGTTCCATTTTAAAAAAATAAGTTTTATTTGGTTTCGCATTGTAAGCCACCCTGTATAGAAGAAAGCAACTGAGTGATTATCATTATGAGAATAAACAGCAAATTATTGCTGCTTTTCTTTGGCGCAGTCAGAATTGTGAACATTTTATTTGCATCCTTTTAACAGTGTTAAACTTGGGCTTATTTTATCACAAATTGGTCCATATCTCCTGAACCACCCTGTATAATATAATAACTAAAAAAATGCCTATAAAACTAATTTTGAATTATGCTACTTATTAATATCTACAACTGTATAAAAAGTTTTTTAGTAACTTTATTAGTTTACCCGTCAAATTACTTTATCGCACTAATGGCCCACCCTGTATATGCCATTTCAAGTTTACTTTTGCCAGAGTAGGCTATGAATCCATTATTGTCAATAATCAAAGTATTGTTACCAATAATGAATTCACAGCCTATAATAATACCTACTCTAAGAAAAGTAAACTTCGAATGAATATACCTACCGCATTTTTTAGATGACATAAAAATAATTACGTTATAATAAAGGGGGACAACTTTTTTCAGATTGATTGAGATGTAGGACATATACATACCCCTAAAATTTTAAGTTTCTACCTAATGAATTTTTAGAGAAGTTTATTATTTTCTAAAATAATACAATTATTTCCAAGTAGCAACATAAAAAGCGGAGAACATTGACATCTTCATACCCCTAAAATTTTAAGATATAGGTACTTAGTCACTAGTTATTGAAGTTTCTTATTTTCTACACAATAATTATTTTCAAATGGCAAATTACAAGCGGAGAAAAAGACCGGCGTGTTGCTGCTTCGCTCCTCTCCTTGAACCCGGTGCCAGCCAGTCACAATATGAAATGAGCATGCAACGTTGACAAATCTAACACGTTCTTTTCCTTCCTCTTCAATACTCTTCATATAGAATTGAGAATTAGGGATGTCCTATTAATGCAGATGCTACTCGGGTCTAAAAATTCCCAATTATAATTTTTCCCAATTCTCGAACGTCCCCGATTCTCGTTCGTTGTCCTCGGTTCGAGTAGCATCTGCATTAATAGGAAATCCCTAATTCTCAATTCTATATGAAGAGTATTGAAGAGGAAGGAAAAGAACGTGTTAGATTTGTCAACGTTGCATGCTCATTTCATATTGTGACTTGCTGGCACCGGGTTCAAGGAGAGGAGCGAAGCAGCAACACGCCGGTCTTTTTCTCCGCTTGTAATTTGCCATTTGAAAATAATTATTGTGTATATTAGAAAATAAGAAACTTCAATAACTAGTGACTAAGTATCTATATCTTAAAATTTTAGGGGTATGAAGATGTCAATGTTCTCCGCTTTTTATGTTGCTACTTGGAAATAATTGTATTATTTTAGAAAATAATAAACTTCTTTAAAAATTCATTAGGTAGAAACTTAAAATTTTAGGGGTATGTATATGTCCTACATCTCAATCAATCTGAAAAAAGTTGTCCCCCTTTATTATAACGTAGTTATTTTTATGTCATCTAAAAAATGCGGTAGGTATATTCATTCGAAGTTTACTTTTCTTAGAGTAGGTATTATTATAGGCTGTGAATTCATTATTGGTAACAATACTTTGATTATTGACAATAATGAATTCATAGCCTACTCTGGCAAAAGTAAACTTGAAATGGCATATACAGGGTGGGCCATTAGTGCGATAAAGTAATTTGACGGGTAAACTAATAAAGTTACTAAAAAACTTTTTATACAGTTGTAGATATTAATAAGTAGCATAATTCAAAATTAGTTTTATAGGCATTTTTTTAGTTATTATATTATACAGGGTGGTTCAGGAGATATGGACCAATTTGTGATAAAATAAGCCCAAGTTTAACACTGTTAAAAGGATGCAAATAAAATGTTCACAATTCTGACTGCGCCAAAGAAAAGCAGCAATAATTTGCTGTTTATTCTCATAATGATAATCACTCACTTGCTTTCTTCTATACAGGGTGGCTTACAATGCGAAACCAAATAAAACTTATTTTTTTAAAATGGAACACCCTATATATTTTATAATAATTTTGAGAACAAGCTCTTAGGCGATATACGACATTTGTACATTATACAGGGTAGTTAAAAAGATATAAAGGCATTTTTCCACCATTTATCTTTTGTCAAATTATATAACAAAGTCTATCTCATGGTTTCTACCTATTAAAAAATTTAAACTTTGTTTTTATTTTTTCACGTGTCGACCTAAAGTTGGTTGTCTTCAGGATAAAATAAAAGTAATCTACGATAAAATATGTGATGTCTATTATAGAGTGAAACAGCATATGCATTTTACACATACAATATTCTAAATGTATAGTTTATCGTAATTTAGGGTAGTATTTTAACATTTATAGGTCGAATCGTCAAAAACTAAAAAATAAAGTTTTCTAAATTGTTTAAATAGCCAGGGACCAGATAGACTTTGCTATAATTTGACAAAAGCTAAATATAAAATAAAAAATAAATAAGTAGATAAACAATTATTAGTCGTCTTGTTTTAATATGTTTGCCTTTTAAATTTAACTTTTTATTATGATATTTGCTTATAATTTAAGTATTTTAATATTGTTATAAACAGAAATGGTGGAAAAAAGCCTTTATATCTTTTTAACTACCCTGTATAATTTACAAATGTCGTATATTGCCTAAGAGCTTGTAGTTTATAGTCCTAAAAATTGTTATAAAATGTAAGGTGTTCCTTTAAAAAAAAAAGGTTTATTTGGTTTTGCATTGTAATCCCCCTTCGGTTGGGGTTGAACCCGGGGTGACATACCCTGATAATTTAAGATTTAATCATTAAAAATCTCAGAAACTAGCTATATAGCCTTGTTATTCATATGAGGTCTACTATTAAGGTCAGTAGTAGGTAGGTAATGAAAAGGTAGTAGAAGTTGGTAGGTAGGTATAGTAAGGTAAGTAGGTAATTAAAAAATTGAAGAAAATACGTAAAATATATTTTAGGATATGAAATATAAACTTACTTTTAACTAAATGTTAACTAGGTACAATAATAGATATTGTAACACACCGAACTAACGATTTTGCAATGTCACTTATACTTACTTAATTGATTTTATAATGCACGTCTGTACAAGCTAGAAATATGCCTAGGCATTAAAAGTCATTGTTGTCGATAGTTGAAACCATGACAACGCTTTGTTAAAACAAATACCTAATAATACGTCAAAACAGTAACAAAATGAAGGTTAACAAATCTGATATAATATTAAAATATCATAATTTAACAATCAGTTTCAAACGTGAAACTAGGTTTTTAATTTAATTTAACACTCAATGGTGGTACATATTATTATAGTACCACACTCAATAGGGTATATTAACCAATCAGTATATTATCTTGTAAAGAAAATGTTTTTGAAATATTTTTTTTTACTTTTTGATTAGTGTTAATTCTTCTAATTTATGGGTGCATTTACACCATCGTGTGTAAATTAATGAAAATACAGTGTTAACATTTACACTCAAGGTTTTTCCGGGGATGACGGGAGTACGTTGTCGGTAGTTTTTGCCCTAATTGGGTAGAAGCATTTGCTATCCAGGTACTTTTTACATGCACGCACAAACACATTACAATAATTTCATTTATGGTGGGTAATCCGACAAAAATGAGGTGTTTGCAAATTACAGGCCACATAACAAATAAAGAATATGCATTACTTAAGCATATATGCTCAGAATATCCCATGACTAATATTCCTAGCATATTCCAAGCTTATACGCCTATATCGGACTGAGTTCCGATATACGCATATAGAAATATGCCTAGATAGCATATTCTAGGAATATTTCCGTATACAGGGTGTTTTAGATTAAGATGCTGATCCTTAACGGTGTGAATCCTTAGGTGATTTTAAGAAGAAAAGTTCAAATTAACATATATCCTTAACCTATCAACTTTCGAACTACAGGGCGTTAAAGTTCTAAGAAAAAAATCGTTTTTCTATCATCAAAAAAAATAAAAAGCATTAAATGCGTGTGTTAATTAAATGTGCCTATGGTTTCTGACAAGAAGGCTATGAACTTTGTTAAGGAAACAATGACAATAACGAAATATTTAATGCCAAATAGTTTTGACAGCTATTTATTTATGTACACGGCTTTCGACTTAACTTAAATTTTAAAAACGTAATACTTTTTAAACGTATAAGTATCATGGTAAATTTTACAAATGTCGAGTTTGCGGGTATGCATTACCTGTACGGGCTTGCTGACGGCAATGCATTCGAAGCCAGACGATTATACCAAGAGCGTTATCCAAATAGAATAGGTCCGGATGCACGAACGATTTCAGGAACTCACAGAAAGTTATGTGAGACGGGATCTTTTGAAACAAAAAACTACTTAAAAGGGGCGCACCAAACTACACGAACACCGGAAACCGAAGAAGCTGTTTTAAATTTAGTGGAACAAAACCCTAATATAAGTACCAGAAAAATTGGGAATATTTTAAATATTACTCATGTCCTAGTCTGGAGAATTCTTCAAAGTTATTTGTTAAATCCGTACCATATTCAACGGGTCCAGGCCCTACTTCCTAGGGCGGACATAGCGAATGCGCATTTAATGCTTTTTATTTTTTTTGTCGGAAACTATTTGTCGGACGATAAAAAAGCAAGATATTAAATTTGGCCTAAAATGAATGAGTATTTTAAAAATAATTTTTATCTTGAGAAAAAGCAGTGGCGTACATAATATTTTTCCAAAATGTCTAGTCCAAACCCTTTCAGGACGCCACTGGTTAAAAAATTTAAAAAATTTTCTACACCAAAAAATGGCTATTGATGCTTAGAGGGCATGTGTGAAATATTCATAAAAATAGCTAGAAAGTTGTTAAAGTTATGATAGAAAAACGATTTTTTTCTTAGAACTTCAACGCCCTGTAGTTCGAAAGTTGATAGATTAAGGATATATGTTAATTTGAACTTTTCTTCTTAAAATCACCTAAGGATTCACACCGTTAAGGATCAGCATCTTATTCTGAAACACCCTGTATAATTTTAATATCCCTTAAAGAATATATCATTCTGTGTGGTAAAAGTCAATTACCTATTTAAAAATCACTATAAAGTCGGGTGGCATTTAAATGTTTGTAGAACTTTGAAAATAGTATCTCTAAATAGACATATATTATAAATCCCACGTTCATTTTGGCCTGCATTGTAAAACCTTATATTTTATTACATAGAATAAGGGTCTCTGCCTCTTGTCAACATCTGGTTAAGGTTCATCGAAAGTCTGTCTTTGTATTATAGTATACTGACAATGTAAAATGTTTGTATATACAGTGTGGCTCAAATTCATGTGCCCAGTACAGGGATTTCAGAACTATAAGAGATACAGAAAGGGTTAAATGGAGAAAGTTGTACAGACTTAGGCGAGAAACATAAAACTGTTTTCAAAAATTTTAATTTTTTTGCGAAAAATTTTATTGCACAAATAGTTTTTGGGAAAATATGAAAATCTTCAAAACGTTGTGGTTTAGATTCTGACTTTATTAAGCGAGATATAAAAAAAAAACACTTCTTCATATCAACTTTTACGGGAAACAACATGGTTCAAAATTTTTGCTCTCCGACGTTTCGTATTTGTAGGCCCATAACGGAAATCCCTATAGTGTGAGCATGATAATGGGACACACTGTTTTTAGGTATGGATCGGCAAATGCTTTCTCCAAAAGATGCAGATAATCTCTCAATTTGCATAGGCACTAAAAATTGTTAAAGCTTAATTTATGATGAAAATCTACCTCCGAAATAATGCATTTTTCGACATAAGTACCTATGTTCATAATTCGTATTAGAAAAAAAGTTTTATTTTTGTCTGCTGAATCTACCCTATTGGCTTGTCTATTTCATTTCGGCACAAAAATTTACTTTGAGGTCCTATATCTCTGACACTATTTCAACTTTATGTTGATACTAAGAATTAAATATTATTGTCGTTTCTATTTGGACGTTATTTTGAAATATATTTAAAAATGCAAAATTCAACTGCCATTATCTCGAAAACGGTTAAAGGTAAGATTGACACAACTATATAGGATATCTTAGAATTTAACTAAGAATTCGAAAATCACAAAGATACAGGCTGTGCCCTTTAAAAAAATTAGGTTTTTCCCTGTACCTTTGAAACGCCCTGTATAATTTTAAAACTAAAAAATTTTGAGAAGGCTCAGGAAAGTACTAAAACTTTTGTAATTTCAACTTTGTCGTAGGATCAATAATAAAAAAAAATAGCTGTTGTATAACTTATATCATCACCCTGTACGCCTGTACGGCGTATTCCTAATAGAAATAAATGTTTCGTTTTCAGAATCCAAATCAAGCAGTTTTACTGTGAAGTACAAATAACGACAATGATTCATGTTTACCTTTAAAATATATAATTTGTTCTTTAAATCGTTAGTTATAATATATTAAATAAATAAATAATTGGTAAATATTAGTTATAAAACAAAAATGAAACAAATGTTTTAAGCATTACAAAAATCATTATATTGTTCACAAAATAATATTGTTACAGTTTATTTTAAATTACAAATTATCTTTCAACTCAGAAATACTTTTTTAAACATTACAGTTATTTTAAGGTAATAAGATAAGATATTATTTAGTATATGGGATATGTTTACGTAAACACCATTAAATTAAAGTATTTAAAAGAATGTGTCCATCAGAGGAAAAAGGGAAAAATATTAGAGACGTTGTGAAGAATTAAGTACATATATTATGTATTCAGTAAAATAAAATTATTAAAGGAACAATAATTACCTAATTTTAATAAATAATAACAATAAGTAGTAAGTAAGATTTACATTAATTTAGATATTATCTTATCATTATAATTATTATCTTTTGGAATACCCAAGTCGTGTACAGGGTGTCCCACATTTGTTGAATACTAATAAGGTATGAAATTTGTGTTCATCGGACACCCTGTATATTATTATAGTTTTGAATAGTCCCATGAAAGACCTTTATGAAAATATATAGTTTGTTATACCTACTTATTTCTATTACTTCTTAATATACAGGACATTAAGTTATTGCAAAATTACATTAGAGAGCCGTTTTATTCAGAACCTGCGTATAATAGGAAACATTTTTTTTATTTTAAAAGTACATTTAAAAAACCTTTGGATCTACTGGAATATTTAGAAAGTTTCCTATTATAGGCAGGTTCTAAATAAACAGGCTGATTCATAAATGTGTGACACGTAGAAACTTTTTTTTAAATGAAACAGCCTGTATTTTTTCGTTTGTTGAATTTTACACAAAATTCTAAGACTACCAATATTACTGCGTAATATGTTTATCTTAAACAGTTTTTTACATAAGTTGAGCTAAAAATCAAGATAATTAAATTTGGAAGCCCCGTATCACGAATAAGTTGAAAATTTAGGAGATCTTATGTACTTTTGTATTAAAAATATATTGACTACATTTTGATACCAAAAAGTCATAATATCTTCAAGATATGCGGGGCCTCAAAATTCAATTATCTCTATTTTTTTACTGGAATTATCTCAGAAACTGTTTAAGATAAAATATATTATATATAGAGTTTGTCTAAAATACAGGGAGTCCCATTTAAAAAAACAAAGTTTGTACGTGTAACGCAATTAAGAAGCACCTAAGTATACGTCATTTAGTGATACATGCTACTCTTTGGCTGTAGGTAGGGTGCAAAATATAATCGGAGGCGGATATATCTATTTACACAACGGATGCCGCCGCCGCCGCGCCGCCGGAGGGAAAGAGCATAGGGAGCAAAGTACCTTACCTGTAAACAAATAAGAAAAAAATGTGTGAGGAAGGAATTTAGCAAAAGCATAGAATAATAAAGTTGAGTAAAATAAAGACAAAAATCAATTCAATAAAATTATAATGGGTACCTATTCTACCTACCAAGTATATCTTTGTCACAGTAAGCTTTTTTCATAGAAATAATCTTGGAACAGGGTACGTACATATTCAGGTACATATATACCTACCTATTCTATTAAGGCAACTGACAGGATACCGTTTCGCCAGGTCCTGTCAATCCGTTTGATTTCTGTGACTCCTGGAAGCGAAGTCGTCCATTCCATCCCCTTTCTTCCAGTACTTGTAATAGTCTTACTTTCTTGCCTTATAAAACAAACTACTATTACTGCCTAATAATAATAAAAAAATATTTTAACCCTTTCAGCCTCCAATTAACTTTTTTGATAAAAAAAAAACTGAAATTTTATACAATGGATGATTTGTTTTAGGGCTTTTTCTTTATACTCGAGCCATGCATTTGTGGAACCAAAGCCTACGCCATGAGTAAACATCCAAAGAGGCGTTTACGAAAACAAAATGAACGTTTGATAAAGCGTTATCAAAAATATTTATCGACGCCGCCCATGTTTACGTTATAATTTTTAATCACTTTTATGAAAGGGCCTTTTTATCCATTTTTAGTAACAAAAAACCTAAAAACGGTAACTTCTTATAATATTAATAATTCAAAAAATAATACAACTTTACAAAAAATACTATAGGTTTTTTTTTCTCCAAGTTTTTTATGCCATAAATATTTTTTTTTTCAATTGAAAATAACAAATTTTTACCAAAAAAACACGACATAAACAAACACGTAAGTGCACGCTGGGATTAGATGGTCAAATTGGAATCATACTTTGCATTTGCATAGTGTTAAATTTCGGTGCACTACAGTGTACACCAGGACTGAAAGGGTTTTATATAAAATTTTGTGAAAAAAGAAATGAATTAGGTATTTAAAAAAGCACCATGTATATTCCTACCTTCTGACTGGCTCAAAAAACGCATTTGCAAAACTTGCCATTTTCTTCTATAATAGTAGCACACAAACACAAACACAAACGTAATACTTCTCAATACTGGAAAAATAATAACCGATTAGAAAACCCCTCCTTTATCATCCGTCCACACGAAACTTACTTAGGTACAATGCGACCATACTGACAACACTGCTTTCCACTTTCCGAGCGCATTCGTGATCGTTCGTAAAAAATGGGAATTTTTAGAAATGGGACAAAATAGCGGTTCCGGAACCGAGGACAACGAACGAGAATCGGGGACGTTCGAGAATTGGGAAAAATTATAATTGGGAATTTTTAGACCATCTCGAACTAGATAGCATATGGAGTTCTCTGATCAAGGGTGCTTTATGAAAATGCGGTCGGATTCGCCCGATTTACAAATAAAATTTAGGACAATTTTAAAAATTAATTGTAAGTTCTAGTAGGATTGTATTGGATTATTTCTTTTTTTAAGTAAATCGTTTAGGGGAAGCTGCGCTTCCCTAGCTTCCATGGTAAACAGGCCAATGAAAGAATTCAATATAATAAAACTGATTGCCAGAAATAATGGATACCCTTTGACACTAATCAATAAACTTTATTATAAGTTTGTAAACAAATATAAACTAACCTATAATATCATACATGCTAATGCACATGATCACAAGAATTATAGAGCTTTAACTTATTTCGGCAACATTTCCTCACAACTAGCAAAATTTTTTAAACCTCACAACATCGCAGCAGCTTTTAGGACCTGTGACACTCTTAAGCGGCATTTAATCGACACTAAAGATAAAGTGGACCCTCTTTCAAAATCAGGAGTTTATTCGCTACATTGCAGAGATTGACCGGCGGTGTATGTCGGTCAAACGGGCAGGAGAATCGCCAGCATAGTTCATGAACATCTTACCTTATTTAATAAATACCAGAATACTGCAGATATAACCAACACTAAGTCTGCTTTTGCGAACCATCTACTTGAATCAAAACACCAGTTCTCGCCATCTGAAAATGTTAATGCTTTGCATGGATGTCACAAGAGCAAAAAACTAGATCTATTAGAAAAACTGGAAATAACGAAAGCTAAAAAGAGCCCCGTCCTTACCTGCGCTAATGAGGTCTTTAATTTCGAGCCTTATTTTATTTTTAGCAACCTAAATTACTAACAGCTGACTGCTAGTGACCAACATTTAACCTTATAAATTTTCTCCAATCCGCCAATTTTATCGATTGACAACATTGACGTCTTTGATTCTGGTACGCTCGAGCAGGAACATCAACTCCCAGTGAAGCAGGTTTACTTGTTAAAAACTCCCTTCAGACCGCTATATATGATTGTATTAAAAGGAGCCAATAATTTACAGCAGATACAGAAAAATATCCGTTACGTTGCACATGCCTCCATATCTTGGGAGCGACGCAACACGTCTGCTACAATTATACAATGCAAACGCTGCCAGATATGGGGGCACGCAACTACATATTGTGCAAGGGACCCGACAAAAGATTGCGCTCCCGGTCATACCGTCATGTGCGCCAATTGCAATGGGGCGCACATGGCAAATGATCAGCAGTGCCCCGTCCATATATTTAAAATCAATAAATATATGGAGAATCAGCAAAGATCACAGCCAGCACAACAATTTGTACCAGCGCCGATCCCGAAGACAAACTCATGAAACAACCTCAGGGCAAGTGGGGTCAACTTGCAGGGCAGGGCAAGTGCCCCATCTTTAAATCAGTCAAATTTCCCGAGCCTGCCTTCCAGAGGTGGTGCGTTAGCACCCCCCAGCCTACAACGCAACAACAGCCTCCAGCAGCGCAACGAAGTGCGAGTGCTAGTGCCAGTGCGCCCGGATCCAATCAGGTAGGTGACCTCATGGGTGCAATGCAGGATCTCCGGAATGTCAACATCGGGGAAATCACTCGTACTCAAACTTTTCATACCTTTAAATTCAGATAAACTTCAAAAGTTTAAGGGTGGTCAATTGGAACGCCAATGGCGTAAAGAGCAAACTGGGGGAACTTATCTCCTTTCTATCGCTAAATCGGGCCGACATTATGTTCGTCACCGAAACTAAGCTGACAGAAAATGATTCGATTAAAATCAGAAATTACCAAATTTATCGTGCTGACAGAAATGTGCGGGGTGGCGGTGTTGCCATACTCATCAAACAAACTATTCCACATATGCAAATTGACAATTACATAACTGCTGTGGAGCATGTGTCAATTCGCTTGAGGAATGGAGTGGTGATGAGTTCGGTATACGCCTCACCCCGCACCCGCCTCGTGAACAATGACATCGAATCATTTTTTGCCAGTCATGGCCAGGTTCTTATGGCTGGTGATTTGAATGCACGACACAATATGTGGCATAACCACCTCAATAACCGTCATGGAAATTTAATTTTTTACTATATTATGAATATTAATGTACAAATTGTCACCTCAGACACGCCCACTCACTACCCGATGAACGGGGCTACGCCCACTTTTATCGACACATATATAAATAAAAATATTTTAGGCCTGTCTGAGGCGACAGTTCTGAATGATTTAAGCTCCGATCATCTCCCTGTAATGGTGGAGTGGCACGTACAAATGCTTTTTGAATCCCCGACAAACACTATTTTACTAAAAAAACGTAAATTGGAACAACTACAGACAATTACTTAACAATAAAATAACAATAAACAATAACATTGACGACATACATACGTTAGAAAACGAGGTGACAAAACTAACAAAAAACCTACAAACAATCCACAAACAAATCGGACAAAAAATTAAAATTAGACATAAAGAAGACAGACTACCACAAGACATTTTAGACCTAATTAAATTCAAGAATAGACTACGTAAAATCTGGCAACGAACATACAGACAAATAGACAAAATTAGACTCACAGAAATACAGCATACAATACGCAATAAAATTAATATTCATAAAAACAATACATGGACAGACACACTGACTGGACTAAGTGCACAGGACTCATCACTGTGGCGTTTGACCAAACGCCTCAAACGTAAATTCAACAAAATTCCGACATTGACTGGTCAACAAACACAAACTGACAAAGAGAAGGCAGACTGTCCAGCACCGTCATTTGCTGCAGTCTGCACTTCTCCTGACAATACACAACAATCGCAGAACAACATTACAAACTTAATGACAAACGTAACTAGACAAAAATACCCCATACACCCCCCCGTCCTATCCAAACTGCTCATCAGGCCCAGGGACTTGAGAGAGATAATACGATATTTGCCTCTCAGAAAAGCCCCTGGACCCGATGGGCTTCCTAACATTTTATTAAAAAAATTACCCCAAAAAGCATTTGTACAATTATTATATATAATAAACGCCATGTTCACCTTGCAGTACTTCCCTGTACAGTGGAGAGAGGCTATTATTATACCATTATTAAAACCCAAAAAAAAAACCAAACTAGCTGACTCATACCGACCAATAGCACTGGCGAACACACTCTCTAAAATTGCAGAACAAAGCATATTACTCAAACTCAAAAAACAAAACCTACTAACGAACATACCAGACGAATAATTTGGATTTAGACCGTTACACAACCCAGTACACGCAGTGACAAAAGTCCTGATGTCAAAAATAAATTTAATACTGGGCAAAATACAGTTTTACTGTCCCTTGACATCAGCAGAGCTTTTGACACTGTCTGGCATCAAGGACTATTATACAAGTTAATGACGATACATAATTACCCAATGTTCTTGATAACTTTAATACAAACTTACTTACAAAACAGAACCTTCTTTGTTAGAGTAGAGGGAGCATTGTCCGCACCGAGAGTGGTTAATGCAGGGGTGCCTCAGGGGACCGTGCTGTCACCGCTGTTATATTACCTGTATACAGCCGATTTCCCGAGGTATCCCCTCACGAAACTTACACTTTATGCGGATGATGCGCTCATCTATGCGCAATCATTTTATGCGGAAGCTGCTAAGCGACAAGTCCAGTCGCACATCAATATTCTGGACCCATACTTTAAAAAGTGAAAAATAGCAGTAAATCCGCTTAAAACCACATGCACAACTCTAACAAAGAAATTTACAAACAATAGAATATTTATACCATTAAAAATAAACGATACATACATACAACCACAACGACGTTTCAAATACCTAGGAATTACTATAGACGAGCGACTATCCTTTATGCCCCATATCACCGAAACCCTTAAAAAAGGCTTTGCAGCGATGCAAAGCCTTTATGCTATTCTATCCAAAAAATCCCACATATCCCCTCCTAACAAATTACTACTCTACAAAAAAATAATAAGACCAATACTGACGTACGGAGCTCCTGTATGGTGCAGTGCTTCGAGCACTCAGATGCAACGTCTCCTGAGGCTCGAAAATAAGATCCCGAGATGCGTGACGTCATCGGACAGATACGTCACGATCCGGGACCTGCACCATATGGCAGACATAGACGACATTATAACGTACATACGAGACATATCTGACAAATTCTACACTTACCAATTACATCACTCGCCAATGACAAGAAACATTACAGACAGACGAGCAGACAACGACAACAACACAAAACATAAACCCCTGTATTATAGACTACCAATTTACAATCACCCACTGCCAGACGGATAGCAATAACACTAAAATAACAAACAAACGAAAAACGTAATAGACAAACATACAAAAATACTTAAACAATTATAAAAGACATGCAAAGTAATGCACAAAAAGGCTGCGAAAATCGCGCTGAACTTCCAGCATCACTGGGTCGTTCGGCGGATTTTTACGGCCCGAAATGTGCTTTACTGACCCGATAAACGGCAGTGGACCCAACAGACAAGGACACGCCCTCTATAAAGCATTGCCTCTCTCTGCTGCGGAGATGACGGAGCAGGGGTGGTATGCCACTGTGCATTCGAATTATCCGCTGTAGGCGGATATAACTGTCGACTGTGATAGAACAAATTAACTGGGTTTTTTGCAAGTTTTCCCAGGATGCTCTGCTATTGTGATTCAATTGACCGCTCCACCGTTTCTGCGAATTTCGATTATACTCATAGGAGTAACAAACATGTATAGCATTCGGAAAGGCACCTGCCGGAACGCGAGTTCTACAGACAATTATTTAAAGTGTCGCCGTAACCATAGGCCAAAACATCGGCCGCCAGGCTTAAGGTCTGGTTATTTGGGCGCATTTCGGGCCGTATGCTTACGGTCCGTATGCGCCCAACTCTGTAAATAGCTTAACTTAGTTTAGTGTTGTATATTGGGTTAGGCTATGCTAAGATAGTTATAAGTTGGCATTATACAAAGAAATAGGATAATAAAGAAGTTTAAAAGTGGTACGCTCGTACCTTGTTTTAATGGCTGTTATATTTTGGGCTGAGTTTATTCTCAAGGTGACTGCATCTCCCCCACTCACTACGCCTAGTACTTATTTAACGAACCTTACAGTTTTAGTTTGTTGTTTTACCCATTTGTTTATACACAATTTTTAGTTTAAGTCCTGACTGTTATGTAATGATGTAATTGTAACGTTTTTAATTTTTTTTTATATTTTGACATTTTTATTCTTTTTTAATTGTTTTGTTGTTGTATTTGTAGTGAGATTCGCTCACTTATATGCGTGATAATTGACATCTTTTTAGGTCTCCTAAAGGCGAAACATGTTACCGATTATTTTTTAAATATTAAATTAATTAAGACCGGGACTTTGTGTTGGTTCTTTTGGTTGAATAATATTATGTGGGATAAAGGTGCATTTATAAAACTTTTTATCGCCACCGTTCCCGTCGCAACTTAACCTAAAGGGGAATAATGTATGCATTTATAAAAGCCGTCACCGATCCCGTTTGTAGTTCCAACATGATCAATTTTTATCTCGCCGACCTTATGCTGTTCATCGTTCGTGCTTTAGCCAATGGGAAGATAGAAATTTGACACATTTGATAAAAAAACAAAAATATTTTCTATATTCCTACGATTTTAGCATTTATAGACTATACACAGGGCTTAACTTATCTCATAGAGGAATTATACAAGCTGTAGAAGAATTATACAAACTGTAGAAGCAATATCCCTAGAAGTGCGGGTTAGTTATGACTATTTTATACCCAATTAGAAAAATGCATTCTTGATTGTGGAGCGCTGTTTAAATAGTTATTGTTATGCTATCTGATTTTGGTCTATTTTTATGAATTATGCCTTAAATAATAATCATGTATTGGTTTATGTTTACCGTATTTTGTTAAATGTTTTATTTTATATTTTGAAGTAATTTGAAATAAAGAACTATGCATTCCTTGTTCCGTTGTTAACATTGTAAACCAATAAAATCTTTAAAAGTTGCTCGCAATGACGTTTTGCTTGACACTAATAATTTATTTCTGAGGTGCCTAATCAAAGGTGATACTTAAAGGTATACAAAATGAAAGGTACACCTACCAAACTTTCAGCATGCAAAAATTAAAAAAAAAAACGACTTTTCCTCGAAAAATGAAATCATATCTGCCATATCGCCGGACATACTGTATTTTAACGTCGTGGTAACTATACAGGGCGTCCTTGAAATTTTTTTTTTTTTTTTTTTATGATAAGGCACAGCATTACAGGATAAATCCTTTATGGCGCTCTAGGAGCGGTGCGTGTGCGCAGGAAACGATTCACGTTGGTCTTGAATCTTTGGAGACTATACTCGTTGGGGAAGACGATCTCAGGGAGGTCGTTCCAGAGTGATGACGTTCTCCAGATGAAAGAATTTTGAAACAGTGTCGTTCGAGGGACACTAAGCTGAACCACGTACTGGTGGGCTGCAGTGGCTCGTCGTGTATTTCTACCATGCACCGCTCTGGGTGGTATTAAGCGGGCAACCTCAGTTGAACACTTGCCATGAAAATATTTGTAAAATAGACTCAAGTCGCCAACCTGCCTTCGATGTTCAAGGCTTTCCAGGTTGTTTGTCAGACTATGGTCACCGATCAAGCGAATGGCTCTTCTTTGAATGGAATCTAGCAATCTCAGGGTATGTTTAGGAGCAGAGCCCCAAATATGCGAACAGTACTCCAGTGATGGTCGAATTTGGGCTTTATAGAGCATCAAAAGTTGTTGGGGTGTATAGAGGTTCTTTGTTCGGAAAAGTACTCCAAGCTTTTGCGAGGCTGCCCTAGCAATGGCCGCAACGTGGCCATGCCAAGACATATGACTATCCAGATTAACGCCCAATAAATGAATTGATGAAGCCAAGGGAATTGAGTGTCCCGCCATAACTATATCCGGTTCTTCAACATTAACTTTTTTAGAAAAAACTGCCGCCTGGGTCTTTTTAGCGTTAAATTCTACTTGGTTACTGTCACCCCAAGACAAAATTTCTTCCAGGTCTTTGTTGAGATGTGAGACCTCTTGCTGCCTATAGAGATGTGCATTAGCAGCCGATGTCCGAGCATCCAAAGTAAATGTTGAAACAAGTGTGCTGTCATCAGCGAAGCTATATATAGGATTTTTAGTTTTTTCCAAAAGATCGTTAATGTATAGTAAGAAAAGGGTGGGCGACAATATAGAACCTTGAGGGACTCCGGCGTTGATGTTAAATGTGTCTGAAAGAAATCCGTCCATCGCCACTCGCAGAGAACGGTCTTTAAGAAAGCTCGACAGCCATGAACAAAATTGAACCGGCATTCCGTATGCTCTCACTTTAGTTAGGAGCCCCTCATGCCATACTCGGTCAAAAGCCTTGGAAATATCCAGTGCTACCGCCCGGGACTCCCCATGGTGTTCTATTGCGTTGTTCCAAACATGAGTAACATAAGCGAGAAGGTCTCCTGTTGATCTAGACTTACGGAATCCATACTGGCGGTCACTAATAATGTTGAAGCCTTCCAGGTATTTTAGTAATTTTTCGTTGATAGCCTTCTCCATAACTTTTGATATAACCGAGAGCAATGCGACTGGACGATAGTTGTTTGGCAAGGTCTTCTTGCCTTTTTTGGGTATGGGCTGGACTCTCGCAGTTTTCCAGCAAGAAGGAAATATTCCTTTTTTGTAGGATAAGTTAAAAAGCCTACAAAATACCGGTGTCAGTTCGTCAGCGCATTTCTTAATTACAATGACTGGAATATCGTCAGGACCAGAAGCCTTTTTAGTGTCGAGACTCCTCAAGATTCGCTTAACATGGCGGTGGCGAAAGACAATCTCGGGCATTCTCGATTCTACAGGGGTAATGGCTGTACAACGCTTAACTACATATTCCTTAACCAAAAATAAGGCGTTCTAGGCAAATTACCTATATGCTACTTCGTTTTGCCGCTATAGGGCGCTAAAGTTCTCAAGTTAATATAGTTTTTTCAGAATAATTTCTAAATACATTTATCGATTTACGATTATGCATTACTACTATTATTGCCGTGTTTTGATGCAAACGCGATCTTTTTTAATGCCTGGAAATTTAAAAATGGCGCGTGATTCGTGAATAGAAGTTTGTATTTTTGTTACCCCCTGTACAAATGACTTTTTTGTCTCCTGTAAAATTTTCGCCAGACATACAGTTTCTCTTCCAAGAAATTATTTACGATACTTCTTCGTTGCTGCTATTCTCAACAATGGTACAAAAATTGTTTTTTGTTTGTTTACTAGGCAACAGTAAAATAAATTTGACATACCGATAGTGTTGACTTGTTGGTGTTGAGCGGATTCGAGTTCATTGTAAATTGAATTATTGGTCCTTTAAAATGGAACAATATTCTATTGCTGAGAAGGTTGACATGCTTCTAGTATATGGATTATGTGAGAGAAATGGTCGCATGAGTGTCAGACTCTATTGTAACAAATATCCAGACCGCAGAATTCCGAACCATCAAACTTTCGCGAATATTGAGAGGCAACTTATGTAAACGGGTAGTTTAAATGGAAATAATGTTAATCGAGGACGCCAACGTACAAGTAGGACACCGGAGCTCGAAGAGGTAGTTTTAAACCGAATTGTAATTTCCAAAAATACCATTAATAACTACGAGAGCAGTTACTCCATCCGTATCACGTGCACCAGGTGCAAAATCTTTTGTCAATGGATCCTGAAAGCCTGCTGACGTTTTGCCGCTTCATCGAGTCAATGAGAATACCAAATGCAAACTTTCATGAGGAAATTTTATTTACGGACGAAACAGTTGTAATGCCAAATCGGTTAAATGGGGATAACTATCTACTCTCCTTGAAAAATACTTTACTCGATTTACTGAATGATCTTTTATTACAACTTCGTACCGAAATGTGGTTTATGCACGACGGGGCGCCACCCCACTTTAGTATCAATGTTCGACGATTTTTATATGAAACATATCCTAATAGATGGATCGGAAAAGGCAACGATGCACTCGTTAATTGGTCAGCAAGATCTCCCAATTTAACACCTCTAGACTTTTTCCTGTGGGGGCGTTCTTAAATCAAAAGTGTATGCTTTCCCATCGCTACGGACGCTGCATGAGTTGTTGCAAAGAATTATTAATGCTACAGATTATTTTAAAAACAAGTCCGACCCGATCCCCAAAGCAAAGAGACTTATACAGGGGGTTACAAAAATACAAACTTTTATTTACGAATATGCAGAGAATATTTTTAAAATGATCTTTCTGTAAAGAAAAATGCTGAATGCAAAGAACACATGCATTTAATATTTTTAAAATTGTCTTAAGGTAAAAAAAAGGTTAATTTTGCCGAAAACAATTTAAAAAAGTTGTCTGTCCAGCCAGGACCGCCAGGAGGTATGAGTTGTCCCTGCCAAGAAAGGATGGGGGCAGGTACTGTGGTAGTTGCAATATACAGTTAGTAGCTAGAATTCACTATATATATTTTAACAACAAATTGATCGCATCAGCAGAATCACAGTAAACGCTCTATAATATAACATTTTTAAGATACGTGTTAAAGGAACATAGTTAATTTAAATTTCATAAACAATTTAATGACTGGAATCGTCAGAACCTTCAGAAGTAGAATCGTTTCCAGGTTGGTTTACTACTGGCTCTATAGGTGGTGGAACAGAATATCCATTTCCTGTTTGTATAACATGAGCTATGCAATTTTTCCATACATCGCTACTCATTTCGTTATTACCCGCCGAATATTATCAAGGACAACTGCGCTTAAAATTGGAGATTGATTATTGAGTGATATTCTTTGCTGACAAGAGCAACACATTAGGTACAAAGCCATCTTTACTTCCGGCATGATAACGCGTTTTCCTCTCGAACACGGTGTACCAAAAGTACAAT
Organism: Polydrusus tereticollis; assembly: GCA_963920685.1. Taxonomy (NCBI): domain Eukaryota; kingdom Metazoa; phylum Arthropoda; class Insecta; order Coleoptera; family Curculionidae; genus Polydrusus; species Polydrusus tereticollis. The sequence goes on along the minus strand of OY987335.1, from coordinate 49,110,928 downwards.
TTGTACTGTCTACCCAACCATACTTAATAACATCATGAGTTTCGTCTAAATAAATTTTACTTTTATCGGATTCATGGTAGGTACCTACTCCTTTATTTTGCGCAAATAGTCCTGTCGTATTTCAATGATACGCGGGGATTTCATTATAACAATTGGATCATCTAATTTTTTATGCTTAAAGCCACATTTTAACAAAACACCACGCAATGTTTCTAAAGATTGTTACTTATAATCAGGGTAACCTCGCAATTCATCACGAACCAGTTCTAAAGTTGACACTATATTATCCTCGTAAAAGTTGCAAATAGTTCGCAGAATAAAATCCCTTGAGGTATTGTCAGACGTTTTGATTTATTGGTTTCCGCTTTATGGAATGACCGGTTACAGTCTCCAAATGAATTACGTTATAAATTCTTATAAAACCCAAGTTGTGTTAATTCATTACAAGTACATTCTTAAACAAATCGCATTTTCAGTCTTTCCCGGATTTTCGTTTTTTAAACACGTGTACTTACATATTTAAAATAATGCGTTGATATTAAACATGTAAATCTTTGTTTCTTAATTCCGGACTTATTTCGCTTTCGATGACCGACTCATTACCTATATTCCTGCGATAATTCACGCTTGACCTTCTGTTTTAAATTGTCGCCAAAAATTCATACTGATATAATAAAATATAGGTACCAAGTAAAAATTTACTTGTCTGAAACCACACAGTTAAAGCAGAAAATGAAATGTAAATTACAGTAAATCGTTTCAACCAGTCACGCCCCTACCCAATTCCCAATATCGCATATACCTCAAACCTCAACTGATTTTAAAGCTGATAAGGGATCACTTAATTGGCAGAACCTTGAACTATTTGCTGTTCTTGTCTACAGCATATAAATTTGTATTTATATGCTGTTCTATTAATTTTCCCACTCGAAAAAAATAGTTCCCTCTTTAAAATTGCTAGTGGACCTCGACACAGAATGTCCAGGGTGTGGCCAGTTCTACAAAGTTTTCGTAAGTGAAGGAGGAATATAAGGGTTTGTTAATTGTTTATTTTTTTTTGTTCAAAAACAGTGAAATTCCTTTTTAGTTTGATTTAAATTATTATTGTATAAATAAAATTTCTGAAGTAGGTACTAGAAAAATTATTATGATATTCATGAATCGCTTGTTCCTTTTTTCTTTAACATTGAAAATGGCTTGGTTTAAAGTACATTTGCAAACTAGCTTTCAAAGAGAGTTACTGACTATCAATTAAATACTGATATAACAGAAATAATGAAAACTTAAAGAATTTTTAAAAAAGATTTGACAACCCGATTATGATGCCGGCCCCTTTGAAGCCTGGTCGAAGCTTTTTTATGTCCTCAAACTGACTTTGGAAAAAGTATACCAGTAGTTATAATTTACAGCTTCCAACTAATGGATCACTGATCACTATCCCCCTACACTCACCTACCAGTAATCCACCCTCCACACCTACCACTGTATCCTCTCTCCACAGCTCCCCCTACACCAACCTACCAGTAATCCTCCCATCATCACACTACCAATCCCCTTCACTATACAGTGCGTCCATAAAGTCTTGCACAAATTCATTTAAAATTCAGGTATTTACTTTTTAAAAACGCTCGGACACGTCGATTAGTACTTTTGTTTGCGCATTTTTTAACGTAAAATGTTTTTATACAGGGTGTCGCACGTATGAGGTATGAGGTCATCAATAAATGTGTTTAAAATAAATTTTCAAACGTCAATATTTCGGAAACCGTGATTACCAGAGGTGTTAAGTGTTCATCATAGAATTCAAAATTGATATAATATACAGGGTGTTCCATTAAAAAAAATCCTTGATGACCTCATACCTCATACGTGCGACACCCTGTATAAAAACATTTTACGTTAAAAAATGCGCAAACAAAAGTACTAATTGACGTGTCCGAGCGTTTTTAAAAAAAGTAATCCCCTGAATTTTAAATGAATTTGTGCAAGACTTTATGGACGCAGTGTATATCACTCTTCACGCCACTCTATTTAACACAGTATTCAATGACCTACCATTTAGTAGTGGCCTCGATTCACGTTTCGCTCATGTTTAGTACGTACAAGAGTAAACCAAGTGCTTGTAGAAGAATTAGTATAGCAGTTCTAAGCTTCCGGTGCCGATGTATCCGTGCAGTGACTGTAATAAACCTTTTACCCAAAAAACAAATTTGTATAGACATAAACGGGAATCATGTCCTTATAGAAAATCTGGTGAAAAATGACAAACCAGCTCACAGAATCAACAGGAAAAAAGAATCAAACTGGAAGAACAACCACCAATCCCTAAGATAGTGACTATAAGACGGCGTAAATAATGTAAAAAAGAAACTCGTGTCGTATTTAGATTCGTTTGTTTGTTTGTTGCTTTTGTTAACTCAGTTAAACTTATTTTTAAAAAACTCGGAAAACGTGTTCTATAGTCTTTATTGCTATCTGCCCACTTTTACTAACTAACTTCACTCTCGATCCCCCAAATGTCAAATCCATACTTCAACATTAAGGGTACGTTTACACTACTACAACTTGGTGCACATTTACGTTCGAATCTACATAAAAATAAAATGATTAAGGTGATGATTATGCAAAGATTTTAACTTCAGCCTTTAAAAACAGAATTGTGTCTTACATGTTGCTACCATCTAAAAAGTATGTAAATATTGAAGAATTTTTTGATGAAGTGAAAGGAAAGTTTTTAAGATTAATTTCTAATTAAGTAGTTAACATATATCAACTAAGATTAATGTTAAATTATTTGGACAGTAGGTATTTACTACAAACTAAGGAAATAATAGAAACTAAGTCATTTAATACTAAGAATAGAGTGATAACCACTTCAACTGATTTGTGTGATATTGATAGCGGATTTTTTGGTGAAATTAAGGAAAACGTGTCTATTTTTACAGAAAACGGATCAGGGTGGGCTTTGGAATAAATCCTACGTCTGGAACTAAACGTTAACAAATATAATCCAATGAGAGCCTCACCTATATTCCAATGACGATAAAGCAAAGATGGACGCCGCACGCTCTTTATATCATAACAAGCAGACAGGGCCGTAGCTAGGCGTTACCCATGGGGGGGGGGGGTTTAGGTAAGAAAACTCTGGCAATTTATTAGAATTATTATTAAAATTTACGGTGGTTAACAAGGTAGAACTGAACATTCGTTGTTATGGGGGGGGTTTGAACCCCCTAAACCCCCCCCTTATCTACGGCCCTGCAAGCAGACAAGACGTCAGATGCAAAACTCCGCCAGGTTCCATGCGAGTTCCACGGCGAAAATATTTATACACTGTCGATGAGTCCAAAACTTATCCCTTTTGGGTTTTATTTCTGCTTAAATTGACTCAATTTGTAACAATTTGGTATTTACTAGTGCTATGGCCGCGCATAATACGGGTTTTAAGAAAACCTGTTGACTGCCCCAACTAACAATTTATGTTTTATAAATGGCCTAACAACGTTTACAGAACTATTTTTATAAAATAACAATGTCGCTATAAATGTTCTAACAACGTTTCTACAACGCTTATAAACCCAAAAAGAGCGCACTTTTGTGCAGCAATTTTGTTCTTTAATTTGTTTTATTATGTGTTCCACAGCTTTTACCGGATAATTGTTTAAACATTTACAAAATTATTATAAAACATAGTTTGCAACAATTATAAAACAGTTTTATTGAAAACAGTTATAGAGCGAAATATTATTTTATTATTACGACAATCAAACAACATCTATCGAGCTAGATAAAAACAGTTTTATAAAAGTTGTTTTATTATCTCAGGTGTAGCTTTTTTGTTTTGATTAACAGTATAAAAGCAAGCTTTTGTTGTGGAATTGTACACACTGCGAATAATTTATTTTTTAATGGTCCTTCAGATAACAAAAAGGCAAGCATTGCATCTTTTCTAACACATTAAATGTGCTTGAGTAAATACATCAGCCATATTACATTTAGTTCTTATATCTACACCAATACCAGAGACAGAAATTCGATTTGCAATCTGATGGTTGATATTTTACTGCGAAAGAAATTTTTTTGTATAATGTATGGAATATGTATAGCAAAATTTTTAAGCGCCTCAAATATAGTAGTTATTATCGAGTTTTAGGAGAAAAGGTCAAAAGTTTTATTGTATTATTCAATGTATTATTCTCTTATTTTGGCCTGTATTGTACTAAATTAATTCAAAGGACCGATCTTATACCATTATATAAACACTTAAGTAGTTAGTTAAGGCATTTTATTACTGCAAAAATGATTTTTTGTAATACACTTAAAAATGGCCGTCGTAAAGTGAAGTTGGAACAACACAAAATATGGCTTCCATGTTATAAAACGCTTTTAGCACCTTGGGAGTCCTTAAAAAATATTTTTGCTCTATGAAAAATGTTTATAAAATATTTAATTTATGGGTGTGTTTTAGTTAAACAGAGACGTACTGCAGGAAAAAAGGAGTTAGTTTGAAAAAAAACAATTTATAGATGTACCTACATAGTAGATCGATCACTCTAAATGTTTTTTGTGCATAAATAAAATATGGTAGTTCTTATAAATTTAATTTCCGTAAAAAGAAATAAAAAAAAATTTGACAGTAGGCTGATTTACAAAAAACATTTTATCAGAGAACAGTTAGGATGGGAAAATACAAAGTGTTCTTCTCTATATTAAACTGTCTCGGATTGTAAAGCATATCATGAAAAAAAAATCGTTTTTCTTCAAAGAGCACCGAAACTGCTAGTGTACAAAGTTACTTGGACAAATTAGTAATTATACAGTGGGAGAATAATAATGTATTGTGTATTTTTATAGTTTGTAGTGATTTTAACTGATATATAGGGCGATTTTAAAACAGTCGCATGTTGACTATTTTTTTTTAATTGAACATCCTATACAGGGTGTTTCATTAAGGTCGAAGAGCGGCCATATCTCGGAAACTATTGGGCATAGAAATTCAGGAAAAAAAAATTAATTACTAAAGTGGCCATGAGAAAATCCTGGAAACAATTTTTAAGTTCCGAATTTTGCCGCAAGGGGGCGCAATTGAAAAGTAAATTTTTAAATTTTAGATATCTCCGAAAATTGCACGTTAAGGTATATTTTTGATAACACCATTAAAAAGCTTGGACAATTTTGCATATATTTGGTCCCATGCTTATTGGCGTACCGACTTTAGTAAGAGTGGGGGAAGCTGTTGAATGTGTAATCATTTAATCGCTGTAACTTATCAACGACTTATCCGATTTTAGCAAACTAAAACTTGTTTGGAAGAGAAATGTAAGTACTTTTAACTATCGTCTTGAGTGGTCCATGATACTTCTCAATAAAAATACAAGAGGGCGCAATTTGCAATAATAACCCATTTCTTAACTTCATTCATTTATTTCAAATCATACGGTATAATTATGATACCATAATCGAAAAGTAGATGAAATTTGCTACAAAAAATGTCAAAACCGCAGTTCGATATCTCCATCCGTTTCAGAGTTATTGCCAATAGAATAATTTTTAAAACTTTAAATAAAGAAGCGGTTGTTTTCATAGTTTTGTGATCAAGCATTCCATGACAAAAAATATTTTTAAACTTTATGGTTAGGTAGGTTTGTTTCTCATTATTCCAATGTCCCAGAAACCACTCTAGAATTAATGGCAATCATGGAAAACGTGTCATTTAGCATTTAGGCGTAACTCTAACAATATGATGTGTTTTAAAAAATAAATCTAGATAGCTGTGAAATAAAATCTGAAAGTTTCCATGGAGATAAGACAAATAATGCAAATAGTTGTCAACTAGTTTCATTTTGAAAGGTGTTGACAAAAGTTTATCCGTAATTCATCTTAAACTTCTTGATAGAAAATTGTGATACGTACCTTTCAAAAATGGCTTATACCAATGCCGAAGCTTACGATATGCTGGCCGTATATTTTGAATGTCTTCAAAATGCGCCTATAGCGGAACGCGAATATGCTCTCAAATATCCTGAACGAAGGCACTATGGCAGAGCAGTATTTCAGCGACTGGCAATATGCGTAAGGCAAACGGGAAGTGTACGACGCATTTCAGTTGCTTTTAGAAGACGTCCAGTAAGAAATGAAGTCAACATTACAAACGTTCTTGCGTACGTAGAGGCCGATCCGCATTTAAGCATAAGAGCAATTTCTTTAGACCTAGGTATAAGTTGTACTGCAGTGTTCCGAATTCTAAGGGATTTTAAGCTGCATCCCTATCATATAGTTTTACATCAGGCGCTATCAGAAAGTGATTATGACAGACGGCTCGACTATTGCTATTGGCTAAGAGAGATGTGTAACGAGAATCCTCAATTCCTCTCCCACGTGTTATGGACTGATGAAGCCACTTTCAGTAGCTGTGGCAAAGTTAATTTACACAATATGCACTATTGGTCACAGACAAATCCTCACTGGATGCGCGAAGTGGATCACCAAAACAGATGGAGTGTTAACGTGTGGTGCGGAGTATTAGGACACAGAATTATCGGACCGTTTATTTTTAATGATTATCTAAATGGTGAATCTTATTTAAACTTTTTACAAAATGACTTGCCTATCCTTTTAGAAGATGTTCCTATTGGCCTAAGAACATCCATGTGGTATCAACATGATGGATGCCCGGCACACTTTTCGCATATGGTCCGTGATTTTTTAGATATTGGATACCCAAATCGCTGGATTGGAAGGGGTAGTTTGTTTGCTTGGCCACCTAGATCCCCGGATTTAACTGTGTTAGATTTTTACTTGTGGGGGCGAATAAAAGACATTGTATATAAAACGCGACCAACCACACGAGACAACATGATTGAGCGAATTGAAAATGCACTAAATTCGATTTCACGAGCTGAAATTGAAACAGCTGTCTCTAGTTCTAGAAAAAGAATTAATCGTTGTATTTTGCACAACGGAGGTCATTTTGAACATTTATAAAGTCTCTCAATTGTTTTCCTAAGAAGCTTTCCATGAATATTGTTTCCTTCAATAGTTTCCGATAATTATTTCAATACTGTTTTATGGCCCGTTGGCCTTGAAACACGCTCCAAATTTTGTATTTTACATGATTTGGACTAGTCCTAAGCCTAGATAAAGTGTGAAGGAAGGCACGGAGTTTGACATTGGAATAATGAGAAACAAACCTACCTAACCATAAAGTTTAAAAATATTTTTTGTCATGGAATGCTTGATCACAAAACTATGAAAACAACCGCTTCTTCATTTAAAGTTTTAAAAATTATTCTATTGGCAATAACTCTGAAACGGATGGAGATATCGAACTGCGGTTTTGACATTTTTTGTAGCAAATTTCATCTACTTTTCGATTATGGTATCATAATTATACCGTATGATTTGAAATAAATGAATAAAGTTAAGAAATGTGTTATTATTGCAAATTGCGCCCTCTTGTATTTTTATTGAGAAGTATCATGGACCACTCAAGACGATAGTTAAAAGTACTTACATTTCTCTTCCAAACAAGTTTTAGTTTGCTAAAATCGGATAAGTCGTTGATAAGTTACAGCGATTTAAATGATTACACATTCAACAGCTTCCCCCACTCTTACTAAAGTCGGTACGCCAATAAGCATGGGACCAAAATTATGCAAAATTGTCCAAGCTTTTTAATGGTGTTATCAAAAATATACCTTAACGTGCAATTTTCGGAGATATCTAAAATTTAAAAATTTACTTTTCAATTGCGCCCCCTTGCGGCAAAATGCGGAACTTAAAAATTATTTCCAGGATTTTTCCATGGCCACTTTAGTTATAATTTTTTTTTTCCTGAATTTCTATGCCCAATAGTTTCCGAGATATGGCCACTCTTCGGCCTTAATGAAACACCCTGTATATTAGCTTAGGTATATTTGTTGATGTGGTCTATTTTCAGTAGTTCCAATTTTATATCCACTTTTGTTTACCATGCGTGAGAGCTATTGATATTTCTTGCAATATGAATGTCCAAGCGAGCTCATCTAACGTAGTGATTACCTATAAAATTGGAATCAGGAGAGAATTTCCCATCGAACTGTAAAATAAAATAAAATGTTAAGTTTTCGCGTATTTTGAAATCGCTTTGTATATCAGTTAAAATCACTACGGCACCACGTTCTACGTATAATTTACTAAAAATTTGCCTTTCCCTTTTCTTTTCTATCTATCCAAATAAAAAAGTTAAGGATATATTATGGTACATTATATGGTGAATCACCTGGTGTATAGGAAATTTAACTGACTGAAGTCCGCCTCTGAACTCTCAATACGTGTTTGTTCAACGAATTCTTGTTTGCTATTGTTTTCATAGTTATAACATCTCTCTCCAGATGGCGCATAAGATCAGGAGCAGTGTTGCCAGTCTGTTACAATTGTAAAACAGATCTGTTACGTTTTCAACGCATCTGTTACGCTGTTACGCCATTAACCGATATGTTACGTTTTAGACAAACCTAACCCTACTCATAACCTTGTTACTCATTACTGACATTTATTGAAAACTGAAACCCGAACCTGAAAAAACGCAGCCGCTATCGACGCTGTCTGTACCAGTCATTTAAAGTCCATGGTACCAGTTGTACATTTTGTTCATACTCTGTGCTCCGAACCATAGATGAGGCACTCATAGGGAGATGCTCTTACTGCTCCGAACAACGCCAGAAGACGTAGGAAAGGAAGAATATTATTTGGTTATGTTGTTGTCTGTTTTGGAATATTTTGGATATCAAAAGTGTTTTTTTTTATGTAAGAAAATGGAAAAGTAAGTAAGCAGTAGATTTTAAAATAAAACACAAACAAATAATTTCTTACCTATACTTCCTAATGCAGGTTCATTACAATTATTAAAAAAAATAAGGTCCCCACAGAGCCAGAGGAGCCTTTACCGGGTCCTAGTCGTGAAACCACCGGTGCCGACCGTGAAATTTCTGATTCTGAAGCCAACATCCAGCCAAGTTCCTCTCTATTGAAACGTAAGGCTGTTTATGTTTAAGTCCAAAATATTAAATATTAGGTTTATTTAAAATATTATATTTTCATAGTTTATTTGTGTATAATTCGTTTAAAATGATGTTTTTACCATATAAATTCGTCCCTGTTTCTACTTAGTGTTTCCTATTATTGTTTTTTTTTAAATTATTATTTCTTACTAATCTCGTGTTTGTTAATTTTTAAAAATATCTAACTCATGTTGAGCAATTAAAATTACTGTTAATAAATCTTCTTTTAAAAATGCTTATACGAATTTTCATTTATTATATACAAATTAAATATTTAAATATAGCTTTGGCGGGCTTTTCAGAATTGTAGACCACCCGACACTGATATTTTTAAACTTGAGCGTCCCTCCGATAGATGGCGCGGCTTACACAAGGGATAGCGGCATATTAGGGAATCCATGAGACGTTAATTCGGCATGTTATGCGCATGCGTTCTATATGTGTTAGTCTGCGGGTCGAGTAAAGCGAGGTGCCTGTTAAAAAATATCCACTAATATGCTTCATATTATGACAGCTGACAGACGCATGTGCATAACTACGCATAACATGCACATAACAATCCAACGTGATTGTTGTTTGGCCCTCGCACCATCTTGCTTTTTTCTGTGGTTTGGATTCACTACCACAGAAAAGTTAGGTTAAGTTCACACAACAAAGTTCGGAGGTAGTGAATTTTTCTAATCAGTGTGGGCAACAATTTCTAGAATGCTGTTACTATTTTGGTAAATCTGTTACGTTTTTTAGGGAATTCTGTTACAATTGAAAAAAAAAATTTGGCAACACTGATTAGGAGTAAACAGTCGCGCATACGACGCTTACCCGAATTAATAATTCTGAATAGTACATTTAAAAACATTAACAAAACTGTTATAGTATCAATGTTGTTTAAATGCTTCGGCTGCATCAGTTAGAAAATAATTTTTTCTCAAATATGTCACAGATGCAGCAACAACAGAGCTAATTTATGTCTGGCGCAACATCTGCTTATGTTTTACAAACCTAACCTCATTTTCGGTTGTTATTCCTTTTTAAAAGTAAAGTAAAATGCTGGGCTTTTTTGTTTTGGACTAAGGTAAGTTAGACACACGTTTTGCTAGACAAATAAAAAATAAGCCAGCATTTAATATAGTTCTAGTCTGTTTAGTAAGTCTAGGGTCTCGGGGAAGCAAGGGCGGTTTTAGCTTTTCAACATGAGGGGGGTAATTTCAAATCCCAATTTTTTTTAAAAAATGGTATCAATTACCTATGCATTTAGATAGGTAGATTTTTTTTTAAACAAGCATGCAGTAATAAATAAAGCTCTTATTAACCTGAAGTAACTAGAAAATAAGTACGAGGGTAGGGGACAGGAAGAAATAGCGCCGCAGGCGAAAAATTTTTGTGTGCCACGCCCTTTTTTTCAATAATGATGCTTAAAATTCTAAATTCATGGGGGGGGGGTAATTACCCTATTACCCCCCCCCCCCCCGTAAAACCGCCCTTGCGGGGAAGTGTATTGGAAAAGCGACTATTGATATTCTGAAATAAAGCCCTTAGTGTCACTTGCGGTACATTAAAAGACACATCCCACAATCTCATACTCTTTACAAACTCTATATCTCTTCCTATATCATTATTTATATTAGACTGATTTTCCTCATCCAATTCATCCAGTTCTACTTCCCAATTGTTGATTACATCTTCATCTTCTTCAAGACTTCTTGGCTCAACCTTCTGAATAAAAGCATTTTCATTGGGACCACTTGGTTTAACATTACTTGAAGCAAAATCATTTTGTTTATCTTGGTCACCTGCTGCTTCCTTTACAGAGCGATCTCTAGTGCATTACCAATAATAACTTCACTACCTAAGATATTTTTTGGTAGCACCTCTTAACTTTTCTGTAAAATGCACCACTGTTTTTAAGTTTTTTCCATTTAGTTACTTGCGAATTCATAATAAAGGCCACGCGTGTGGTATTATTGTCACGGTAAGATCAAATATAATAATGGCGATTGGCGAACCAGAATCTCTTATTCGTTTTATATATGTATTAATAAATGCTTTTGTATCGTTACAAACATTTTTGTGGTTTATATGTATATAGCTTTTATTATGACAGTGTTCACGATAATTATATAATAATTTTTTTAAGGTACCATCTGAGTGCAATATGCTTTAGACATCAATAATATCGGAAAGAGAATATTAAATAAATTAATTTTATAAATGTTTCACATAGCGCTAATAAAACAATTTAATAGATGTTCGCAAACGAATGTATCAGAGTATCAGATAACACCAGTATAAATCTACTATAAAACAAATTTGTCCGCTAAGCTAAAATGTCGTATAAAATTGTTGGGTAAACGTTAATAAAGCAGTAGGGTAAGGTATACAGTTGTTGGCCCCTTAAGGAGTTCAGTCAACAATTTAATTTCTAATTTCAAAGTTAAAAAGTAGATTTCATTTGTTTTATACTAAAAATAAGTACATATTATGATATTTTAAAACGTTTTTATTTAAATTACAAAAGATCAACCCATTAACAAAGAAAATATATTTAAAAATATAATACATGAAATGTACAATAGTTGGCCCTCAAAGTCAGTTATTGGCCTGGAGAAAATCAGTTGTTAGCCGTTGTTAAAATGCCAATATTTAGTAAACATAAATAATAACAAGTAACAAAAACTTACTCAAAAATAAAACCTAAGTAAGAAAAAACAACAATATTTAACTTTTTCTTTTTAAACAGGTTAAACATTCAAAAATTGGGGAATTGGATTTGTGCAAGTCAAATTTTTTTTAGACACTTAAAATGATATGCTCTTATGCAAGAATGATATTTTAAACCATTAAATTGTTGAGTAAAGTTAAATATACAGCTATAGCATATTCCTTGAGTTAAAATACAATTTTGACTTTGAATTAATCCCATTTGTTCTAAAATATTTTCTTGAGTAATTTTATGGGGTTCGTTTAAAGTTATGTCTCATATATGACTCCAATTTTAGGAGATTGGGCAAATAAAATTCTGGGCGCCTTACTAACTTTTTCAATTTGTTGAAAAGGAACACGTGGAGGAGAAACCGTTGATGGAAGCGGAGTAATGAGGAGAGGTTCCTTTTCTTCGGGGATTGTCTTAAGAAATGAAGTTTGTATTGGGGCCGATATTATTGGAGCCTTTGATAGAACGCTATTTTTCTTTTGCTTACCTTCTTTGAGGTTTTTTTGTTTTTTTTTTGTATTTTCCTTTTGTAATTTGTTTTCTGCCCTTTTTTGTTTTCTGGCTTCTTTTTCTGTTTCGTTTTGCCTTTTTGTTTCTTCTTTGTCTGTTTTTATTTTTTTCTATCGCGTCGAAGTTAACACATATGTATCATGATCTGTTTGTCTTTTTCCCTTTCTTTGAGGTGTCATTGGCCAGTCTAAGGAATCTTTCAAAGAATCAGACTGAGCTTGTTCGGATGTTCTTAATTTATTTGCCCCTATCTCATCTCATACACATTAGATGTACCCCTTGGGGCTAGTACTTTGGAGTTTTTTGAACACAAATTGAAGTTTGTTTCATCTCCATTGAATACTCTGGATGGATCCTTCAGAATATGGAAATATCCTTTTTCCTTTAAATATCCCTCTATTTCGCTAAACCATTTTTTTAAATTATTTGGATATTTAGCTTTTGTAACAAATTCAGCTGTTCATGTAGCCAGTTCTGGATGTCTGCTTAGAAATGATTTGTACCATCCGTTCCCCGGACAGTTATTTATAAACGGATGTTTCCTTGGCTTCATATCTAGAAAATGCTTTACAGAGTATAAAACATCGTCCTTTCTTCTTGGGAATCCCTTTCTATGGCATTCGAATATCCACTCTACAAGTGTAGCTCATTTTCGGTAAGAGCTGGGGCAGGACCATGTCCAGTTTTTTTAAACCTATTACTTCTTCTAAATTGTAAGGTGGCACGTGGTATTTTGAATTCGATAGCAGCTTTCCTAATGTGCATTCCATTATCAATGGCTTTTAGCGCTTTTTAAATTTGTTCTTCAGTGTACTTGGTCATTTTTTCAAAAAATCAAACTGTGAAATAGACAAAACACTTTTTGACGCGAGTACGTTCAGTCGTTGGCCGTCTATTCTAGTTGTTGGCCCCCCCGGCCAATAACTGGAAAATAGGAAAATAATGCTTAATAGGCAAAACAAATGTCACCCCACTGAAAAAATAAAGCAAAACACACCTTGGGTTACTAAATTTATATTTGTACTAATTTTTAGTTATTGGCCCCTCCGGCCAACAACTAAAAATGTTGATTTTTATGAGTTCAGTAGTTGGCCGTCCTACATTTAATTTATTTTTCAGGTTATAATGCCGAAAAAGGTCTAATTTTAATGTCTCATACCTTAATATTCTATTAAAAATGCACGCACAAAAGAAATAAGTAATTTAAAACAAATTGTAACTTACTTTGTAGGAGTCCAATCCAAAGAAATTTAAAGAAATCACCAAATTTTTCACACAACTTGAACACGTGTTTCTTGTTAATGGTAACAAAGCCAAGACTGATGTTGTATGGCAAATTCTATTAAATATAACTAAATCTACAGGGCTGCCTGACTGTCATAAAATTTATAAATGTACAGAAATATAAACTGAAGGCTTACTATTAAATTTTAAAGTTAAGTGGTCAACGACTGTATCGAGGCCAACAACTGTATACCTTACCCTATTAAAATTTGTCGTAAAACTGTATTATATTTTTGCTCTAAGAACGTTCTTACGACTACCTTATAAAGCAAAATACTTCTTAAATGCTTGATTATCTCACTGGCAATTTTAATAAAACAAGATTGCGTTCGACGAGCAGTAATAAAGCAATTATAAAATAAAATAGCGCGGAGAGTTAAAAATTATAAAATATCTTTGCTAGTTCTAGTTGGGTGGCAGTCAATCAAAAATTAATTTTACAGTTAGAACGGTAGCTATATAATTCGAACTATTCGACACTGGTGTAGAGTCTGCAAAATATGGCAACGTCTGCCTCCTAGCGGTAGCAGGCAAAAATAAGAAAATAAATATCACAATTTTGACGAGTTCTGTGATTTTGACACTATAATTATTACAAAGCATTTTCGGCTTTATAAATTAATTTAGTGGTGAGATTATTGTGATTTATAGTTTTGTGAGATAATTATAATATTACAATATGGTGAGACAGTGTCAGGTTTGCAAAATAACCGATTCAGTGCCTGGATTTTCTTTTCATAAGTAAGTATTTATGAGATAAATCTTTCATTGATAATTCGACTAATGGTGGATTTATACAGACAAATAAGAAATAAGAAATAACATAAGAAATAAGAAATAAAATAACAGAGCTAGTTACCATTTATACAGCAAATAAAATAAGAATAAAATAAGGACTGTCAACAGTGTCAACACATCGGCTTCTAGGCATTTTTGCAAATTTTAGAAGTGGAAATTCAGGAAATAAGCGATTTCCAATCCAATAATACCAAGGAAAATAAAGGGTAATAATATTTTTTAAAAAAGATAATAATATTTTACGATTCTAACCACAAAAACCCAAAAAACTGACAACTAAATCAGATCGGGCATGCGCAGCTCCATTTTCAAATAAGAAATAACATAAAAGTTAAAAGATAACCAACTTCAAGGTTATTTCTTATTTTTATTTTATGTTATTTGTCTGTATAAACGCCTTACGACAGCTGTGTACATTCATCTCTTATTTCTTATTTGTTATGTTATTTCTTATTTCTTATTTGTCTGTATAAATCCACCATAACAGTAGCGGTTCATGAAGGTATTTTTTTAATGTCGATGTCAAACAGCACATTAATTTAATTTTAGCAGGGCTATTATAAATATTGCGCTTTGAACAACAAAGTCACTATTGTTTTAAATAGGTTAGATTGGCAAAAATTGTAGAATAATTAATTAAAAATACAATAATGAAGAATCTTAATTTGTTAGGTACTTGTTATAAAATCGGCGTGAAAAGTTTAGGTTTATGTTTATTATCTTATTAAACTCCATATTTTAGTTTTTTTTATGGTGTAAAAGAGCCGCCGGCCTCTCCTGAGATACCACTGGGCATAAAATAAGTGTGCTTGTATTACAAGTTATTTACCTACTATTATTTTAAACATTACATACTAATGTACAAATTGTTCAGTATTTATACATTGTTACAGGAAAATGTTCAATCAATAAAATAGATTTCAATTATTATTATATTTAAGGTTTCCAAGTGATCCCGTACATAGAAAAAAATGGTTTACTTTAGTCGGGTTTGAAGAAGATAAACCATTAGCACAAAGAGCTTTGGAATGTTCAAAGCACTTTAATGAAGACGATTTTTGTATTAAAGAAAACGGAGTGAAGTACCTACTTAAAAAGTGGAGTTAACTTGAAGCCATTCTATGTAGGGAGTAATCAGTCAATTAATATAAGGTACGTGAAATTCTATGAATGAGTATTGTATGGGAAAATTCAATAGGAACAACCATTAAGACTTTTAAATAAACTACTAAATATTTCCTCTTAAAACTTTGTATGTTTTAATTTGTGTAAGTGCCTCCTTTAAAAGATTTGCAATTTCCTATCTTGTGTGGTTATAGGAAAAGTAGCTGTCAGCTTTAATATTTTAAATAGGATGATGGTTTTTATTGTACTTTTATATTTTACTCACACACAGATTATAAACACATTTTGTTCTGAAGCTATCAGTAAACTTTCTGGTGACCCATACAGGCTTAGTAAAAAAAATCGTCCCTTTAACTCTACCTGAGAAAGTTACAAAATATGTGATATTAGACGTTTATATTGTGGATTAGATAAATTATTTTAATAGAATGTAGGTATAGCTACGCAACTAACATTTTTTTTCTTACTTATAAATTGAATCCCATTTTTTTCAGTTCTGATTCGACCATAGAGGGGACTCCTCCAAAGAGGTATGTTGTTACAAAAATGAAATGATCTGTAAGTTTTTACAGAAAACTTCCAAAAAGTAGGGGTTTCTGACCAATTTTAATCTTTATATTTTAAAGAAAAAAGTTGTGCGGGTGGGGGAAGACAGGTGAAATAAAACTTTTGGAAAAACTATAAGTAACACCTAAGTAGTTTCTTATTTTCGAGGCTAAAAACAGATAAAGGCTAGACTGTAGACCAAATGAGATATTTAAGAATAACGTTCTATATCGTTTTACAGTTTCAAAATAAAATTTTAACAAATTTGCTTATAATTATTAAGAGACACGACAAAGAAATACCTAAATATAAAGATTTGAAAAAAAATAGAAGGCACTAAAAAATGCTCTAATTTGTATGAAATAATGTAGATAATATAACACATTCTCGATACAGTAATCAACTTACTTATGGTCTTATGCTCAGCTTTTAAATGTCTGGGCAAGCAAAAGTAACTACAAGAATATTGATTTAAATCAAATATAATATTTATTGCTTTTCGAGCTTTTTTAAAGTAGGTTTCTATTTTAAGTCTACTTTTTTTATAGTCTATCTTGTTTTTTAGGTTAAAGTTATTAGAACAATTATCACGTCCTATAAAAGGTACTCCTTCAGAGACAGACAACGAGTCAGATGCAGACGAGGGCAATGTGCCATCAGAGGCTATGTAAATGTAAGCAAAAATGCACCCTTCTTACAAATTGTCTAACACAGTTTTTTTATACTACTTTGGTACCAAATTTGTATTGTAAAATTCAGCAGTAACCCAATATTAAAGTCACTATTTACTTTAAAAAATGTAATTTTTTCCCAATTAATAAGTTTGTATTAAATTTCAATGGTTCTTTTTAGGGAGTCAATCCATATACCTAAAAGTATTGGTAGTGGGGGCTATGCAAATATTATTAACATGGCAATATCATTACCAGTGGCGTAGCCACAGAGGGGCGAAGGGGGGCGATCGCCCCCCCTTGGCCTGGCGCCCCTTTACTACTAAAAAAATAATTCTTAAAAAACAAGATCGTTCTTATTTTATTTTTAGTAAAGAAGAGCGATGGGAATAAACTTAATAAAACCGGTTTTGAGAGCGTCCCATCACATTAAATTTATTTTTTTTATATAGCGGATTTTACCTTCATTTGGGGCCAGACCCCTGTTCCCTAAGGAGCATGAAGAAGGTGAATTCCTACGAAACTTGGGCGTGGTCCCAAAAATTTTTTGCCTGCGGCGCTTTAGCTCCGCTATCTGCGCCTCTTCGGTAGTTCGCCCCCTCCGCCCAAAATGCTGGCTACGCCACTGATCATTACAGTGGGATCATTAATTGCATTGTCAATTAGGAAGGCTTGAAGTTATTAAAGACACCCGGATGGGGTTTAAGTCGCATATAACTTTTGGTTGTAATACCTGCAGTGATATCATAGAACGGTTTGTATAGTTATAGTGTATATAAATTTCGTTACAATGTATTATAAACGAAATAAAACAAATTTTTATTACGAATAAAAATTTTCGCGTTAGGCGCAAATTTAAAAAACTCGAAAACCATTGAGGAACACCTTGCTGCCATATGCAGATAAAACAAAAAACATTAGAAAACTACTTGTAAGGGTGTGTTGACTTTACAATATAATATTTAATGCAAACTCAATTTTTTATTTTAGAACTTTTCAATTCGAAAAATTCCAGAGCCCTTTTTCAGAGAACAGAACTGCTAGTGCGGCGACGCTATCAAAGCCAATAACAGCATTAGATATTGAAACTTCTTTCACAACACTGACTGCTTCAGAAACTGAGGATCAACTTCTAAAAATTTTAAAAGAACCAACTAATAGGGCTTCACTTTCCTCAACAAGCAAATGGCCAAAATCTTGTTTTAGAGGAAAACTGTGTCAAGTAACGTTTCCACGGAAAAGGTAAAATAAAATTACGTAAAAAGGCCGAAATTAAAAAAAAAATAATTATCAATTTTTTTATTTTTGTTCTTCTATATTTTACCAAAAATGTAATATAGTTATTTAGGTCTGGATACCTAACCATTCACGTGTTCTCAATGTTTCATTAAAATAATCATATGTAAAATAAATGTGTTAATGAGTACCTACCTAAAATACTAGTCCTAAGCCTGATAAACAATACTAATTTAGCGAGAATCATGATGTTTATTGACAAATTAAATGTCTAAAGATGCATTTCACATAGTTTTACAAAATGGCAATTTTATGCATAAACAACAATTTTTTAATTTTAGAAAGAGGTATTTGGAAGATTTAAACAGTGACGATTTTTCTACTCCGACAAAAGCTAAAAGGCACTTTAGGGAGATCAAAGATAAGGTCATTATGCAAAGAAAAACCATTAAAAATCTTCATGGTACCGTCAGAAGGTTAAAAATAAGAACAAACACATCAACAGACCTGATTAAATTGCTGAAGGATATAATAATCGGAAGGTTCAGAACGCGCAATAATGGTAATATAGTAACATCCTTAATGAGGACATAATTTAAAGTTTTGCTTTTTTAGGCTTCATTGGATGGTCCTGCTAAGGCAATTTTAGAGAAAATGTTAAAAGGGCCTACGAAACAAAAATATGAACTTGCTATCCGTTCTTTTGCCCTTACTCTATCATTATATTCCCCTAGAGGGTATACCTTTGTTAGAAATTGTTTTAACATATTTCTGCCGCATCTCTCTACCCTTTCCAAATGGTACCAGTCTATTGATGGCACACCCGGTTTTTCAAAAGAGGCATTAGTAGCTCTAAAGTTAAAATGTCGCGACGCGAAAGCAGTCTCCAAGCAGATACTGTGCAATTTGGTTTTTGATGAAATGGCTATCCGAAAACAGGTTGAATGGACAGAAACCAAATTTACAGGACATGTAGATTTCGGGGCAAAAATGGAAAACGACATTCTTTCACAAGCTAAAGAAGCCTTAGTGTTTATGCTAGTCCCTCTAAACGGCTCATGGAAACTTCCAGTTGGATATTTTTTATTAGATGGTTTAGCAGGTGGCGCAAAAGCGAAACTGGTGAAGAAATGCCTGGGGTTTGTTCATGTAAGTGGAGTGACTGTGACATCACTAACATTTGATGGCGCGGCAGCCAATTTTACAATGGCTAAAAGTCTTGGCGAGGATCTTAGTGATCCTCTTTATCTAAAAACATATTTTTTGCATCCCATTACCAACGAAAAGATTTTCATATTTCTTGATCCTTGTCATATGATAAAGTTGGTAAGGAATTGCTTTGGATCTCAAAAATATTTACAAGATTTAAATGGGAAAGAAATTATTTGGGATTTCATTTCAAAATTGGTGGATTTGCAATCTAAAGAAGGACTTCACGCAGCGACCAAAATCCGTCCTCGACACCTCCAATGGGTAAGGGAAAAAATGAAGGTAAAGCTTGCTACTCAGACCCTAAACAAAAGCGTTGCTGATGCTCTTCTTTTTATGAAAAATGACATTAATCATTCAGGCTTTCAGAATGTGGAAGGTCTGCAACTTTCCTTCAGAATTTTAATGAGTTGTTTGATGTCTTTAACTCAAGAAACCGATTAGCCAATTATTTGTATAAAAAACCACTGTCACCTGCAACTGAAAATAACGTTTTTCCTTTACTGGACAAAATGGTAGAATACATAGTAGGTCTAAAAGTAGGAGAAGTGCGAGTCTTTGATTGCCCCAGGAAAACTGGATTTTTAGGCATCTTAATATGTATAGAAAGCCTAAAGAACTTATATAACGTCTACGTCAAAGAAAAGCAACTTTTAAAATTGCTTTTGACCTACAAACTTTCGCAAGATCATCTATAACTTTTCTTTGGGGCAATTAGAAGTAAGGGTGGCTACAACAACAACCCCAATGCCCTTCATTTTGAAGCGGCGTACAAGCGTCTGATTGTAAGGTCAGAGATCTCTGGAGCAGATAGTGGAAATGTGATTAATTTGGAAAACATACCAATTTTGTATTGTGGAAGTGGTGGCATCACTGTAAACGATGAAGGGCAGGATTTGGAACATAGTAAAGACTATAAAATATTTCAAGAAAATATTAGACAAAATATTCAGGAATTGAACTTTATGGATTCAGAAATGTGGCATCTCACTATTTATGTTCAAGACATTGTTTCTTATGGTGCAGGATTTGTGGTAAAAAGCTTAAAAAAATGTGTAGGTTGCTTTAAATGTATTACTTTATTGGATTCAGATGATTCTCTTTCTAAAGTACAAGATAAAAAGCGATATGGCAACCTTACCAATGCTTCAAAATTAGTTGTTGAAATATGCCAGTCAGGGTAAAAATATTTTAGTTTTTTTAATAAAACAACAAACATTTTTAATAAAAATATTAATCATTTACTTAACGAATTAATTTCCAATACAATGCGCTATCTCCCCGTTACAGTATACGATTATTTTGGCAATCATCTGTATGAAGACACCCCAGTAGATAGCCATAGTTCAACGTTAATTAAACTTATATGAAAGATTTATTTTAATATTCACATTTATCACGAAACCTTAAAGAATTTAGAAAATACTAGGCAAAATAGGGTAAGAAGTTTATTAAATAAAACTATACTTTTTAAAGGACAGTAGTTTGCATTAAATCATTTTATTATTTTTTTCTTGGTTAATGACGATAACTGGAGAAAGTCACAAACAATAGGTACTGTTAAGATTGTAAATTTATTGTTGTAATCTTTCTTTCACTTTAGTATTATATGTAATCTTTGGCAATATGTAATACTATTAAGGTTGCCACCTCTCCAGGTTTGCCCTGCAGAGTCCATGATTGAGCCCTCAGGCTCCAGCCTACGAGTTATTCGTCAATTTGCCCCAGGTGAAGTATTATTTAACACTTGGGTAACAAAGCAAATTCCGACGTACTCATTTGATTTAATTGTAATTTTACAATATTGTTATTATTTATATGTTTTTATGTTTAATGTTAACCTGAGGCACTTTTTTCTCATATTTTTATAATTTTTGGAAGCCACGAATTCATTCACATGTCGTCATCGTCTATCAAAATATCACTTTTTATTTTTATTCTAAATACAGCAATGTTCTTGCCAGTTTTTAGAAAACGATTTGGCCTGTATCATGGTTACCTATTTTTATATAATTGTTATTGAAATGATATTATTGATAATTTTAACACAACATTTAAAATGCTTTGAAAGTGATACGCCACTGCTAATTGAACCTCGTAGTAGCGTGTCCATGCTATCGTCCTCTTATAAACAGTGAGTTGTAGGCTTGGCGCAAAATTACGTGCATGAATGAGTTGCATGGTCTATCTTTGCTTTATCGTCATTGCTATATTCCATTACCAAAAGAAGTTGTTTTGAGGAGAGCAGTTATAAACGTTAAAAATACTGATGAATACTGTTTTGCATGGAGTGTTACAAGTGCTTTGTTTCCTTCAGAAATCAACACTAAGGGAACAAGTTCATATCCGGATTTTTTTGATTATTTAAATTTTAAAGGAATTGATTTTTCAATGAAATTAAAGGATGTATCAAAATTTGAGACTCTTTATCAAATATCTGTGAATTTTTACGGTTTAGAGAGTGTTTATGAAGATAATAAATTAAAATATGAAGTTGTTGGTCCACTTCATTATATATCGAGAAAACTTGCATCACATATAAAGTTGCTGTTATTTAGTGATGGTACTAACAATCATTACTGTTGGATTAAAGATATTTCACGTCTAGTATCATCCCAAATTAAAAAAACTACATATAAAAAGCACTTCTGTGATGGGTGTTTAATTTATTTCACTTCAAAAGATTAATTGGATTTACATCAACCACACGACTGTAATCATTTGTTTACAAAGAAGCCCACTAATGAAATAAGAATTAACAAGTATGGTCAACATATACTGGAAAATATTCTACAGTTTGAAAATTTCCAAAAACAGCTAAAAGTTCCATTTGTAATTTATAGCAAATTTTTAATGCTTTTTAAACATTTACAAGATGATCAGCCTGAAAATGATCAGGTTTCTTATAGTCGAAGTACATTTAAATATGAAGCCTATGCATTTTCTTATTTAATTAATTGTTCATATAATGATTCTTTATCAGAAGTGGATTACTATTTTGGTTTCGACGCTGCTGAGGAATTTTGTGGACGACTTGAAAGTCATGTTAACAGAATCTATAAGAATAGCCTAAAACGTGTAGCTCCAATGATTTCTTTATTAGGCAAAGAGAAACTAACTTATAAAAATAGCACCGCTTGTCATATATGTTAGCTTTCGATACCCGCCACTGATGACGACGGACGGTATATCGCCTTCGCCTTGACGGGATTTAGATAAGCGTTCTGGAGGTGTCAGCAAAATATAGTTTTTAGGAGAGAGTTGGATGTGTATTAGCGTTTGATACACATTGTTTGTTTTCGATGTTAACTATTTTAATTAAAGTTGAATATTTTGTAAAGTAAAGTGTCTTATTTTATCTAAAAGCTATAAAAAGCTATCATATATGTAATGAAAAATTTAAACCTGGTGATGAAAAGGTTAGAGATTGCCATTTAACAGAGAAATTTCGAGCAGCAGCTCATTGTGTTTGCAATTTAAATTATAAAATTCCATACTTTATACCATTTTTTTTTTCCATAATTTAACCGAGTATGATACCCACTTGTTTGTTAAACAGTTTTATTGTAAAAAATATAATATTGATGTATTCGCACAAACCAAAGAAAAATATGCTTAATTTACAAAATCAATTTTAGTTGACAAATACAAAGACAAAGATTATAAAGAAAGACACATTTTCATTAAGATTAGATTTTTATATTCATTTCGATTTGTTGCAACCTCATTAGAAAAACTAGGTGAAAGCTTAGAAACAACACAATGTGTAGAAATTAAAAGATATTTTCAAGATTTAAACCAGTTTGATGAAATAAGAAAAAAAAAGGTTTATCCTTATTCTTACGTTGATTCTTTTGAAAAATTGTATGAAACCCAACCTCCAAGTAGTGATCAGTTTTATGATAAACTTAAAGATCAACCTATTGATGAGTTAGATTATAAGAGAGCGATAAATGTTTGAAATTTGTTTTAAGTGTCAAAACCTTATAAACTACCCAAATATTTACTTACTTTCTGATGTTCTTATATTAACCGATTTTTTTGAAGCATTTCGAAATGTATCATTAAATATCTTCAACTTGGAACCTGCTCACTATTATACATCACCAGGTTTAAGTTGGGATTCTATGTTGCGTATAAATATTGCGAGGTTAGAATTATTAACAGATATTAACATGTTACATTTTTTTCAAAATAGTATAAGAGGTGGTATCTGTTATTGCAGCGTTCGATAAGCTGAAGAAAATAATCCATTATTTTCAAAATTATGATCCCACAAGACACACTCATGTAAAATGTATTTAGATGCAACAAACTTGTATGGACATAGAATGAGTCAATGTCTTCCAATAAGTGATTTTTCTTGGATGACAAGAGATGAAATTGATGCTTTAGATATTTTATCTATACCCGATAATGCTGAATGCGGATATGTTTTTGAGGTAGATATGAGTTACCCCAAAAGCTTACATGTTTAACATAATAAACTACCTTTTTTGGCTGAAAATATGTGCCCTCCTGATAGCGAGCAAACAAAATTAATTTGTCATTTAATTAATAAAGAAAAATATGTAATTTACTACTGAATCACTGTCGCAGGATAAAAGCAATTATTTTCAAAAACTGGTAGTTCAAAATCCATATCATTGTGATTTATGTTGAACTCGTTAATTATTAAGTTTGCAACTGTGTCTCTTATCTCGCTATTGGATGCTTCTCTAGCCGATTCCACAACCACATTTTGTAAAATATTTACTCGTTCCATTTATTTATTTTTTGCTTTTGAATATAATAAGTTATTTTAGTTTAGTGGCAGACTCTTTACTGACTTC
This sequence comes from Polydrusus tereticollis, assembly GCA_963920685.1. Taxonomy (NCBI): domain Eukaryota; kingdom Metazoa; phylum Arthropoda; class Insecta; order Coleoptera; family Curculionidae; genus Polydrusus; species Polydrusus tereticollis. The sequence goes on along the minus strand of OY987335.1, from coordinate 49,086,966 downwards.
TGCAAATCAAAAGTCCTGTTTATATATAAAAAATATGCACAATAACCCCTCATTTCAAAATGTTTTACCGGTTGATATGTTTCATAATTATTATTGAAGGGGGCTCACCTATTAAAGTGAAAGTTCCTATAAACCTGTGTCCGCAAAAGCAGAGAAAACATCATTGCTTTTTTCTTTTTTTTATCGCATATTTATATTCAGTTTAATGTCTTATGCAAAGTACCTTTCGATATTTTTTTTTATTTCGGCTTCGTTTAGGAGTTAAATGCAATTTTATCAAACTCTTGATGCATAGCGGTATGCAAATAAATATAATTTATTTTTTTTATCGACAATAGTTGGTCACATGAAAAATGTCTTGGGACAAGGCGCAATTATGATAATAATATTTATTTTGGAAAAAAAACAATGACTTAGCATCGATTCCCTATAAAAACCCAGCATGCCTTTTTAAAGTATTTTAACACCCTGTACCTTAAAATTGGAGCATTTGCGGACACAGGTTTATAGGAACTTTTTCTTTAATAGGTGAGTCCCCTTCAATAACTATGAAACACCCTGTATTATTCCCTAATAGGTTCCTTAAAGGTATCACCAGTAAAATTTTTATCTCAGCGTGCCTTTAGGCGTCAAAAGTATGAAACATTTTGTTCCATTGTGATGATATTTTTAGAAACCTGTGATGAATTAATTAAATTAAACATAATGAGAAAACACTTAATTTAATATTCAAAGGAATACAATAATTAAAAACTAGTGTTAGGGAAACATGCATATGCATTTCAAGACTAATTAACATAATTCAAACTCCTAATATTACTTAATAATTTGACCAAGACCATAATCGCATTTCAGTGAAAACTTAATAAAGATCGGCAACGCCGCATTTGGGTTATGTTTTACTGTTATAAAGAAATAAATAAAACTCATTTTTTGACATATTATAAAAACCTAACTGAAAATTTGCGTCGCATTTAATAATCCTTTCGGTAAAATAATGCAATAGAAAACCCTTCATAACAAAACAGCTTGTTTACGTTTTTATAGACCTTTAACTTGCGTTTAGCTGGTAAGCAGTAGATATATTATGACTACGCGGTTCGATTGAAGAGCGATAAAGATCAGTTTTCGGCATTTCCAATTATGACAACAGGCGGCCGGCGGCCGTTGGGGACGTTGCGTAAGTGCTAGACAGGTTGGTTGTTTTCGGTTACGGTATGAAGAGTGATTAAGGGGATGCGGTATTGCAAATGGTTCTCGCGTGGGAAGGGTGATCAACAAAGCAAATGTTTTCATTTTTAGTGTCGGGTTAGTTCAGGTTAGTTATAAATATATATATAATAAACAGTGAGTCGAGTTACAGATTCTTTTTGTGGCGGAACGTCTTCTCCCCGTGGTTTTCTCAAGCTATCAGTCGTGAGTTGTCAACCTTTTGCACAAATTGTTGAAGTAAAAGTATAATAGTTTGTTGCGGGTTACATAAACCCCCCTTAAGTGTGATTAGTCAATGTGGCCATTGATTAGTTAATCGAATACAATTCATGTGAAATAGTAGTATGATTCCATAATTTGTTTAAACACCTGACATTATCTGTTCCAATGGCGTAGTTTGGTAGAATAAAGAAATGCTTTTGCGAAGAAAAGTTTTTTCTTGAGAGTGAAAGTAGAAAAAAGAATCAGTGAATCACCTTATGGAGAAATCGTATTCTTTGTTGCTAAGAGTGGGATTTTAAAACCCATGCTCTGCACAACTAGTTAATTGTTGTTTAATGACGAGTTTTTTAAAGATATCTTGCTTTAAATTGTAATACATTGCTTCAAATTGCAATATTTTTCCCCTGCTAAGACAGTGGCTTAATAGTTGATAACGGTTTTTGTGTCTGCGATCAGGCCGATCTACGTCAATTTTTTTATTTAATATTACGGTACGCGCTCGATACGTAAATGTCATGTGACATTAAAACGGTAAAGATTTATATATTTGATTTTTGCCATACTTATTTACACTTGGGTTGACACAATGGGGTTACAAAAGTAACAAGTTTTTTGACAATTTGTCACTCCATCAAAATGAGTTCTTTAAACAATTTTATTGAATTAGCCGATACTTGCTGGAGATCCATAACAATAGGATGTTTCTAGGAAATAATGTAAAATACTATTTACATACTTTTCTCCAGTATTTATTAATATGATATTATATTAATGTGACATGTTTCGCTACATTGTAGCTTTATCAAACAAATGAAGAGCACATATTTGTTTGATAAAGCTACAATGTAGCGAAACATGTCACAGTAATATAATATCATATTAATAAATACTGGAGAAAAGTATGTCAATAGTATTTTACATTATTTCCTAAAAACATCCTATGAGTTCTTTGATTCGGATTATTATGGTGAATGAAGCACGGTAAACGAATTTGCAGATTGAATGTATTCTTATATGCTGTGGGCAGCCTGAACCATATCTCTAATATGTCCATGGGTTCGCCATAGTCAATCTAATATTGTAGAGGGAACATCTTTAATTCTTCGGTTGTAAAATACATGAGCTGTTTTTTATTATTCATATGGCACAACATAATGTTCGCCGAAGCACATACCATTTTTTAAAATTTTGAGTATTGACATTGTAGCAAGAATAATATTTTGTAAACTGTGTTTTTTACTTCACTTTTGGTTAGTAATTTTTGAAACCGCTGTCTCTCAGCTTTACGAAATCTTCTTTTGATTTTTTTTTATAAGGGCGGTATTTGTCTAAAGACCAAATGATTTAATACGTATTCCTAAGGATTGAATGTTACACGAGGTTCCTCACTCCAAGAATGATAGATTGGTACTGGCGAAGACATACCTAATGCTTTTTTATATTAAATTATCTAATTTATATAATAAAGTACAGGGTTTGGGGATAGTAGGGGGATTGATGTGTGGTTTTGGTGTGAAGGGAGGATTACTGATAGGTTGGTATAGGGACAGCTGTGGAGGGAGGATACAGTGATAGGTGTGGAGGGTGGATTACTGGTAGGCAAGGATAGGGGATAGTGATCAGTGGTCCATGAGTTGGAAGCTGTAAATTATAACTACTTTTACCTAAAAATTGTTATTGAAGATTTTCGAGAAAAACTAAAAATGATGTTTTTTAAAACGGTTTTTATTTTTTTTTAGGTTGAAAAAAAATTTCATCAAAATTTTGAATACCTCGTCGGAAACCTTTCCTCAATATACGTGAAATGTATATTTGGAATTTTGCAAATTTTTATACAAAGTATGCACAACATTGAAATATTTTATAGGAAATCTATTTTTTCTTTACTTTCATATTCGGTGTATTCAATTCTCCCATCATCTTTTAACAATTCTCATTAAAAAAAATTAAAAGTTTCTTACTAATATTACAGATATATTAGTTTTTATGCCTCGAAAACGGCCAAAATATCACACATTTTCACCCGAAAACATTCTAAAAATTAAATAGGTTAACCCTGATAAACAGTTTGTATTGGCAAAGATTTAATTTACCGTAAACGTTAGAATGCCAGAAAATTCGAGTTTTAATTTACTTTTAGTGATAAAATTACGTACTGTTGGAGTTAAAAAATGTGATGTATATGTTTTAAAACAAAATTTCTTTTAGTGGTCACAAGTATTGAGAGTGGTAAATAGTTTACAAAACTGACAAATTATATTTTAATTTATATGGTCATAGCTTTTAGTCTATCGTTCTGTTATTTAAAACTTTAGTAAACATCCGAGCCTCAGTCTTTATTTACGTAAGCAAAAGTTAATATGTAAGTATGATATTATTTCTGATGATTCCTTTTTCTGCTCTCGCCGTGTTTGCAGCTTTCACACTATAATAAAAGAATAGTTATTTCTTAAAGCTTTGTGTTTTTGTTCTACCCATATCCTTTAATAGGTTATGGGACCAGAACGTATGTTCGCGAAATAAGTGAGGAGACATTAAGTAAAAACTTTTGTGTAAATTGTGTTTTTGTTAATAAGACTTTGTTGGAAACGAACTTAAATATATTATAAAGTCGTGGTTAGTGCTTAATGCGTGAAAATGGAGAACAGTTAAAAGATACGACGCAATATTACTGTAAAAAACTATGCACGCTAATGACTTTCTGACCGTGGTGTAATACGATATTTAGGCTATAACGAATCGGGATCGGTCTTAAGTGCGGGACAAAATAGAAGTGTTCTACCTAACATTCAAAGAACCACGCGTGCGACCCTGAACGAGATATTTTTAAAATAAAGACTCGGCTAGATAACCATATTTTTTTTTTAAGTTTAACCGTATTTTTTATAGCCATTATATTCATTAAATTTGTTTACGAACCAGCCCGGTTTTTATTTAACGCAATTATCATATTTGGTGCCGAAACCCGGGAAATTTAGTGACTTATTTGTGGTTTAAACGTGTGTAACGGGTTAAAAAAAAAGATAGTCGTTAAAATGGATCTAGCTTTGCGCAAAACGTAGCGAACGCAATTAACGAAACTGATTAACAACGCCAACGATGTTGTTAAAACGGACAATATTGACATTAACGAACTACCGGTTCTTATCGCGCGTATAAAGTCAATACAAACGGACTTAAATAGTGCTAACGAACGTCTTTCGTCAAAGTTTAAGGAGGACGAACTTAAAAGTAAGTGCCTAAAATTTATGGAGTACAACGACACTGCAGTGGAGGCCATTGCAAGACTTGAAAATCGCCATAGAAGAGAAACCGAACTCCCTAACGCATCGCCAATGCCATTCAACGATAATAGCGAGGATCAGGCATCTCGGTTTGGTGGATCTCAAGGTGATAACTTACAAAATAAAACAGGAAAATTCAAGGTAAGACTACCTAAACTAAATATTTCCAATTTTGACGGGGATATAGCATCCTGGCCAGCGTTCTGGGAACAGTACCGCCCAGCAATACACGATAATACCGATCTGGACGATGCAGCCAAATTCGCATATTTAAAATTTTTGAGGGGAAAAGCTGCGATTACGATATCCGGTTTAACAACAAGTTACTCTTCTTATCAGGATGCTATAGAACTATTAGAAGGCGAATATGCCAACACGGAACGTATAGTGGACAAAACTTTTATCGATAACGCAAGTGAAACATGAACGAGACATAAGTGCCTTACGAAAACTCTATAATACGGCTTCCACGGTGACGCGTTCATTATCAACACTCGGTATATCACCTAATCAGTATGGACTTCTTGTAAAATCTATTTTATTTAAAGCTTTGCCGTATAATCTGCGAATTTCATTTAATAAACCAAAGTTAACGGATACTGATTTGGATGATAGTACGTCAGTAGTCAATGAAACTTCGCGGGTCAGCTTAACTAAACGTAACGTGGACTTTAATAAACAAATTGCGGATTTATTATCATTTATTAAAGTAGAAATAGATTCTATCGAGCAGGCAAGAAGTGTCGTATCTTACGAAAATCGTAGGGACGATATTAGGAAAGATAACGAAAGACCTTTTAACCGAAATAAAAAGAACTATAACGATAACCATAACGAATTTACCGCAGCGGGGTTGTTGACAAGTGGAAGGGAAAGTTGTTTGTTTTGTAAGGCTAAAACCCACTTAACTAAGGATTGTGATAGTTCCATAAATATTAACGATAAAAAAGACATTTTAAAACAAAACAGGCGTTGTTTCCGATGCTTGAAACCTAATCACAATTCTAAGGTTTGCAAGTCAAGTGTATCTTGTTCCAAATGTAAATATAGGCATGTTTCTTCGATGTGTGATCCCCAATTTATAAGGCCAGTTGACGGAAATAGCGGTGATGCCAAACTTTCTAATCCATCCAGTGGTTCGTCAACGGCCTTAATAACGAACGAACGAATTGATAATGTTTATTTAAAAACGGTTTGTGCATTTATTCTATCGAATGACAATCTGAATAAAATGTCAATGCGTATTGTTGTTGATGGAGGAAGTCAGCTGACCTTCATTAAGGAGAGCTTATCTAGACAACTAGGCCTACCTATTATTGATAAGCATAGGATCGCAATTCAGTCATTTGGAAAGGGACATCGTGCACCAGCTAGACTTTGCAATAAAGTTCAAATGAAATTACAGAGCCAATATAACGACGACATCATAGAACTAAATGCCATCGAGGTACCCGAAATATGTTTTGATGTACTACAGCCACCATCGCTTAACGACCCGATTATCCGAGATTTTTCATCAAACCATCAGCTTGCAGACAGACCATTTGAAACCTATTCAGTGCCGGGTATAGCTCTTCTGATTGGTGCAGATAATTAATGGAAAATAGTTACTGGAGAAACGCATCGCCTTTCAGAAGATCTGACTGCTGTAAACTCAAAATTGGGATGGACCTTACTTGACTCAAACCGCAACGACGACACTTCAGATTTTATGGTAAATTTCAACTTGGCAACAGTGCTACACGTGCAGACTGAAGATGATGACGTCGACTTGAAGCAATTTTGGTCCTTAGAAACCCTTGGTATAAACGCAAATGAAAAAATAAGTGACAACTTCACAACGGATTTTATGAATGACAACATTATGTTTAAGAACGGACGTTATGAGGTTTCACTGCCCTGGAAAGACAATAAAAAACTTGATTCAAATTATGCCGGAACTTTAGTGCGTGTCAAAAGCTTAACGTCTAAGTTGCTTCGGAACGAAAAATTATGCGTGTATGATAAGGCCATACGCGAGTACTTAGTTGCTGATTGCGCCGAAAAGGCATCGGAAGAGACAATGAACGAACGAACCTACTATATGCCGCATAGGCCAGTATATCGCGACGACAAAGACACTACAAAAGTGCGCGTTGTTTTTGACGCGTCGGCTCATTCGCCTGGACTATTGTCATTGAACGAACAATTATATTCCGGTGAAAACTTGGTACCCGATTTAGTGCGGATTTTACTAAACTTTAGACTGGGTTCTATCGGTCTTATTGCTGATATTGAAAAGGCATTTTTACAAATAGGCATAGCAGAACAGGACCGAGATTCACATCGATTTTTATGGTACAATGAGCCAATAAATAATAATACTCAATCGACGTCAGAACTACCAAAATTAACAACATATCGAATGAAACGAGTTACCTTTGGTGTAACTACAAGTCCATTTATTTTATCGGCCACTTTAAGAAAACATTTTTTGGATCAACCCGAAGAATTTTCTAAGACAACGAATACCTTATTGCAATCATTTTATGTAGATGACTTAGTGGTTTCCGTCAGTACTTTTGATAAAGCCACCCAACTATTTAACGAGTCGAAGAAAATACTAAAAAATGCTAGCATGAACTTAAGAAAATGGAGCTCGAACGATAAAACGATGAATAAACGATTTAAAGAAGATGATCTAAAGTCAGTTAACGAATGCAAAAAAGTATTGGGAATTTTATGGCATACAGCCACCGACGAACTAGCAGTTCAGACAAGTCTTTTAACGAACGAAGGCTGCAATAATATACCAACCAAACGAAACGTGCTACAAACTATTGCAAGAATATTCGACCCATTAGGTATGCTTGGACCATTCACTGTGCGAGCGAAAATTCTACTCCAGAACATGTGGAAACAAAATCTCGCCTGGGATACGGTTCTGCCGGAAGACTTTAAGTCTGATTGGTTTAAATGGTGTTCGGAAGTTGCATCGCTGTCCAACTTTCAAATTCCCAGAGTAATTTTAAGCAATAAAACGAATAAGGTGGAGTTACATATCTTTGCAGATTCTAGTTTAAGGGCTTATGGAGCAGTGGCGTATCTACGATGTTTGCACTATAACAAATGTAATTTCTTAATAGCAAAAAATCGTGTGTCTCCCATTAACGACAAAGGTAACAAACAACTTACCTTACCCAAATTAGAGCTGACAGCAGCTTTATGTGCTGCGAGACTACAAACCTACATTTTAAAGAATTTAACGTTAAACATAGTGTCAATAACAATGTGGTCTGATTCGAAGATAGCACTATATTGGATTAGAGGAAAACCAGAAAAACGAGAAGTATATGTACAGAATCGAATAACAGAGATGCAAAACATAGCTTAAGAAACCTGGAGATACTGCCCAAGCGCTGACAATCCAGCAGATTTATTAACGAGGGGAATATCAACGAAATTATTAATGGAGTCTAAATTATGGATACGAGGTCCAGAATGGTCCAAAGGAAGAAAGTTCACAAAATCAACTTGTTAACGAACCTATTCTGCCCCTAGATAAATTTGAAAAACATAACAAAGATTTGCGAGTAATCGCGTATGTACGACGTTTTCTAAATAATGCCAAAATTGGATCGGATAAAATAAGAGGCGCTCTAGAAGTTCAAGAACTAAATAATGCTGAAATATACTGGATTAAATTAACGCAACGAATGGAATATCTTGAGGAAGTAACGACCTTATCCAACGGAAAGGAGTTAAGTTCAAGATCAGCTATTTTAACACTTAACCCATTTATGGATAATGATGGTATATTAAGGTTGGGTGGCAGACTAGAAGAAGCTTCTTTACCGTATGAAACCAGACATCCAATCATATTACCAAAAAATTCATTATTTACAAAAAAGTTATTATACATTGTCACAGAAAAGCTATGCACAGTGGAGTAAATTCAACATTAGCTCTGACAAGAAAAAAATATTGGATAATCCAAGGACGTCAACAAGTAAAACCTGTGTGTGGAAAATGTTTGCAATATAAACGATTGAAGGGAAAATCTGGAAATGAGCCATTTGCGCCCTTGCCCAGAAATAGATTGACTATGGCAAGTCCATTTAATAGTACAGGAGTGGATTTTGCGGGGCCGCTATATGTTACCATAAACAATGAGAAAACAAAAGTATACGTAATGCTTTTAACGTGTGCAGTGGTGCGAGCGGTACACTTAGAATTAGTGCCAGATTTAACGACTGAAAGCTGTATAAGAGGTCTGCGTAACTTTATTTCACGTCGAGGGGTACCGGCTGTTATGTACTCTGATAATGCTAAAACATTCAAAAAAGCTGCGCAGGAGTTGCATGAACTCTCTATAATTTTGAGACGGAGAATGAAGCCAGATGGCTCCATCTCGTGGTGCTGGTAAAAAACACCAATTCTTAAGCATACCTGCGCCCTCTGACATGGACTTACAAAGCCACAAATATCAGAGGATCTCCTGCAAAGACATCAAGTCACAATTGCAGGAGTCCTCGCTAGGCAGCGCTATACCCAAGCTGGGCGTCGGTTTAGTAACCGAAAAACTTAACAAAAACAAGGGTTTGCTTTTTCCTTCTGCCAGAACCATCCTCAGACGCGTTTCGCTGTATTATAGCTCGTCAGTGAGACTGGAAAAAGCATAGGTGTCTGTTTTAAAACAGAAAAAACGGGATGAGACGGAGAATGAAGCCAGATGACTCCATCTCGTGGTGCTGGTAAAAAACACCAATTCTTAAGCATACCTGCGCCCTCTGACATGGACTTACAAAGCCACAAATATCAGAGGATCTCCTGCAAAGACATTAAGTCACAATTGCAGGAGTCCTCGCTAGGCAGCGCTATACCCAAGCTGGGCGTCGGTTTAGTAACCGAAAAACTTAACAAAAACAAGGGTTTGCTTTTTCCTTCTGCCAGAACCATCCTCAGACGCGTTTCGCTGTATTACAGCTCGTCAGTGAGACTATAGGTTCTGACAAAAGGAAAAAGCATAGGTGTCTGTTTTAAAAGAGAAAAAACGGGATGAGACGGAGAATGAAGCCAGATGGCTCCATCTCGTGGTGCTGGTAAAAAACACTAATTCTTAAGCATACCTGCGCCCTCTGACATGGACTTACAAAGCCACAAATATCAGAGGATCTCCTGCATGTTATGAAGAAACTAAACCGCTGGCTTGCTCCGGATCGCGAGCTCAAGTGCCGCCCGTCGACGACTTTTCAGACAATGTGATTCATCGGTACCGGCAGTGGCGTCGATTTTCGAACCTGGCTCTAACACGGCCTGACTGACTACTGTTTCGTTCTCGAAACATTCTCCTGCTGTGGGAAGGTCTTCCTCTGTAAAATATCAATAAACATGGGCTTAGTCTCATGAAAACTACTACAACTATTGGCTATATGTTAGCAATGCCAATATGTACATCATTCACAAAACTACAATGCAATGGATGTATGCTGACTCCATGCATAAAAATAAGAAGACATGGAAGTATGCTGACCCCAAGCTTCAAGATATTCTTTCAATCTTTTAAAACGAGAGAAATGGATGTATGCTGACCCCATTCTCAAAATACAATGCAATGGATGTATGCTGACTCCATGCATAAAGTTGAGGCCACAGTTAACTCAAGACCCTTAACTTATATTTGGGTTATTCTCGTAAAAGTCAAAACATTTAAGTCTCTCTCACTTTTTATTGTAAAAAATGGTCGAACAACTTTTGTATACAGTAATTTAGAACCTTAAATGTTTATTCTATTTTATCTATATACTAAAACTCATTAAAAATAGTAGGTTTTAGTCAAAAATGTAGGTAAAGTACCCTAACACTCCCCTCCGTTAACTGTCTCACAATGTGAAAATAATCATGTGGTTGCTCATTAAAAATGTAATTGTATTATTACAATTTTCCAAATTTGCCAAATATATCACACAATGGCAAAGTTTATTTTATACTTTGTATCTTAGATGTGGCTGAAAAAATACTTCGGTAAAATAATAAATATAGTTTGTCTCATCTCACTTGTCTCTCCTCCATTAGAGCATTTTAAAAACAAATTTAAAAGAAATGAAATGTGCTGCCATCTACCAGTCGGTTATAGTGTTCCGCCATTTTATATTTGTCAACGTGCAGTGTTGGGTCAGTTGTGTTATTTTGTAAAAGTTTCGAGATTTTCAGTAAAAAGGTAAGTAAAATTATAATTGTCAAGCATGCGTTACCCCTCCGTTAAGCTATGTAACTATTTAATTGAAGTAGCCTCACAATGTTTAATAATAAATTTCAAAAATACTTATAACAACCCTTGCGACATAATCTGCGGATATACATAACCTGTATCGTTTAGGTAAAAATGGCGCGATTTTTTAAAATTCTCTCCTCCGTTAGTCTCCCCTCCGTTATTCTTATTGGTAACGGAGGGGAGTAGTAATAACGGAGGGGAGCTCGGTTGTATGTTTACGATTATCGTATTACCCTAATGTGTGTGGTGATTTTTTTAAATTACAGAATGGCAAAGACAAAGATGAAGAATAAAAGCGAATCAGAAATTAAAAAAAAAAGAGACAATTGTAAAGAGTCAATGCGTCGACTTCGAGAAGAAATAAAAAGAGATCCAATTAAGTATGAGGAATCAAAAAGGAAAGAAAGAGAAAGATATCATGCCCGACGAGCAACAGGAAAAATTAAAAGCATTAATGATATGAATACAAGAGAGCAGCGTCACATCAGAAAAGTATGGCGAAGTAAATTCAAGGCGCGATATCAAAAAAATAAAGAAACGGAACGCCTAGAGATATTTCTACATGAATCCACGCCCCCTAGTACTCCAAGGCACAGTCCGTTATTAGCTGGAAATATTTCTCCAAGGGAAAATCTAGACAACGGAGTTTCAGGTGCTTGCGGATCAGGCAGTAGACAAAGCCTGACTGGCCAAAAAGTTAGACGTAAGAATAAACAAAAAATAAATAAGAAAATTGATTTGCTTACAAAAAAACTAAGGAAATCAGAAAAGCGTGCGAGGAAATATAGAAAACGTTATTATAGACTAAAGACTGCTAATAATGAAACTAAAGAAGAGAGTTCTGAGAAACGGCAAGTTAATAAGCTAATTGATTCTCTAAAAGTTGACAAAAAAATTAAGAAAAGACTACTGTTTGGAGAAGTACTTACTTCTCAACTTAAAGCGAATTTTAGACAACAAATCCAAGTAAAAGATAAAAGAAAGTTTATGCAAAATATTTCTGGTAATATAATGCATCAACGTGGATATACAAGATATCTTTGCAAAATTGCTTCGACAAATATTTTATACAGCAAACGAAAAGTTAAAGGTAATACTATTATTGATAAAGCCTCGCGTGTTAAAAAGCTAGTAATTGACTTTTTGACGCAAGATGTTAATAGTCGACTATGCCCTGGCAAAAGAGATACTATAACCTTTAAAAAGATGAAAAAACAGAAAAGATATCTTAATGATTCTCTCAAAAACCTGTATATCAGTTTCAAACGTTGTTATCCTGCAAGTAAAATATCATATCCAACATTTTGTAAGTTTCGTCCGTTTTGGGTGCTACAACCGAACGTTAAAGATCGTAACACTTGCATGTGCATGACTCATGCCAACATAGCTTTGTTAATTTCAAAACTAAAATTTTTAAGAATAATTAATGAAGGAAGCTCAGAAGAACTAATAAATACTTTGTGTTGCACAAGTAATAATGAACTATGCTTGGAAAGAAATTGTTTCGAATGCAAAGATAAGAAAGTAAGGTTCCTGGAATACAATAAAAATGAATGTAGTAGCTATCAAAAATGGATGATGAAAAAAGAAACTTTGATGATAAAAGGAAAGGAGAAAATCTGTACCCGAACTGTCAAGGAGAGAATATTGTGTAAGAAAGAGGAACTATGCTCTATTCTACAGGACTCTATTTCCAAATTTTTATTACATGTTAGAAATATAAGACATCAGTACAAAACAATTGATACTATTAAGAAAAATTTATCCGCAAAAGAGGTATTAATTCACGTCGACTTCTCCGAAAATTACGTGTGTAAATATGGGGAAGAAGTTCAGTCGGCGCACTTTGGAGGTTCGAAACCTCAAATATCTTTGCATACTGTAATCGTGTATTACCGACCTTTAAGCAATACAGCTATTATTCCACTTTCCTTTTGTACCATGTCGGATGATCTACGGCATGATCCAGTTGCTATTTGCGCTCACTTAGATTTAGTCATAGCAGAAATTAAAAAAATAGTTCCTCAATTGACTACAGTGCACTTTCTAAGTGACGGTCCAACAACACAGTACAGGAACAAGAAAATGTTTTACCTAATGGGTTGTTATCTCACCAAACAACTAAAGGTTAATACCTTGAGATGGCACTACAGTGAAAGTGGACATGGCAAAGGGGCGCCCGATGGGGTTGGGGGTTATATAAAACGACACGCGGATCGACTTGTTGCCCAAGGGAAAGATATCTCTAGTTTGGAAGCATTGTTGCAAGTTTTTAATGAATCTTCAACTAAAGTTTTGTGATTAGAAAAAAGCACTATTCTTGCGATCGATAGTCTTTTACCTATAAGTCTACCTACATTCAAAGGTACAATGAAATGCCACGAAATATGTTGGTCTCGATCTTCTCCAAATGTTATGTTAGTAAGAAATCTGTCCTGCTTGAGCTGTAGGCCAGATGAAACTTGCTGCCACTACGATTTAGGTCAAATTCTGCTGCATTTAGTGAAGGTAAGAAACAACACGATATAAGGGATTAAGTTAATATTTATTTTTTATTTATAGACGATTCCGCAAGTACCGAGGATCGGTTAAGATATGATGACGTCTACCCAACCTCAGATGAGGAAGGCCCTGAAGCAAAAGAAGACACTTCCAGTGAAGAAGATATTCCACTTCAAAAGTATTATCGGAAGAAAATACTAACAAGACTCATTACTACAGATTCTTTCGTTGTTGTAAAACTTCGTGGAAAAAAAATAGTTAGGCATTATGTAGCAAAAATAATTTCAATGGACCAAAATAATGAGTACGTAGTCTCGTTTATGAAAAAAGTCGCTAGTCGCCACTTTGAATTCCCGGAAAAACCCGATATATCTATAATAGAACTGGGTGACATTATGAAAATTCTTAATAAGCCGCATTCTAACGAATTAAAAAACACTTACTTTTTTGAAAATGGTTTAGAGGGTTTCAATCATTTATATTAGGTTAGGTTTTTAATTTAATTTGATAATTTTTTGCGTATATAATAAATCGTTAGTTTAGCTATACTTTTATCGTATTCCTTATTTCGTTGATCCTATTCTTTCCTGGGTTTGTGGCATTGTTCTTGCTACGATTCTCTCCTCCGTTAAGGCTAACCTCTACTCCGTTAGGTGAAAATATTAAAATTTTGTATTTTTGTAAGTACTTCTTATTTGGGAGCTGGGAAACATATTAACATTAATAAAATATCCAATGCTCTATTTTTTAGTATATTAATAAATAAAAAAAATAAATAAAATTAAAAAAAAAATCGAAATAAAAATGTTCTGGTTTTAACGAGAATTACCCATTTACGACGATCCTACCAACTTGCTAATTTTATCGCCATCACATTTTTTAATTGGCCCTAAAGATAACGGACTTAGTATGAACTTAAACGTATCAGAAATTAGGCGCAATGCTATTTTGAAACAGTGGAAGATACGAGAGGCAATAGTGACAAAATTCTGGAAACGTTGGAGTACAGATTATCTTCAGCAACTTGGATCTGCACACTATACTGAACGAAGTTAAGTCCAGGACTATAAAACAAGGAGATGTTGTTCTGGTACATGATCAACACCTTCCTAGGCTTCATTGGAAGATGGTACGAGTAACAGATGTGTATCAAGGAAGAGATGGGCGAGTACGTGCTTGCGAAGTCCAAACGAGCAACGGTGCGAAACTTCGTAGACCATTACAACTTCTTTACCCGTTAGAAGTTGACGCTTGATCGCCGGGGGAGGATGTAAAAAACTATGCACGCTAATGACTTTCTGACCGTGGTGTAATACGATACTTAGACTATAACGAATCGGGATCGGTCTTAAGTGCGGGACAAAATAGAAGTGTTTTACCTAACATTCGAAGAACCACGCGTGCGACCCTTAACGAGACATTTTTAAAATAAAGACTCAGCTAGATAACCATATTTTTTTTTTAAGTTTAACCGTATTTTTTATAGCCATTATATTCATTAAATTTGTTTACGAACCAGCCCGGTTTTTATTTAACGCAATTATCATAATTACCTCATTCAATGGAACTAATTATTCGATATGGAAATTTCGCATCAAAGCCCTAATTGCTGAAGAGGGTGCATCACTTGTACTAGCCGAAAATCCACCTGCTGCACTACCTGAAAATTGGCAACAAATGGAATTAACGGCAAAAGGATGTATTATTGAATATTTAAGTGATGTAATGATCGGCATGATTACCGAAGAAGACACTGCTAGGGAAATATTACGGAAGCTGGACACAATTTACGAATGTAAGAGCTTAGCTACGCAACTTGCAGTGCAAAAGAAATTGCTGAGATTTAAATTTCAACAACATACCCCTTTGATCGAGCATTTAATTACGTTTGATGAGATGCTAGAGTTAACCTCAACTGGTGCTACTTTAACTGAGATGAGTAAAGTAGCTCATTTGCTCTTAACATTGCCACCTTCATATGATGGGATAGTGACAGCAACTGAAACATTGTCAGAAGACTCTATTAACTTAGCTTTTGTGAAAACCCGGTTGTTGAATCAAGAAACAAAACTACGACAGGAGAGTGGCTACACAAGTAGCAAAGTTTTACAAGTAGAGACAACAGTGAAACCAACATTTAAAAACAAAAGGTTCCACCCTTCCAAAACAAGAAATAAATATAACAACAAACCTAATTATAAGGCAAGAAAATATTACCACAACAGAGGTAGCCATTCAAAGAACCGTTTTATTTTTATGAAATGTGACCACTGTGGTAGAACGAATCACACCAAAGCTAATTGTTTCTATTATAAAGATCGACAAGAGAACAACACTAACAACAGAACTCTACACACAATCCAAACACATGAAGAGAAGCCAAGTTTTGCATTCATGATGTCGAGTGATACATTGCATACTCAAACACGTCAAAATAACACCATCAAGTTTCTTCTGGATTCAGGAGCCACTGATCACATCATAAATCAACGCCACTATTTTACCAGTTTCATGGAATTAACCAAACCATGAGAGATATCCGTTGCAAAGAATAATACATCAATCAAAGCACACCTGAAAGGCGATATTAACATTACCACTAACATGGGCATTCAAGGGACATTGGAAAATGTGCTGTTCACCCCAGAAGTTGCCTACAATCTACTCTCGGTGCGGCGCATGCAAGAGGCTGGTATGACTGTACTTTTCTCTGTAGATGGAGTGACAATTAGTCAAGGAGGTAAAAGTATTATCACTGGTAAGGCAAATAAACTAATAATTATAATTGTCAAAATTAACAGAAATTTGAGCTTCACCATAAACCAAATAAATGTTTATAAAAATAGAGCCCCCTATAAAAACTATAAATTATGGCATGAGCGCTTAGGTCATATAAGCAAAAATAAATTCTTAGAAATTAAAAATCAAAATTATCATGACCAATTAAATAATATAAATCCAACATCAGATTTATGTGAAGCGTGTATATACGGAAAACAAACATGTTTCCCTTTTGCTAAAAATTAAGATAACTCATATGTTCAAAGACCATTATTTATCATTCATCCAGATATTTGTGGGCCTATATCTCCACCAACAATAGACAATAAAAATTAGTTTATAACATTTATTGATGAATTCACTCATTATACTGTTACCTACTTAATGACATACCGGGTGTTGCATCGTCGAGCGGGACATAGGAAATCCCATGTAATTTTAATTGGGGTCAATTATTGGCTTCCCTAATTATTTTAGAGAAAAATTCTATTTAGGTTTATTAAAGAGCACTAAAACCCACATTCAAAAGAATAACTTTAGATATTTTTGATAAGCCCGTTTACGGGTTATCGCCGATTTCTTTTTAACTATTTCTCCTTTTTATGGCCCCGTATTTGCGGGCACCAGTCAAGGTAAAAGATGACTGTCAAATAAAGTTGTCATTTTGAAATGTGTGCTTTATTGTTATAAAAACTCGTACATCGAAAATATTAGCCATGAATTACACTTCTGAAGAAAAAATATTGATGATTAAATGGTATTATCAAGGAAATAGTTATCAAAATGTGTCAGACATGTTTGCTGCTCTGTATCCGAATAGACCGATACCTGCAAAATCTACAGTCGAAAGGACTATCAAGAAATTTGAGACAAAAGGCACTGTAATAAATAACTGCAGATGTGAAGAAAGGCAGGAACAAAGAAGAGATGCAAGAAATGATAGGGACTTGCAAGTTTTATTGTGCGTGGAAGAAAATGATGGGAAGATCAGCACAAGGAAACTTGAGGATGACATAGGATTAGATCACACCACAGCGTTACGAGCTTTGAAACGACGAATATTATTCATACAAATATGAAAAGCACCAAGAGCTAAGAGATAGGGACGAAATACGACGACAGGAGTTTTGTTTTGGTATGATGGAAAGAGCAAACATGGATAGGGAATTTTTAAAAAACATTTGTTTCACTGACGAATGCACATTTACCTTAAACAATGAACCCAATGTTCAAAATTATCGATATTGGAGCAAAGAAAACCAACACAGGTTTGTGGAAAAAAGGACGCAATATCCACAAAAAGTTAATGTATGGGCTGGGATTTTCGGAGAAAATATTATCGGGCCATTGTTTCTTACACGAAATTTAAATGCAGAATATTTTTTGGAACTACTTGAAGATCATATTTTACCTACTTTACATGATGCCGCCAGGGAAAATCAGGAAGTTTGGTACCAAATGGATGGCTGCCCGGCACATAGTACCCTGGCTGTCCGGGAATATTTAAACCGTGCTTTTAATGGAAATGTTATTGGCTTAAATCATACAGTAAATTGGCCAGCCAGGTCTCCTGATTTATCGCCAAATGATTTCTTTCTCTGGGGCCATTTAAAAAACAGGATATACAAAGATAAAAAATACCCAAATCTAGACGAGTTAAAAAATGCTATTTCTGCCGAATGCAATAGAATTTCAGTTTACCAACTAGCGAATGTAAGAAGAGAATTTTATGATCGCCTCGGTTATTGTCTAGCAGTCAATGGAGGAATATTTGAACATCTTCTTAAATCCTAAAGTTCTAACAATTTAATAGTACGTACCTATTAATTAGTAAAATATTGAAACATGTAAAATGTCATAATTAATTAACCTTGTAATTGGATACTTTATTTTAGTTTTATTCAGATTAATTTGTACTCATAAATACACCTTTAATATTTTCGATGTACGAGTTTTTATAACAATAAAGCACACATTTCAAAATGACAACTTTATTTGACAGTCATCTTTTCCCTTGACTGGTGCCCGCAAATACGGGGCCATAAAAAGGAGAAATAGTTAAAAAGAAATCGGCGATAACCCGTAAACGGGCTCATCAAAAATATCTAAAGTTATTCTTTTTAGTGCTCTTTAATAAACCTAAATAGAATTTTTCTCTAAAATAATTAGGGAAGCCAATAATTGACCCCATTTAAAATTACATGGGATTTCCTATGTCCCGCTCGACGATGCAACACCCGGTATAAATCGGAAACATCTAAAATTTTTCGAGACTTTGTTTTAAAATGTGAAGCTCAATTTGCGTTAAAAGTAGCATTTTTATATTGTGATACTGGTCGTGAATATTTATCCAATGAAATGAAATCATTCTGTAAAGAAAAAGGTATAACTTTTCATTTAACCATTCCATATACTCCCCAGCAAAATTCTGTTGCGGAGAGAATGAACAGAACTCTTACAGAAAAAGCGAGAGCCATGATACATGGTGCTAATTTAAATATCTGTTTTTGGGGCGAAGCAATTTTAAGCGCCACCTATATCTTAAATTTAACGCCAACAAATGCACTTAAACAAAAGGGAACACCTTATGAACTGTGGCATAATAAAAAGCCCAGATTAAACCTCTTAAAGGTTTTTGACTCTACTGCTTTTATTCATAATAAAAATAGAAAATCAAAGTTCGAACAAAAATCAACAAAAGGTATACTGGTAGGCTATGAACCTAATGGCTATAAAATGTTTGACCCTGAAACCCATAAATTTTTAATAGCTCGAGATGTCATTTTTGATGAAATCACTTTTAATACTTCAAGGCCTAAAATTGACCTTGACGAAGGGTTTCAAGTTCAAGTGCAAGGCTCCGACGGTATTAAAATATCTAAAACTGATGAAAACCCGGTACCGATTATTTTTCATAAACCATCGGAATTAAAGGCAGATAATACCAAAACTGTCATTGAAACCGAGGATAAAAATCAGTGTAAACAAAATACCGAACAAAAATCTGAGACAACCATTAAGGAACTCAGACGGAGCGAGAGACTAATAAATCTTCCTAAAATTTCATATATTGAAAATGAAATAAGCAGTTTTATGAGTGCACAATTGTCTCTCTTACCAACACCCACTTGTTTTAAAGAAATAAGCACTCGAGCTGATAAAAATGAATGGGAGAAGGCCATAAATGAAGAAATTCAATCCTTGTTAAATAACAAAACGTGGACTCTAGTACCTAAGCCCGAAAACAAAAATATTGTTGACTGTAAATGGGTTAAAATATAAGGCGCGGTTAGTAGCCAGAGGTTTTAGTCAACAGTATCTTCTAGACTATTGTAAAAGTCACCCCAATAATTGTTTATTTCTTCATTGGTCAAAACAATAACAACACACTTATAACAACTCGTTTATTAGCAAAAACAAGGCACAACTGATAAACAAACTAAATTAAAAGGCCTTCTTTAATGAAAAAGGAATTTGGAAATTATCCATGTTAATGAAGCAACTAAACCGCTGGCTTGCTCCGGATCGCGAGCTCAAGTGCCGCCCGTCGACGACTTTCCAGACAATGTGATTCATCGGTACCGGCAGTGGCGTCGATTTTTGAACCTGGCTCTAACACGGCCTGACTGACTACTGTTTCGTTCTCGAAACATTCTCCTGCTGTGGGAAGGTCTTCCTCTGTAAAATATCAATAAACATGGTCTTAGTCTCATGAAAACTACTACAACTATTGGCTATATGTTAGCAATGCCAATATGTACATCATTCTCAAAACTACAATGCAATGGATGTATGCTGACTCCATGCATAAAAATAAGAAGACATGGAAGTATGCTGACCCCAAGCTTCAAGATATTCTTTCAATCTTTTAAGACGAGAGAAATGGATGTATGCTGACCCCATTCTCAAAATACAATGCAATGGATGTATGCTGACTCCATGCATAAAAAAATAAGAAGACATGGAAGTATGCTGACCCCAAGCTTCAAGGTATTCTTTCAATCTTATGAAACAAGAGAAATGGATGTATGCTGACCCCATTCTCAAGATACAATGCAATGGATGTATGCTGACTGCATGCATTAAAAATAAGAAGACATGGAAGTATGCTGACCCAAACTTCAAGATATTCTTTCAATCTTATAAAACGAGAAAAATGGATGTATGCTGACTCCATGCATAAAAAAATAAGAAGACATGGAAGTATGCTGACCCCATTCTCAAAATACAATGCAATGGATGTATGCTGACTCCATGCATTAACACTAATACAAAAAAAAACATAAATAAAAATAAAAAAATATATGTTTGCTTTGCTTTACTTTCGTTTTTTAAAAATAAAATGTATTTAATCATTTAGATCTGTGGCTAATGACCAATTACAAGTCTTAACTACTCCTTCGCTGCCTTGATGATTTTATGCTTATCAACACCAATTCTTATTATTAAATTATTATTTCATATGAACCCAAGAATTCAAAATCCGCTTTGCTCGCATGTAATAAGACAAAGTTACCCACTTGAAAATGTACAGTATCGCGCCTTTGTTTATTTAAGTTATCTATTGCTTTATTTTCGGCTTGAAGTTTTTCGATAACTCTTTGTCGATCCAAATGAATATTACGAACTGGTGACAGGTCTAGGAAAAGGTCATTAAATGCTGCTTGTATTAGTAAAGTTAGGCTTGCAGTGGGGTAGAATTTATATATTTGGGAGGTAAAGATAACAACTAATTGAATTTACCACAAAACGTTCGGCCATTCTGTTTTAATGTAATAAAATGGAATTCATCGTTTTATCAGTACCATCTCTATCCGTTACTGCCGCAAGACGGCTATCAGCAAATAAATTACAACTGATAATAATGCATAATTTAAATAAATCGATAGGACTAGCAGAAATCTTAGTCGAGTATCTTGACCTGTAATTTTTACTTCAACTTTCAATTTGAATTTCGAAATAAAAGTATCAAGTGTTATTGTTATGCCTGTTATGGAAAATT
The DNA here is from genome assembly GCA_963920685.1 of Polydrusus tereticollis. NCBI lineage: Eukaryota > Metazoa > Arthropoda > Insecta > Coleoptera > Curculionidae > Polydrusus > Polydrusus tereticollis. The sequence continues at coordinate 49,065,710 of OY987335.1, read as the reverse complement.
CATGTAAAATTAATTTGAGCTTAAACTCATTTTAACTGTGTCCGTCTCCCTATTTAATCTTTGAGGGTACATAAAATATAAGATCTGTGTGTTTTTTACTAATTTTATTTTAAATCTAATTCTATTATTTTCCCTACATAATGGGACGAACATAACACAAGTTGACGGGACATTAGGTCTCCAATAATTAATTTTACAAATGAAATTTCAACATTATAATTTCTCATAAAACGCTAACACAAATCTTTCTCTTTTCTTCTACAAAATAAAATAAAAAAAACTTTTATAACATGACCTAGAATGTCCAAAAGATTCTTTTTATATATCCTAACTTATGACTTTCAAATGACGAATATCTTCCTTTGTAAATTCGACCACAAATTGACAGTCTTCACAGAAATTTTGAATTAAATATAACATTTCATTTTTCATTTACAATTTCAGTATGCTGATTGCATTCAATTTTTAAATATCTTGTCAAAATATTTTTAAAACAAAAAGCTCCATCAGCGTCACTTTCCACCAACAGTTTTCTCTCTACTGCTAATAATAATTGCAGCACTACTTTTGTCTCCTGAAGATGAAGGTTACTACCTTCGAAACATGTAGAGACGTTTTAATTTTAAAATTGAGCCTTTGATAGCTCACTATTAAATTAGTGGAGAAAGACTTTTTGACTTTCTTTCCCCTTTTCCCTATATTTCAACTCCACTTCAAGAATGGACTATTTCTTTAAATTAAACCTTTCAGCAAAATTATCAGACATAAGAGATACATCAGCCCATCAATTTTATTAAACCCATATACATTTGTTTATCGATATTTATCTTTGTTGGCACACTCTATTTCTCATTTAAGATAAAGTTGACATTACGCCTTTTCTCTATGGAACTCTTAAGAAAACAATTTTCAATCACATGCCCAAGCTTAAAGCAGAAACTACATTTGTTATCTTTAGAGAAATTATTAGAATGTTTGGGTTCGGTTTCATTATGAATGGGCTGCTTTATATGAGTATTAAATTTAAAAGGTTTGTTATTTTTAAAACGCTTTAAAGGTTTTCGAGAGGAACAGTGGCGTTGAGTGTGACCAATATATGACCACATTTATAGCAGGACAATTTCGATTTGAATAAATTTGGTTTCTCATGGAGACGTTTTGGGGAAACCATTGTTTTAGACTTACTATTAACAATGTTATCAATGGCGTCAGATTTAGGGACATTACTTAAATATGCAATTAAATCTAAAAAATTAAAAATTGAATTAAAATCTCACATAGTGACTGATTCCTGTACTTTATTATCATGAATGCCCTAAATAATTAATTCAATTAGGTCAGAAGTACCCCATTGTGCACGTACCTACGTTCTTTAATAAAGCTACTCTTTTTATGAATATATGCAGTATATGTGTTGCACAACGAACTATTAAAAATAGATGCTTTATATAGCAAACGGCCAAGAAATTTTCTTTGTGGAAATGATTCTAAAAAATCGTTTTTAAAATTATCTCAATTTCTCACTGACGGAGATCAATTCTCAAACCAAGTCTTAGCATCCCCTAGTAAAAAAAAATGTCCAACTCTTACCAGTACTTGCAGATCTGACCATTCAAATTCTCTTTATATTTGTTCAACCTGTTAAATCCAAACCTTTTAACCATCGACATCTGGTCGAAAAAGAGGCAAATCCACCTGTTCTGGGGCAGTTCTGCTACATCTCAAATTTAGCAACATTTCTTGTAGCAGCTCCTCCATGGTGTCGTAATTGCTTCAGTGGATACGTGAACAGGATCCCACTTCTGATGTAAAAGTCCCCCCAATAATTGTTTATTTCTTCATTGGTCAAAACAATAACAACACACTTATAACAACTTGTTTATTAGCAAAAACAAGGCACAACTGATAAACAAACTAAATTAAAAGGCCTTGTTCAATGAAAAAGGAATTTGGAAATTATCCATGTTAATGAAGAAACTAAACCGCTGGCTTGCTCCGGATCGCGAGCTCAAGTGCCGCCCGTCGACGACTTTCCAGACAATGTGATTCATCGGTACCGGCAGTGGCGTCGATTTTCGAACCTGGCTCTAACACTATAATGAAATTTTTGCGCCAGTAGCTCGAATATCAACTTTCAGAATTTTTTTAGCCATTGCCAATCAATTTAATTTGTATATTCACCAAATGGACGTTAAAACGGCATACCTTAATGGCATATTAAAAGAAGAAATATATATGAAAGTTCCCGAGGGAATAAAGGCTAAAAATGGATATGTATGTAAATTAAATAAATCGTTATATGGGTTAAAACAATCAGCAAGATGCTGGTATGAGCATTTTGATGACATACTAAAACAACATAACTTTAAAAATTCGAGTGTCGATCATTGTTTATACTTCTTAGATAAAGGTCAGTTCGAATCTAGCTATCAAGGCATACGGTCGATTTCGGTAGTAAATTTTTTGCGACTAAAGTCGACATTCCTTGCGATAAAGATAGAATTAATATTTTACGCGAAGTAAATTTCTCGTTTAAAAATACATGAGTGTCTGTAAGGGGGGGAGACCCCCTGATGATTTAGGTCCTTCAGGGGCTATTACAGGGTTGAGTAGTAAAATGGAGAGTATGGATTACCAAGGAAATGCCGCAGAGAAAGTGGTAAAACCAACAGAAAATATTAAAAACAAACAGGTATCAAAAATTCAATTCCTTTATGAAAACACAGATCTTCCACCATTCCTAGTACTAATAGAAAATAGATCAACGGACTTTAAAGGTAAGCTAAATCCTATTAAAGTTAATGATATCATATACTCGTGCCACCCAGAATTAGACAACAAAATCAAAGAAATTGAATCCATAGGGCGCAATAGAATACGGGTGCAGTGCAAAGATACTAAAACAGCAAATAACTTGATAGAATCTAAGTATCTTAAAGAAAAAGACTTGGATGTCTATATACCAAAATCGTCAATATTAAAACAGGGGGTGATTAGGGATATTGATGTCGATATTTCTGAGGAATCACTTAAAAACAGAATTAAAAAATTTGACGAACATTGTAAATTTTCGGTACACAACGTTAAAAGAATGTCAAAAGTTATTATTGATAAAAAAGACAATCAAAAGAAAATTGTACAAACAAAGTCTATTATTATTACTTTTAAAACTCAAACTTTGCCCAAATATGTAGCGTTAGGCCATGTTAGATTAGAAGTGAACCCTTACGTGCAAAGGGTTATTCTATGTTTTTTTTTTTTTTTTTTTTTTATGATAAGGCACAGCACTACAGGATAAATCCTTTATGGCGCTCTAGGAGCGGTGCGTGTGCGCAGGAAACGATTCACGTTGGTCTTGAATCTTTGGAGATTATACTCGTTGGGGAACACGATCTCAGGGAGGCCGTTCCAGAGTGATGACGTTCTCCAGATGAAAGAATTTTGAAACAGTGTCGTTCGAGGGACACTAAGCTGAACCACGTACTGGTGGGCTGCAGTGGCTCGTCGCGTATTTCTACCATGCACCGCTCTGGGTGGTATTAAGCGGGCAACCTCGGTTGAACACTTGCCATAAAAATATTTGTAAAATAGACTCAAGTCGCCAACCTGCCTTCGATGTTCAAGGCTTTCCAGGTTGTTTGTCAGACTATGGTCACCGATCAAGCGAATGGCTCTTCTTTGAATGGAATCTAGCAATCTCAGGGTATGTTTAGGAGCAGAGCCCCAAATATGCGAACAGTACTCCAGTGATGGTCGAATTTGGGCTTTATAGAGCATCAAAAGTTGTTGGGGTGTATAGAGGTTCTTTGTCCGGAAAAGTACTCCAAGCTTCTGCGAGGCTGCCTTAGCAATGGCCGCAACGTGACTATGCCAAGACATATGACTATCCAAATTAACGCCCAATAAATGAATTGATGAAGTCAAGGGAATTGGGTGTCCCGCCATAACTATATCCGGTTCTTCAACATTAACTTTTTTAGAAAAAACTGCCGCCTGGGTCTTTTTAGCGTTAAATTCTACTTGGTTACTGTCACCCCAAGACAGAATTTCTTCCAGGTCTTTGTTGAGATGTGAGACCTCTTGCTGCCTATAGAGATGTGCATTAGCAGCCGATGTCCGAGCATCCAAAGTAAAAGATGAAACAAGTGTGCTGTCATCAACGAAGCTATATATAGGATTTTTAGTTTTTTCCAAAAGATCGTTAATGTATAGTAAGAAAAGGGTGGGCGACAATATAGAACCTTGAGGGACTCCGGCGTTGATGTTAAATGTGTCTGAAAGAAATCCGTCCATTGCCACTCGCAGAGAACGGTCTTTAAGAAAGCTCGACAGCCATGAACAAAATTGAACCGGCATTCCGTATGCTCTTACTTTAGTTAGGAGCCCCTCATGCCATACTCGGTCAAAAGCCTTGGAAATGTCCAGTGCTACCGCCCGGGACTCCCCATGGTGTTCTATTGCGTTGTTCCAAACATGAGTGACATAAGCGAGAAGGTCTCCTGTTGATCTAGACTTACGGAATCCATATTGGCGGTCACTAATAATGTTGAAGCCTTCCAGGTATTTTAGTAATTTTTCGTTGATAGCCTTCTCCATAACTTTTGATATAACCGAAAGCAATGCGACTGGACGATAGTTGTTTGGCAAAGTCTTCTTGCCTTTTTTGGGTATGGGCTGGACTCTCGCAGTTTTCCAGCAAGAAGGAAATATTCCTTTTTTGTAGGATAAGTTAAAAAGCCTACAAAATACCGGTGTCAGTTCGTCAGTGCATGTCTTAATTACAATGACTGGAATATCGTCAGGACCAGAAGCCTTTTTAGTGTCGAGACTCCTCAAGATTCGTTTAACATGGCGGTGGCGAAAGACAATATCGGGCATTCTCGATTCTACATGGGTAATTTTCGGTGGAGTACTTCCCTGAAAATTTACCGTTGAATGTGAAGAGAATAGTTCCGCCAGTAAGTTTGCTTTTTCCTGTGCTTTGGTCGCAATGGTGCCATCAGAACGTGTTAGAGGTGGAATGGTTGACTTGGTAAAGTTCTGACTGACGGCCTTAGCTACCGACCAAAATGATTTTGAGCCGCTAGGACATTCAAGAAGTTTGTCTCTGATCCTCTGGTTGTGTGCTTCTTTGCTTTGGTTTATCGTTTGCTTGCATTGGTTTCGAGCGTTAACAAAGATGGTACGATTTTCGGCGGTAGGATTTTTACGCCATTGTCGGTAGTAATAATTTTTTGATTTAACAGCTCGTTCGCAATTTTTGGTAAACCAAGGCTTGCCGTTAGAAGGGCACTTTTTTGAGAAAGGGATGAAGGCTTCCATGCCAGTAAGGATAACCTCCGATATTTCTGTTGCACAGATGGATGGATCATCAGAGGTAAAACAAACGTCCCGCCAAGGAAAGGTTTGAAAATGGTCCCTTAGGTCCTCCCATTACAACTGTTTTCGATACGGACATACTAGTAAACAGTGTAGAAGTAAAATGCGTTGTTTGAAATGTACAGGCGATCACAAATTAGAAGAATGCAATAATGCGGAAAAGGAAATTACATGCTTCCATTGTAAAGGCTCGCACGCCACAAACGAATCTAAAAAATGCGCGGAATTTTCTAGGCAAAAAGACATTAAATCAGCAATGGCTAATCAAAATCTTACGTATAAGAAAGCAGAACAACGTTTTCCCCAAATTTCTTATGCATCTATTGTAGCAAGAAATCTAGACAACGACGTTAACCTCAGTCAGCTTGACGAAATATTAGCAAATAGTTCTTAACCCTCAAATAGCCGCAGCAAGCAAACATCTTCTTCTTATTTTACACAAATAAAAGCTCCTATAAAAAGAACAAGGCCCTCATCACCTAATATAGTCCTAGACCAACATAAACAAATATTATCTCAAAGCTTTTCTTCCCAGAGTAAGAGCAACCTACTAAATGATATCACATATCAATCTAATTTAAACCATATAAGGAATCAACAAAGCACAACATCCCATAAAGATTTAAACTTTAACGAAATGTTCGAATTAGTTATCTCAGTCTTAAATATATTAAGACAAAAAAATACGTTTGATATTAATAAACAAGAATTTGCAAATCTCATAAATTCGAAACTCTTATCTAGTTCATCTTATCTACCACAGTAAATCAGTAAAAAATGGAAAATCTTAATATTTGCCAATGGAACTGTCGTTCAGCTATGTCTAACAAGGCACACTTAGAAATTCTACTGCATCAAAATAAAATAAGTATTGCATTATTATCGGAGACGTGGTTTAAGCCAGGCCATTATATATCGTTCCCGGGATATAATGTTGTTAGAAAGGATCGAAATGATGGTAAAGGCGGAGTAGCCATTTTGTTAAAACAAAACATCCAATTTTCCGAAGTTTCAGGAATGTATTTTCCCAATATTGAGTATGTATATGTTAAGATCCCAGTAAGTAATAGTTCTTGTTTATCTCTTGTTTCGCTTTATGTTAAGCCACATTCTAGAATATCCAGCTATAATTGGAATAGATTTTTTGCCTTATTTGAAAAGCCGCTGTTAATATGCGGTGATTTTAATGCTCAACACTCTGCATGGGGATGTCGTGAAAGCGATGCTGCGGGGAACTCCTTATTAGATTCAATAAATGACAATAACCTAATTTTCTTGAATAATGGTTCATTCACACGACTGCACCCATCAGGTGGAAATAACTCTGCCATTGATATTTCACTAGCTTCCCCATGTATACAGGATAAACTAGAATGGAGCACTTTGGACGATCCTTATGGATCGGACCATTTACCTATAAAAATTACTTGCCAGATTTCACCTAGGTTTGTGTCTAGTTCTATTCACAAAAAATGGAATACAAATAAAGCTGACTGGAGATTATTTTTTATAGAATCAACTTTAAAATTTTCTGAGAATGACATTATACAATATGATCAGTTCACTAAGACATTAAATGAAATTTTGGAAAAATCCGTGCCGGCCAATCCAATAAATAAAGTGAAGAGAAGTGGAGGCAAGCCATGGTGGAATGAAAAATGTAATGATGTAGTAAAAGAACGGAAACAATTTTACACACTGTACAAATTAAACCCAAACTTAGATAACCTAATTAGATATAAAAAATCAGACGCTCAAGCAAAAAAAGTTATTAAAGAAGTCAAGAGGGAAAATTGGAGGTCATTTTGTCTCTCAATCAATCAAAACACTCCAATCTCTGATGTTTGGAGAAAAGTAAATAGTTATAAGAACAGGGCACAAGAAAATAGACTCCCAATTCTGTTAACAGATTCATGGATTGAAGAGTTTCATAACAAATTAGCCCCACCATCTGTAAGTTTTCCACCAAAAAATACCTTATTAAACGACAACCCAGAGCAGTTCTTAGTCAAACCTTTCAGCTTAAATGAACTAACTAGAGCATTGAAACAAAATAACAACTCCGCTCCAGGAAAGGATCAACTACAGTATTCAATGTTATTCAATTTAGCATATACCGCAAAATTTCAACTATTACAAATATTTAATGAGATATTTTCGGGGGCCCAACCAGTTCCGGAAACCTGGAAGGAATATATAGTCGTTCCCATTAGGAAACCTGGAAAAGCGGCAGGCTCTGCTGTATCTTACAGGCCGATTGCACTAGCTTTGGTGGTATAGACAGACCTTGTTTTCTCTAGCTTCATGTGTTCTTAAATCATACGAACGAATTCTAAAAAATCGACTGGAATTTTGGTTGGTAAAAAATCAATTATTTCCGAAAACCCAGTTCGGTTTCAGAAGAGGAACTTCTACTCAGGAAGCCATAGCTAACTTGGTGACAGATATACAAATAGGTTATACAAAGAAACAGTGCACATCTGCCCTCTTCGTGGACATTCAAGGAGCATATGACAATGTTGCCTACAATATACTTGCTGACAAAATGAGTAAAATAGGAATCCCGCACAAAATTGTCAAAAATCTATTTGACATATACCACTCCCGACAGATTTACATTCGCACCAACGACGGAATAACTGGAGCAAAAGAAGCAAGGATCGGACTCCCACAAGGTAGCATTTTAAGTCCAATTCTCTACACAATTTACACTCATGACTTGGAAAACACTGTGGAGGACAACATCAAAATTTTACAATTTGCCGACGATATATGTATATACACGACAGAAAAATCTTCAGAAAAATGCATTGAAAAGCTGCAAGATCCCTTTGGAAATATTTTAAATTGGCTTCAAGATAATGGGCTCAGTGTATCAAAAGAAAAAACAGTGTTATGTAGTTTTTCTAAAAGTCGGAATCAAGAACCAAATGAAATCGAACTAGGGGGTATAACAATTCCACAAAAGAGTACAGTAAAATACTTAGGGCTTTATCTGGACAGAAAATTAAACTGGAAGGATCACATTCAATATCTCATAAAAAGAACAGAAAATAGTATGAACATCATTCGAGCATTTACTCACAAAAAATGGGGAGCTGATCCAAACATTGCTCTGCTATTCTATAGAGCTTTTGTTCGATCGATTATTGACTATTCTAGTATATTCTATGGAGCAGCAGCTGAATCTCACTTAAGAAAAATTGAAAGTATCAAAAATAAATGTATTAGGCAAAGTATTGGACTCCTTAAAAGTACACCCATATCGGTAATGGAAGCGGAGACAAAAGAACCACCCTTAAAATTACGAAGAAGTTTTATATCGGACAAATTTACACTAAAGTTAATATCTAAAAATAGCATCCTAGTAAGTAAAACAAATCAGCTATCAATTCTATGTTTCACACATCCTTATTGGAAAGTAAAAAAATTACCATTGATGGTAGAGAGTTATTCCTGGATAACCCAGAACAAAGAATTAATACATAGTAGTGGCACACTACCTTACTTTTAATTAAATTTTGAAGTCTTCGATATTAGGCCGCCAGTAATTATCCTAAATAATGACGAAGACAACCAACTGAGTGCAAAATATAGTTTCTTAAAAGAACAGGCTACTATCTGGAAAACACATGAACAAATATTCACTGATGGATCAGTATTAGCAAAAAAAACCGGCTGTGCTTTCTACCACAAAAATACTAACACTACCAAGAAATTTAAGTTGCCTGACGGTTCTTCCATATATTCGGCCGAACTCTGGGCTATCCTGGAATCACTTAAGTATTGCAGGGATTATAATGGTAACTATAAATTTGTTATTTTTTCAGACAGTAGGAGCTCTCTAACAAAAATCTTAAATAGTATAAATGTTGCTCCTGCTAATTACCTCATTAGCGAAATACTGAATCTCTATGGCATCTTGAGAGATTTAAACAAGCAAGTTTCATTTGTATGGGTTAGAGCTCATATCGGCATACCTGAAAATGAATTAGCGGACAAAGCCGCGAAAGAAGCTACGACTATCGGCTCTCAAACGAATTTTAAAATTCCATATACAGACATAGTAAGTCGAGCTAAAACAAGAATATTAAACAATTGGCAGGAGCAATATATAAATTCAGATAAGGGACTTCGGTATAAAAATAATTTCCCAAATTTACGTAAAAAAACATGGTTTTGTAAGGAATCAAATAAAAACTTTGTCAGAATTATTTCTCGGATCAGGACTTTTCATGCCTTGTATCCCAAGCATGCAAAACGAATCGGTTTGCAGGATGGGGAAGACTGTGAATGTGGCGAAACAGGAGATCTTGAACATTATGTATTTAGTTGTAATAGACTTAAAAATTTTAGAGATAAACTATATAACAATTTGAAAGGATTGGTTCAAATCCCATTCAACTTAAACTATTTAATAGCACTTAGTAATATAAATGTATATTGAATTTTGTATCAATTCATACTGGAAGCTCAAATAAAATTATGAAAAAAAAAAAAAAAAAAAGAAAAACACAAACAAACAAAAACAACATAGTGCATATTACTTAAATAAAAAAAAAAAAAACAGAAAGCAAACAAAACAAAAAAAAAATTTAATAAAAAAATAAATAAATAAATAAAAAAAAAAAAAGAAAAAGAAATGTAAAAATAAAAATACAACATCGCAAATCTCAAATAAATATAACGGTATTATAGAATAGGTATGTTATAATAGAGTTTATGTAAAAAAGAAAACAGAAATATCGGAAAATTGGATATAAACGAGAGACATGAGAAATGAAATTCTTGAACAAAGAGAGATGCTGGCCATTTGGTTTTACCAGAGCCACAAACATACATACATACATACATAGATAAAGGTAATATTAGAGAAAATGTTTACGTAATACTATATGTAGACGACTTAGCAATCGCTACAGGAAATATGGATACACTGTTAAGTTTTAAATCGTATTTGAAAAATAGATTTAGCATGGTTGACCTTAATGAAATAAAGTATTTTTTAGGAATTAATATTCCAATGCAAGAAACTCAAATTTCTTTACTACTTGATAACTTTAGTATGAGTGATTGTAACCCAGTTAAAACACCTCTTCCAATAAAATTAGGTTATCAAGCATTAAATTCCGATGAGCCTTATGATGCCCCATGCCGAAATTTAATAGGTTGTTTAATGTATGCTGCGTTATGGACTCGTCCAGATTTGTGTACGGCTGTTAATTTACTTAGTCGTTATCAAAATAAAAATAACAAGGAATTATGGCAATGCATAAAGAGAGTTTTACGGTATATTAAAGGTACTTCAGATTTAAAATTAATTTACACCCGAAATAATTATACCGAACTATTAATTGGCTATGTAGATGCTGATTGGGTAGTAATGAAATAGATCAAAAAAGCACAACTGGATTTTTGTTTAAAATTTTTGACACTTGTTTAATTTCTCGGAAAACTAGAAAACAAAATTCTGTAGCTGCTTCATCTATGGAGGCGGAATATATGGCTATATTTGAAGGGGCGGCGGAACTTTCGGCCCCATATTGGGTAAGGTACCTGCTAGAAATTTTAGGTCAAGTAATCTTGCAAGAAATTTCGGCCCCAAACATTGCAGGTAATGCGAATTGAACCAAAAAGGTGGATTAGATGCCGTGTTAGCGCTGTTTAACCAATATAAGTCTATAAAAGGGGCAAACAATTAATAATAATAATCCCCGGTGAACTTGAAAAAGGCGAATTGGAACCAAAAAGGTGGATTAGATGCCGTGTTAGCGCTGTTTAACCAATATAAGTCTATAAAACCGCATTAGCCGAGTTGCAGGTCAAAAATTGAGTTAGTTCAGGTTAGTTGCATTTTCATTTTATAAATGATTTAAAACACAAAAGATCATAAAAAAATTAAAATGTTATAACGTTAGACCATTGGGGCCGAAAATGCCTGTAATAAAAACATGACCCTTCCATCCCGGGGCCGAAAGTTCCTGTCAAAATCGGGCTGCTACCTGGCCGGGGCCGAAATTTCCTACGCCCATTTGAAGGGGTTAGAGAAGCTTTATGGATTAAATCCTTATTAACCAGTATTAAAATAAATATATTTAAGCCAATAATTTTGTATGAAAATAATAATAATGGTTGTATTTCAATTGCAAATAATCCAGTTGATTATAAACGATCTAAACATATAGATATCAAATACCATTTTACTAGAGAGCAAATCCAAAACAAAACAATAATAATACATTATATTCCTACAGGTCAACAGTTAGCAGATACTTTTACGAAGCAACTTCCAGCTCCGAAGTTCCATAAAATCCTTTTTCATTTGGGACTTAAAAGAACATAACATAATTAGAATGCCAAAAGTTAGTTATTTCTTAAAGCTTTGTGTTTTTGTTCTACCCATATCCTTTAATAACAAGAATTTTTCTACAAATAGCCCTATTTATTTAATAAAATTTAACATGCAAAAGTCATTGTAATATTTCTAGTGATCATACACAGTGAGAACACAGAGTGAATACGTTTTTTTTTCGTGATGTCGTATTGTTTTTGAACAAATATGATCCAAGCACTTTGCTTTTCAGTTATTTTGTATGAGTTGACTTATATATGTGTTTATTTTATATAGGATAAAAAATAAGTCGGGGAAAAATTTAAAACCCTTAACCAACCAACTCTGGCCTTGTTATTTAATATTTCGTAATATTTTTGACCGGCTTCAGTGTACCGGGTGCCCCAATAAATTATATTTGACTTGAACAATATTCATATTAACCCATTCGGGACGGTTGACGTACCGGTACGATTTCCAACGAGGACATTGAGGGCCGAATGCCGTACATGTACTACTTCCTGTGCAATAGCTTTAGACGGCTGCAGTACATGATTTAGGACTTTTGTATTTTTACTGGCCGGGTGCCGTACATATACTACGCTATATCACATTAAACATAACCGAACGCCGTAAATGTACGTCAGAAATATTGTCTTAGAAAGACTGACGCCGTACGGGTACGGCAATCGTAAAAGTCATTCGTAGCAGTACGGCTGACGTACAAGTACGGCATTTTGTTTTTTAAGCCTCTTAATAATAGGCATTTGATTAAATTGTATTATAACTTTATTAAAACGAAACGAATAAGGAGACTAAAAATATTTTGATTCTTAGCAAAAAAAAAATGAACAAGCGGAAACTAATATACCAAAGTTTTAATATAGTTTTTCTTAAAAATGTTTAACAGTGTGAAATTTTTCGAAACATTTCATTGTCATTTTTATCAGCGTCTAAATTTCTATCCAAAATATAGGGCTCTTCTTCATCGGAAGAAGTGTAGTGCTCGTTTTCACTTGGTTCATACTCATCTAATGAGTCATTGTCACTGCTTATACCGTAATCACTTCCAGATTCTCCATTCATTATTCTTTGCGCCTCATATTCTAAGTCCCTTTGGGCAAGCTTTCGACGCAAATCCATGCTCTTAATATTTTTGAAAAATAGCACGTGCACTTAAACAACAATTAAACGTGTAGACGTTAACAAAACAAACAGACTGACCGTCCACATTGCGAGAAACACGTTCTGCGCACCAAGGTCAAGTGACGTAACAGTACGGCAGCCGTCCCACGCCGTTGGATTCACGGTGCCGTCCTACGCGGGAGCGCGCGACTTGTCGGTCCGTCCCGAATGGGTTAAAAGTGGGAAAATATTCAGAACTGTTTTTTTTTTGCATATTAATAATGAAAAGGATTATCTATGAAAATGTGTTCGTAGTGAAGGGTCAATTCTGCTGAAATACGAAAATTCACATATACAGGATGTCCCAAAAAGTAGTTTTTTAATTTATGTGGCTCGAAGCTACTTCGCATTTGTCTTGATTTATTTAAGAACAGGTAATTAAAGGTAAAAAAACAGTGAAAGATTTTCATCTAAATACTTTAAAATAAAAGTGAAACGTCGGCATATGGGGAAAAGTTTTTTCCTTCGTTTTTCTGACCCAAATCCTAACAAAACTTCTTGGAAACATATAGTACTGCGGGTCGCTAACCTCACTAAGTAACTGAAAAATTTTAAGGTATTTTGGACATCAAGATTAGATATATTTAACCATATGTTTTTTCGAGGATATTGAGTGGGAGTATGGAAATAGCGTTGTTTTGAATTTTAAAAAATGGGCAAACAACACTCAAAAACTGGCAAAACAACGAAACCACAGCAAATTTCGTCATCAATGCAGACAAAAGAAGATCCTCCCTACACACATTTTAAGGACATCCAAATGCATTCAGCACTTATTATTAGATAATAATCCTTTTGCTAATACTTGCCATAAAGCTCTTGCAGACTTTCAAAGCAATATACTTGGTTGATATCGAAATAAAACATTTTCATTGGAAAGTAAGTATTTTAGAGGCTGAACTTTCCCAAGTTAAGGAGCTCTTACAAATTAATGTGTTGACCCCCATCTATCAACAATTTGATTTCAATCAAATCAAATTTTACTCAAATCTTTTTAAAAACATCAAAAAGCGCCAAACAAAAAAAGTATAAAAATTTATTCATTAAGCAATCTAATATACCCAAGTTAAATGTCAATTAAAGGTTGTTTGTTAATTTGAGTAAAATCGAAATACCTACCAAGATGCGATCTCTTTTGAGTATGGGTGATAAATTTAATTTACCTTATGATAAAAAACAATTTTCCCCCTGAACAATTTTTAATTGATACTGAAAGCATTTTAACTAAAGTGGAGGATGAAGGCACAAAGATTGAGAAAAGAAATAAAATAATTAATATTTTAACTAACTATAAAAATGAGAAGATGAATTAACCAAAAATAAAATCAAATATCGCGAACAGTTCTCCTAAATTGAAACCACCAAACATTTTATTAAGGATCATCCAGAAATTATAATCACTAAAGCGGACAAGGGTAACTCTACTGTAGTACTCTCAAAAGACGATTATCTAAATAAAAGCCTAAGTATGCTTAGTGATAGTAACACTTACAAAAAATAACCAAAGATCCAACCACCACAATACAAAACAAAAACAACAAATTAATTACTAATTTGGTAACTAAGGGAATCATTGACAAAACTTTTGCAACACGCTTAAAATGCAACAACGGTATTTTTCCAAAAATTTACCTTCTTCCAAAGATTCACAAACCAAACTGCCCATTGAGACCCATTGTTAGCTTTATTGGTTCTCCTATTTACAATTTATCAAAATGGATAAGTGAACTACTGGGCTATGCTTTTGAGAAAGATTACAAGTACGTTAAAGACTGTTTCGAGTTTTTAAATTTTATTAAAACTCGAGTAATTCCTATAGATTACATTCTAGTTTCATTAAATGTTGTCGCACTTTTTACTAACATACCTATAGACTTGACGGTAAATATTATAAAAAAAGTGTTGGAACAAGATTCAAGACTACACTTCCATGACATTGGATGATTTCTTGGAAATTTTTAATTTTTGAGTTGGATCCAGCTATTTTAACTTTAACAACATATTTTATAAACAGATATTCGGTTTAGGTATGGGTAAACTGTATGTCACCTATTTGTGCTGACATAGTGATGTCAGAACTACAAGAGTACTGCCTCAATAAATTAACCTATTCAGTTCCGTTTTTTAAAAGGTATGTAGACGACATTTTAACTGCCATTCCAGCAAACAAGGCTGATACAATTTTAGAAGTTTTTAATTATTTTCACGAGAGACTCAAGTTTACGATCGAGACTGAAACTGACAACAGTATTTCTTTTTTGGATACCAAAATAATTAAAACACAAAATGAACTTTTGGTAGATTGGTTTCATAAGCCAACTTTTTCTGGCAAGGGACTTAAATACTCAGACAATAAACGTTGCCTTTAAAAATGATAATACAGTGGGAAATTTTTCACTAAGCGAAAGACAAAAATTCCTCGACACCTACTCTCTGGAGTGATTTATAAAATCCCTTGCCATGACTGTAGCAAATACTACCTCGGTTAAACTGGCCGATACTTAAAAACTCGCTTGGCTGAACATAAAAGAGACTCACGGAAACTAAATACTATAAATCCCACAGCCTTAGTTCAACATAGCCGAGAACAAAGACATAGTTTTAATTTTGGCAACACATGAATGGTAGGTACTCAACCCTTTTACGGCAAAAGACTTTTGCAAGAAATTATTTGCATAAAAAAATATAATAGTGTCAATACACGCCAAGCTATTGAAAATTTTAGCACTTCCTACTTTAATTTAATTGCAGGGCTGTCAACTTAATTGTTCCCTTATTGTTTTAACGAACATTCTAATATATATAGTCGTCGCCAGATATAAGTGAGATTCCTATAAAAACTGATATTTTTTATCTTCTAAAATCTACCGTCAGTATTTAGACCGGACGCATAGCTTTTCTGAATAGTTTAACAAATATTAAAATAAATTCGTTGTTTGTACAAAATTATTGTTTATATTGATTGCAAAAAATGTATTTTTATCAGTATATAATGTTGTTTTCAGACTTATTAAGTTTTCAACAAAAACTAGAACAATATAGTAGGTCTAAAGTTTATTTAATTTAACATATTCTCCCGCACTAAAAATATTAAATTCAGTTCCCGATTTTTTGGTGTGCCATACTTTAATTATTGTCTTAAGCCTTGTAAAAAAAACGGCCCCAGAGCCGGAGTAGCATTAACAAGTGTGTGTGTGTTTTAATTTGCTATGCGGTCTGGCATGTAAACATTGCGTTGACGTATTTTCATGTTCAGTTTGTTGTTGTACAGTTTGTTGTTGTAAGGTTTGGCGTTATACAGTTTGGTTAGTGCGTTAATTATAAATATATATAATAGTAATAATTATTAATTTAGTGTTTCATTTAGGATTTATGTTCCTTAAGTTAAAATACTTTTGTTCAGTGTTCCTGTTTCTTGATTTTGATAGATTTTATTTTTCTATTGGAAGCCATGGAAGAAGAATTATTGTAAACAGAGGTTCCTTATAGTACTTTATGTAAGTCTATAAACAGAAAATTAACAAAGAAAAAAGGATCCGATTTAGGTAAACCTAAAGATTTGGATTTGGTTACAGCCAAACTATTAAGAAGTTGACTTGAAAAAAAATATATAAATAACGAAGTTCCCATAATAGTAAAAAAACTTCAAGAGCTCAAAAAATTTACAGTCCTTTACAAAGATGCAACCGGGGATGACATTGAAAATGCCGAAGCAGAGTGCAACGCTTGTGACTATTGTGAGATTTGAGATCTGGAAAACTCATAGATTTGAATGTAATATTTAGGTAGTTGATATAAGTTTTATTGATTCATAATATAAAAAATAGTAAAATAAAGGTTATAAACTCTAACGCGCCTCTAAGGTATGGTTTCGCTGGAGCAGTCAGCGGCCGCGGCTGGCGTTCGCGATTAGTAGCTCGGTACTGGTTTATTGCGATTTGTATGTACACGGTTTCACTGCCGCAGCTCAGCGACACAGCGTTCGCCGTCAATTGCAGCGGCTGCGTTCGGACTGCTAGAGAGACCAGTCCAGCCGCGATCGCTCAGCAGAATGCCACAGTTTTCGGCAATTGCTGACGAGTGTTTGATAGAGGAGGTGCAAAAGTACCCCCCTTTATACAACTATGAGAACGAAAATTACAAAAATGTTCTAATGAAAGAAAATGCATGAAAAAAAGTGGCAGCAAGTGTAGGGAAGAACGGTAAACTGTACAAAACCATTCTGTTTATTTTTTAGCATTACATTACATTACAAAGCTTATAATTAGGGTAGACCGGGGCAAGTGCGAAGCCCTTTTTAATAGTTCAAGTTTATTTCCTTCCTCCTTTAAATATACAATATTTATAAAAGTGTCTTTGTAAGAAAGTAATAGTTTAATATGTTTACTTTTCATACTGCATAGGGCACTCATGAATTATTTTTGAGATCTTGAGATTTGAATGACTATTTTTTTTGTACCGAAATTTTACAGTTACCCCAAAAAAGGAAAGTGTAAAATCGGAATACAATTTCCATACATGTTCGCAGAAGTGGTAATGGGAAAGTGTAAATGAAGTTTATATCTCCCATGCCAATTTTTCTTTTTACAGACTTAAAAAAAAATAAAAATCTGGGAAGGTATGAACTTTTTATTGTTGAGAAATACCTACTTAGCTAAACAAATCATAACAACGAAAAATTAAAAGGTACCACTGAAAAATAATAAGTAATCCAAAATAACCCTCAAAAAATTCCTAATAACAAGAATAATATTCTTATAAACGTATTTATCCGTTCAAAACCCAATGTTTGGCTTTAATCTCTAAAACAATAGGAATTATTCCCAAGAAGAAAATATAACAGAAAAGAAACTTAAAGTTTAAAAATTCGAATAATTTTATGGAACTTTGTTAAATATTGTATCTCGCAAATTTCACATCAAAATGAAAACCTCCTCGGCGTGTTACTACCGGTTCAGGTAAACGAGTCACTATATCGTCTAGCTGCACTACATCGCCATCATCGGTGAGTGGCCATAAAAAATTGTCTTTTAATTTTCTAGTAAACTTGATTTCAAAGCCGTTGTCAACAGTGTTTACCTGGCCAATAAAATGTTTGTTTGCTTTTGGTAATGTGTATTTAACCAGTACCCAGTCTTCAATGGAAATATTGTCTTTGTTTATTTTAGAAATCTGATCTTCGTAATCCGATTCTAAAGTGAAACTTTGATCCGATTCCATAAAAGGTACACTTTCATTATCTGATTCACTGGAGCTGGATTCAAATTGATACGGACTTGGCCGACTTTGTTTACTCTTTCGGTCAATTTTCATAGCTGGTTTAGATATAGTAGATAAACTTGTAGAAAGTTTTGACTGACTACTTGCGATAGTACCTGCAATGGTTTGGCCACCTTGAATTAAGCGCTTTCGTTTCCTTGGATTAGAAGAAGGACTGTCGGAACGAATCAAGTAGTAGATCATCAAAACTTACCTTCTTTTCTTGCCGATTTTCGGTTGTAGCTGGTACTACAGCTTCAGTTATAGGATCCTGATGATTATTTAGTATATTTTCTTCATTTTGATCAGAGCTGACAATTACTTTGAGATTGGTGGCACTAGATGCTGATGAAGGAGCTGTAAGTAATTCTGCATTAGATGCTAGTTTCCTTTTAAATGAAGCGCCAGATGTAAAAGGCTTTACTGTTTTTAACATTGACTGTTCGAAAGTAGCGGGTTTCTCTGTTACATTCGGTGCTACAGCATCATGTTCATTCCTTTCAATATCAATGCGTTCTGGCCTCGGTTGTAAATCTGTTACAGATCTTTGATTTTTTAAGTGTTCCTCCCATCTTTTTAGGGCATCGATGTCATACTTTTCTTTAGGAATAACATGTCTATTAAATGGAACAATACCATCCTTTCTGAATCCTGTTCTTATGATTCCGGAATCTACTTAAGCCCAGGTGTTCACTAGCAATGTGGCAAATTCCCTTTTGGTAGTCATTGTCCCTGATGTCGTCTTTGCCATGTTATTACTTCCCTCTCCCATATTGCCTTAAAGGATCTAAACACACTCAAATCGACAGGTTGAAGTAAATGACTTGTATGGGCTGACAGTTTAAGTATATGAATATTTTCTTCTCTCGCGGCTTGAATTAATAAGCAATCCACATGCGAGACATGCCCATCATATATAACAATAATTGGTGCCTGATCACGAACCAAAGGAATAAAAGTCTTTAGAAAGTAATTTCTAAATATTTCGGAGGTCATCCATCCATTGGCGCTGGCTGCATATACGGGGTCTTTGAAGAGGTCTACATTTTATTCTGAAATCCAGGAACTCCATACATTATTGCCTTTAAATATTATCAATGGTGGCAATTTTCTACCACTAGCACTTGCTCCTGCCAGGACGGTTTTATTTTCTCTGCCCGATCCAGCAATTATTCTTGAAGAGGGTTTGCCTCTCGCGCCAACAAATTTAAGACGAGAAGGATCTAAACACAGTGAAGTCTCATCTAAATTGTAAATACATTCAGGACGATCCTGAAGACCCAACTCCAATATAGCCTTTTCCAATAAAACAAAATATTTGTCTTTTATGAATTGGTCCGTAGATTTCTTCCTGCAGTACTCTAAGCTTTGTGTTTTTTTCATACTCAAAGAGTGACGACCCTTCTTTTTTGATGGTACGTTAAATGGCGAACTGTATCTAGAATTTTTAGAATTTGAGTTAATACCGGCACTTGCTGTACTCTATCGAAATCCAGATGAGCCAGACATTCCCAACAATAACTTATGGTACCAGCAAGACGGAGCACCAGCCCATTACACACGCCCGGTGCGTAAGTACTTGGATACAGTCTTTCCTGGCAAGTGGATTGGTCGACGGGGTCCAAAAGAAGGCCGGCAAGGTCACCAGATTTGACCCCGCTAGATTTTTTTCTGTGGGCTATTTAAAATCTAACGTACACTTTACCAGACCTAACAATATTGATGAACTTAAAGCTCGAATAAGGCATGAGGTTAGATTAATAGAGCCCCAGGTAATCCATAACGTTTTGGAAGAATTCAAAGATCGACTTGCATATTGCCAGGAAGTTGGTGGCGGTCAATTTCAACATTTATTGAAATAAAATTTAATATAGTCTATATAAATATTATAGACTAAATAGATAGATGTAAAGAGTTCATTTTTAATTGTAGTTTTCGTACCAGAAAAAATGTCAATATATCGAAAACCGTTGATCTTGGAGATATGGTATGTTATACAAAAAGTGTTTAGAATGTATCGTAGAATTTAAAAATATTATAATATACAGGGTGTTCTATTTAAAAAAATTAATGTTGGCGGTATATGTTCTTCTTGAGACAACCTCTATACACATTTCTTATGTCAAAAAATTCGCAATTAAAAATACTAATCGACACGCCCAAGCATTTTTCCAGAAAATAATCACCTGAATTTTAAACGAATTTATTCCAACCTTTTTGAGCTCACTGTATAACAATAATTGGTGGCTGATCACGAACCAAAGGGATAAAAGTCTTTAGAAAGTAATTTCTAAATATTTCGGAGGTTATCCATCCATTGGCGCTGGCTGCATATACGGTGTCTTTGAAGAGGTCCTCATTTCTTTCTAAAATCCAGGAACTCCATACATTATTGCCTTTAAATATCATCAATGGTGGCAATTTTCTACCACTAGCACTTGCTCCTGCCAGGACGGTTATATTTTCTCTGCCCGGTCCAGCATGCAATAATTCTTGAAGAGGGTTTGCCTTTCGCGCCAACAAATTTAAGACGAGAAAGATCTGTACACAGTGAAGTCTCATCTAAATTGTAAATACATTCAGGACGATCCTGAAGACCCAACTCCAATATAGCCTTTTCCAATAAAACAAAATATTGGTCTATTATGAATGAGTCCATATATTTCTTCCTGCAGTACTCTAAGCTTTGCGGTTTTTTCATACTCAAAGAGTGACTTTGTTTAAACTTTATTAGCCAGTCTGTGCCTGGCATATTGTTCTTAAAAGGATTGGGAATATTATTTAAAGTTACAAAGTCCCGGACTTTTTCTTGAAACTCTCTCAAAGTTAATCCATATCCCCACTTCTCCATTGTTTTTATATTTTTGGCCAGTTGACACTCATCTTGCCAAGAAAGTATTGGAGGTCGGCCCTGTGTCTTGCTTTATTCGCAACGGCGTCCAGTTATTCTACAGTAGATTGTAATGTATGGGATTCTGAATTCCGTACTAGCCATCGACATGGTTAATTGACCTTGATTGACGGCATTTATTGCAGAATTTAATTGCCATAGGCAGCCCTATCGGACTTTCTTTTAAAATTTCGTACCATGACGCCAACTCTCTGTAAAGAATAAAAGCTTTAAGTGTCAGTCCCAACGAACTTTAGCATTCCCAGGAAAATGGGGCAAGTGTAAACTAACCTTTACACTTTCCCCATTACAATTTTCACACATGCCCAACATTATGTTTTTTATGGGGGAAGTGCAAACTTGTTCGTGAGTAAAAACCGCTTTCAGATTTGGTCGGTATATAGGATTTTAAAGCTACAACAATTGACTAAACATAAGAAAATGCAATAAAACTAAAAGTATATTATAAGGTTTTACCTTTGACCAATTTTTTATGGAGATATCACACACTATTCAACGGACCGATTCGGAGGTTATGTTACAAATTACTACTCAGATAGAAAAAAACACCTGGTAACTCGCCGGGAATAGATAATTCAACAGCGCTAATGTATAGTTAGTTGCCTCGAACCACACAGACAAGTAAACTTTCAATATTGCCTGATTGGCGCTCTGATTTTCCACTTTCCCCATTTTTACACGCCCCAGTCTACCCTATACCATATTCAAATCCAAGATTATGCATACGAAGGAAACATTGATCAGTACTTTATGACAACAGTAACTCTATTTCGATTGGTCAAGCGGCAATAAAACTAAAAGGCCCTGGGCGACAGGGTTGAATTTAGTTTACCGGTGATTTTCGCATTATTGCATTATATCGTTTGGTTTTATTGTTTGTTATCAATCTGGATCATGTTCGTTCTTTAAATCAGTCGGGGACTATTAATTTCTATTTGTATACAGGTAAGCTTCTCAGCGGGACTTAGCATACATAGGTTTAATGCTGAATCTTCAAATTCGTAGCTTGTTGAGGTAGAAGGGGTGGTAGACAGCAGCAGAGGTGTGTAGTTTCACAGTACACAGACTTGGTCTATGTGTAGTTTTAATTATTTTGTGATCGTTCTCGGTCAGTTTATTGTGGTGGAGGGGGAAGGGGAGGCTGGGCAGGAGTGAGCCAGTCTCTCGGTAGTCTGTATGATTTAAGTGGGTTTGCGTGAATGTGTGATTGTATGATCGGCGGATTTAGGGAAACGTCTGTCCGTTTGTAGTAGTTGATAATAAGTTTGTCAATATGTTCAGCAATTGTCGGCAGTTGTAGGTCATTATGTAGCGTATGTATCATCGTAAAGCGTGGAGCGTTAGTCATAATTCTGAGTACTTTGATCTGGAATGACTGAATTTTTTTATTGTTGACTTGGATACGGTGCACTAGGAGGCGACGCCATAAAGAAGAACAGGTCTAATAATAGTCTTGTACAGCAATGTCTTTGTCGTAAGTCTAGTCTACTTCTACTATTGATGAGCGAGTAGATGGCGCCGAGTTGACCATTCGCTTTTTTTAAGCGCTGGTCTACGTTATCGTTCCAAGCCAGCCTCTTATCGAAGGACAGGCCCAAATATTTGATGTTATTACACCAGTCTATTCTGGTGCTTTTGACTTGAAGTCTGGTTTGGGGAAATTTACATGTTGACCTCGAAAAGTAGATGGCTTGGGTTTTAGCGTCATTTAGGCGAATCTTCCATTTGTCTAACCACGCCTCGATAAGTTTTATGTGGCGCTGCAGCTTTGAGACTACCAACCTTGGCTGTTTGGCGGTGGCGGTGATCGCGGAAATATTTGTGTTTTTGACCGTTGTATTTGAATGTATACAGGGTGTTTCAGAAGTACAAACCTGAACTAACCTGAACATGTATACGGAGTTGCCCCGTTTTTGATGTACAGGGTGTTCAAGTTTAAAAAAAAAATTTTTTTTTATTATTTTTGTAAATATCCTTTTTCCGATTTTATTGCAATTTGGTACCGTCATTCATAATGATAAGAGGCTTAATTTGCCCTAACTAGATTAAATTTATTAAGTCCAGTGGCGTCCCAGGAAACACTACTTAACGGATATTATTGACAAAAAATGCACGCCACTGACTTTTTTCTAATTTTGATATTTTCTCGGATATACCAACTAATGATACAATTTTAAAATGTTTTGGTACTTTGACGTCTTAATCAAATTGATTTGTTTACTTGGTATGCTGCAGCTTTGATTTAAATATGGTACCTATAGTATAAATTCAAGTGTTAATATAATATGACGTTTGTCGAAATGGATGAATTTGGGCTAACATCTCCTCTTCGTCTTC
The DNA here is from genome assembly GCA_963920685.1 of Polydrusus tereticollis. NCBI lineage: Eukaryota > Metazoa > Arthropoda > Insecta > Coleoptera > Curculionidae > Polydrusus > Polydrusus tereticollis. Next base: position 49,042,308 of record OY987335.1, on the reverse strand, counting down.
TTCCTCCAACAACAGCATGCAACTAATGTAATCGGCGTTCATTATAAATCATACATAAGCGCTTTCACTACGAAATACGAATATGATCTGAAGCGCGCTCCAGCCGCGTCAGCCAACCCACCGTGGTGTGACGTCAGGGACAAATGCAACACAAGAATTTCGAATTCCGTACCCATACTAACGTGCCCGTGCGATAATATAAACATTTTCAATGTTAAAACTTCGTTCAAAAAGCACTTTACGACGAAGGCTTAAAAAACTGGGATTCAAATTTAAAATTGTTAATAAACATGCTGCAATAATGGAAAGTAGCAGAATCGTAAAATGGCGAATAGAATATTTAGAAGAAATTAATGAACTTAGAAAAAGGGGAAAACAGATTGGAAGAATGTAATGTGGATTACCACAAAAATATGGATTCAAATATTTGTATTAGATATTGCAGCTTACCATTCTAGACAAATCCATAAATTACCCAATTTGTCCTCCAGAAAACAGGACATTCAAGAATTTCTCCTTAACCATGACCTATTTTTCGAAGAATCGTATACCTACCAAAAAAGAATTGTTGGAAGTACTTCATCTTAAACAATCTGGAAAACAGCATGTGATAGACAACATATCCAAAAAATACGGCCATACTGTTTTAAGGCTACCGCCTTATTTTGGTTTTTTAACACCATTGAACTTATGTGGGCACAATTAAAACTTTGAAGAATATCGAAAATTGCGACAAATTCTTCTCATTGGTGGTGATAGATTTGTTATCGATCTTGCAGAGGATACAGAAGATTATTTAGACGTATCTTCGGATGAAAGCTCCAGTTGAGACATCTAGAGTAAGTTAAAAATCACAAAAAATATGTTTTCTACCTTAAGCTAAAGTTCTGCTTAAATTCATAATTTTGTGATCTCGTATTATATGTTATTTACGATTTCTGGAAACCTCATCATAAATTTCATCAATAATTTAAAAACTAAAAATAATATTGCAAGACTAACGAAACGAATAGGACCCTGGCTACTTATTGAAATCGACACTGGCAGGGTCATTGTCAGTTTTTACGAGTTTTTATCGAGTTTTTTTTTTAAACTCACTTATAGTTTAATATAATAATTAACTTTTTCAATATTTATGTGAAAGTCCCCTTTTATTATTTTTCTTGAAATAATTGATAACCTTTCTATCGTCATAATATTTACCAACACTCATTGCAAGGAAAGCCAAAAGAACGGAAAGAAGTTAAAAAAATACCACAAAAAAATTCTCCGTCGAACCCAACAGTAACATTATCCTGCATTCAGTGTTGAATTTGCCAAGAGTGAACCTAAAGTTTTTAACTTGTTTTAATGTATGTGTATTAGTGTGGTGTATCGTCCTTTGTTTAATGTTTAGACGGAAAAACCTTTTGTACAGGGTTTTCGTTTATATTTAGACCCCTATCTTAAGCGAAAACAATTAGAGATAGAAAAAAAACTTTAAATAAAAAGTTTTAGGATTTTTATTACTGAATCATCAGAATCCTAGCAAATAATTTTTAAAAGATGATTACAATGCCGAAAAAAATAAGCAACCTATGTTTTTTTAAATGGAACACCCTGTATCTATTTTATTTAAATTATAGACATTTATTTCCTGATTCCAAAAATATATAGTTCGTCTATATTAGCTCAAACCGTTTTTAAGATATTAGCAACCAAAATTTTAAAAAGTTGTATTTACTTTCGTTTATGGTCTAGAATGCCTTGAGAATGAAATGGCCTACATCTTATTATTAAAATAACATTTAGGAGGCGGTGAAAAATAAATGCAAGTTTAATTCCATTTGATATCTATTAATTTGTAGTTTGCTATCAAAATTTTTATTTAATCATTAAGTATTAATATTTTAGTAACAATAATTAATCAAAATAAAAAAAATTACTTTTATGATTGTTATTTAAATTTTAAAAGAAAATTAATACAATGTTAATAAGAAAAATAATTAAACATAAACAAAAAATTACTGATTTTCAACGTAACTCCCTTGATTTGTTATACATTTTTGAATATTGCCTATAATAATTTATGATTTATTGAGTTCATAATGGACCCTCGATAGTCTCTATTTAGCACCAAAATTTCTTCTCGAATTCTTTGTTCCAAAACTTGAATGTTCTCTGGCTTATTGTAATAAACTTCGTTTTTTAAATAGCCCCAAAGAAAAATATCCAGCACCGTCAAATCGGGGCTGTTTGCCGGCCACATTATTGGCCCTTTTCTTCCAATCCACAAATTATATTTTTAATTTAAATACCTTGTAACATGGGCAACATTATGGGCTGGCGCACCGTCCTGCTGTCAGATAAGCGTAGCGTGTTGGTTCAGAGGAAGCTCTTCTAAAAAGTTTTCAATCTCATTCTCAAGAAATTCCAAGTATCTTAGGTCAGTTAAAGTCCTATTATAAATTATTGGACCAATGACTTTATTTCCTATAATGCCGCACCAAACATTTATAGACCTACGACCCTGAATTCTAACAGGCTGAATTTTGTGGGGATTAGAAGTTGCCCAAAAATGTTTATTTTTTCGATTAAACATACCAGCTGTTTTGAAAGTTGCCTCGTCGGTGAATAAAATTTTGTTTAAAAGATTTCCATCAATTGCACGTCTTTGGGAAATAACCTGTGTTATTCATTATGAGTTGTAGTAAATGAATTTCTATTATTTGAATAATATCGAATTTTTCTGCTGCAGAATATCCCGTTTTATTATTATAAATACGAAGAAAAATTTTGGTTTATTACAAGCAAACAAGTAAGCAATGCCAAAAATGTCATTATAACATTTTTGTTTTCCATGGCTTTCTAGACGTAAGAATTGCAATAAGAAAAGGCCGGCGCAGACTTTATCATTTGATTTTTAAGGCATTCTAGACTTATAAACGAAAATAAATACAACTTTTTAAAATTTTGATTGCTAATATCTTAAAAACGGTTTGAGCTAATACAGACAAACTATAGATTTTTGGAATCAGGAAATAAATATCTATAATTTTAATAAAAAAGATACAGGGTGTTCCATTAAAAAAAAAAATAAGTTGCTTATTTTTTGCGGTATTGTAATCATCTTTTGAAAATATTTTGCTAAGATTCTGATGATTCAGTAAACATCCCAAAACTTTCGTATTTTAAGTTTTTTTCTATCTCTTATTGTTTTCGCTCTAGATTGGGGTCTAAATATTAGTTTGTCTGTATTAGCTCAAACCGTTTTTAAGATATTAGCAATCAAAATTTTAAAAAGTTATATAATAATATAAGCGAAAACCCTGTACCTATGTTTCTTGTGCTTTTTCATTTTAAGTTTTGACTCTGGAAAACAACTTCTCGGTAAGTCCCGTAATGTTTTTCTTCTTTTTTTTTCTGTTTTTGTTGTTTTTGTTTTATTATAACGTTTTGATGTTAAATGGATGTTTTTAAGATACCAACGCTTTTAAAATTATGTGAAAAATGAAATCTTTATGACAAGTATTTATTTTCTGCTTATGAAACTTATTATAATTTTTAGAAAGTAATAATAATATTTCAACTGTACTTAAAAGTCAATCCTTGCTCTTATGTTAAATTTGTATGTAAACAGAATAACTTTTTGTAGAGCATATGAAGATGCTTTAAAATAAAAGCGAAACGTCGGCATATGGGAAAAAGTTCTTTCCTTCGTTTTTCTGACCAAAATCCCAACAAAACTTTTTGGAAACATATAGTACTGCGGGTCGCTAATCTCACTAAGTAATATAATGGAACCAATGGAATTTTTGGATTTTACACAAAATTACAATTATTTTTAAGTCTAAACTTAATAGTTCCCGAGATATCGAGTTTCGAAAACTGACCTTTTCGACAGCTTTCTAACTGTACGTCGTAGAACAAAACGGCTTACATGTTCCTATCTTGCTTTTTTATTATCTATCCAAAAGTGTAAAAGAAAAATTAAAAACAAAAAATATTTCAAAACAGAATTTAAATAATTTTACCTTTAGAAAAATGTTTGAAAGTACATATTATAATATACTACCATGTTAACTATCACAGATCTTAATTCATCTGTGCCCGTTCTCGAGAGTACTATTTACCTATACACATTACAATTTTTGACACACTGGATAAGGTACGAAGGGGGTTTGATATGACAGACAACACGCTTGTTTTGTGTCTCACACTTTATTTTTCGACAATATCCCCTCCAAATTCTACTCCTTGCCCCACCGTTCCCGATTCCTTCCATGAAGTGGGTTTTATCAAGGCCATCGAGATAGTCGTTGACCTCCCCACATTTTTGTCCAGCAAGGAAAGTTCTGAGCTTCGGGAACAGATAAAAGTTAGAATATGAGTAGAATAGGCTGGATGGGGAACCAGTTTAAAGCGAGTTTCAATCAATTTTTGCTGAGTGCACCAAGTTACTTATCGAGCCACCCTCGTATCGCACATACGGCTTGTGAAAAATTTACACTGTTTTAATTTATTTTTGTAAATTACACAATATTGTTTTAAAATTATTATGACAATTAAAGAAAACAGATAATATTTTTTTTTTGGACTTAAGAACACCAATTTAGTAGGTAAAGTAAACCTACAGTTTGGCTATTTATGAAGGGGTTAATATAATAGTTATTTTAATCAAACTACGGATTATTGTATATGTTGAGTTATGGTATTAAATAAATCTAACCACAACACTTCCTTTTTTTATGCTAATTTGATAAAACGCTTTGTTTCATACTTGTATAAAAATTACAATTAATTACCACCAAATGATAAATATTTATTAATATATTTTAACAATGAAATTATTTAGTAAAAACATTTTCGATTTTAGGGTGGTTGTTAAGCAATGTGGTAGAAATTATAGTGTAGTCCTTAATCGCGTTTAGTATTTCAAGAATAACATGCATATACCTATTTATTCAAAATAATGAACAGTGTATGAAACTAAATTTTAAATGACCCTAAAAATATTGCAAAAGTGAATGTTTCAGAAAAGTTTTGTTATGGATGGCTAAGTATTTAAAAGGGTTATTAAAATTTATTAATCTAGAAACAATTGTCTCTCTTACTGAGCAAACAACAGATTGTAACTTCCATATAACCCATTATCTATGTCTATTATTACCTACTACATATCTTATTATGGTTTCTCCACATTTTTTATTCTTTATAAAAGTTGACGCATAGTAGGTCTGCGTTTTTCCTCATAATTTGCCACCCCTCTAAAAATCATTGAGAAAAAGGATAAATACAAGAGTTGCAGGATTTTTCCTGAACATTTTTGATAAATTAACCAGAAAAAGAAGACCATGGCAAAATTAAAAAAATGGTAAATTATGGGTTTTTATAAATGAAATACATTGCAAAATTACAGGGTGGCCCATTGCCGTGACAAAGTAATATATCGCCTCTTCTATTTAAGATATCAAATAAAAGTTTTTACAAGCAAATATAAATTCTAAAATTATTTTGAAGTATAAGTACAGAGTAGTCCAAAAAAGTGGTACAATAAAAATATACACTGTTTTAAATGCAACACCCTATATATCTTAGCATTTTTAGATTCCCCACGAAATTATTCATTTGACGCTATATTTGGGTTTTAAATTTTTTATAACGTTGCCAAACAAAATGAAAAATTCTAAAAATTTTAGGAAAAACATAATACTATAAAATAATCTGTATTTTCTTAATTAGAAAATCTAAAATACAAAATGTCTTGCAAAGTCGAAGTATACAGGGTGTTTCCTAACTACGGTACGAAACTTCAGAGGGTGATACATAAAGTCGTTTTAAGAAAAAAAGTTCCTATGAACATATGTCCGGAGTTGCTTCGTTTCTGAGATACAGGGCGTTGAAGTTTAAAAAAAAAACGGTCATAAATATCCTTAAACCGATTTGATTGAAATTTGGTTCAGTTATTTGAAGAAATAATGCGCTTATTTAGCCGTAACTAGATTGAAATTATTAGGTCCAGTGGCGTCTCAGTGGGCACCACAGCCAATTATTATTGAGAAGAAAAAGTACGCCACTGCCTTTCTTTTAGTTTTTTTATTTCTTCAGGTTAAGCAACTACAAATACAAATTTTTGGCCTCTTGTGTTTTTTTCATTTCTGGCTTCGTTTGCGACAAAAAAAAATAAAAATCACTTTAACTCATTCTAAAAGCTATCCATGGACAACATAAAATAACAACCAAAAATAAAAAATAAACAATTTCGACCTTACAGTAAATGAGCAAAATGCTCACCTTCTGATAAAATGCACGACTGGTTTCAATAGGTTTACTTTCATTATCAGATTTTGAGCTTTGGAGAGCAGCTGACAGTGATAGTATTGTCATATAATCAGTAAAATTCAGAGTTGTCAATTAGCAGTGATTCCGTCATGAACAATTTTACTAACGCTGAAATGGCTGGCATGCACTTTATTTCTGGACCTAAGTATTAAAAGGGCCAAACTCCATTTTTAGCCATTTGGAGATATTACCACCACTAACATAAGCGGGTGAAAAACTACCTATACAAAAAAGGCCAACTTCCTTGTATAGTTGGTTGCCGATCTAGGGTTTTTAATTTGGGCTTATCTCCAAATACAATAATAATTAAAACGGCCAAAGTGCACATAGGAACCCTAACTTAATTTTTAAAAGGGCCAATGTGCGGCAATTGTGGGGCTATAACCTTACTCTTTATAAGACAGACAATACCGATGATCAAGGAATTTGTTTGTTATGGAACGAATCGTTAGCGGGACGTGGAGGACAAGAAATAGCGTCTTGCCTTAGAAAGTATATCCTGGATATTTCTTCCAAAAACATTAAGACGCTTAATTTTTACAGCGATTCATGTTCTGGACAGAACAGAAACATTTATGTTGCCACTATGTTCTGCAAACTTTTGCAACAGCTACCAGAAACTAGTACCATAACCGAAATCAACCACACATTTATGGAGCCGGGTCACACCCACATGGAGGCCGACACAATACACTCGGCAATTGAGCGCGCCAAGAAAAGAACTACAATGGATATTAAAGTTCCCCATGATTGGGCAAATTTCATTAAAACGTCTGTGTACAGAAAAAAAAAACTGGATGTAATTGAAATGCACCAAGAACAGTTCCTTAACTTTGGCGATATTCTTAAAACATTATTGGTGCATAGAAAAAAAGATGAAGAAGGGAATATGGTCCCATGGATGCAGATAAAACAAATGAGATTCAAACGAGATGACAATTACCAATTTTTTTATAAAACCAATTTTAAAGATGGGGATTTTAAACAAGTTGATCTAAGAAGAGGAAGTCTCCGAAGCCGCCAAAAAATTACATTTGATGGTCCAGTACAACCTTTAAACAACGAAACTTTGCCAATTGCACATCAAAAATATGACGATTTAATGCAGCTGTTGTCATACGTTAGTGATCACAACAAACTTTATTTTCAAAATTTAAAACGATCCGGGACATAAGATGCCAATGACTACGCTGCCTTAGAAGAGGAGGAATGTTAAAAAAATTTCTATTCTTGTACTTTTTCTATTTTTGTACTTTTATATTTTTTGTATTTTCTTCTAAATATACATTTTTGTATGGATGAATGCTTTTATTTGTTAAAAACCAGTAATATTACAAACAGTTACGGGACCTTATCTCCACTAGTATAAATTTTAAAAAGGCCAAACTCCTTCTAAATCCAAAAATATCAAAAACTGTTAAATTTCATTATATCCTTTTAATACCTTTCTTATTTCTTTACATAATTTTACTATTAGTTGACAATAATAATATTATATTAACATTTTACAGCAAATTTAATTGATTGCGAAACTTCAATAATTAATTACTCAAAACTATAAAAATGGAGTTTGGCCCTTTTAATACTCAGGTCCAGATTTATGGATTAGCAAATGAAAATGCGGAAGAAGCACGAAGAATGAAACTGGGATTTTTAATAAAAATACAGGTGGTGGAAGACTAGAAACTGTAACAACGCCTGAACTAGAAGAAGCTATACTTAATGCGATAGAAGAAGATCCTTCAAATAGTACCAGGAGGATTTCACTGCAGCTTGAAGTCAGCCCATAGCACATGCAGCGGGTCCAAGCTCTACTGCATCGGGATTTTCATCCAATATTAATGTTTTGCCGGTGGTTGATTCATAGGATGGCACACAATAATAATTTTTTACCAAGTATTTTAGTTACGCACGAGGCAAATTTTTACGGGATGCTATTATGAACTTTCACAATAACCCTTTTTTTGGCCGACGAAAATCCCCACGTTATTAGAGAAAGTCATTTTCAGCAACAATTCTCGCTCAACGTTTGGGTAGGAATTATTGGTGACTACCTAATTGGCCCATTTTTTTTACCGCCAAGATTAACAGGTGAATCCTACACGGACTTTTTGCGACATCATTTACCCATTTTGTTAGAAAAAGTACCCCTACATGTAACAGTCAACATAATATGGTTTATGCACGACTGGGCTCCAGCTCATTTTAGTGTTCTTGCTCGTCAGCATCCCGACATCTCCTACCCTAATCGCTGGATTGGGCGTGCAGGACCTCAAAATTGGCCAGCAGTCCTGATATTAATCCTCTAGATTTGTATTTATGGGGTCATCTGAAGGCTATTGGTTATAAAACTCCTGTACTAGAGGTGAATGACTTGAGGAATCGGATAATTGACAATTGCAATGTCATAAGGAATACTCCAGGTATTTTTGAACGTGTCAGACAATCAATGACAAATCGATTGCAGTCGTGCATTTTATCAGAAGGTGGATATTTTGCTCATTTACTGTAAGGTCGAATTTGTTTATTTTTTATTTTTGGTTGTTATTTTATGTTGTCCATGGATGGCTTTTAGAATGAATTAAAGTGATTTTTATTTTTTTTGTCGCAAACGAAGCCAGAAATGAAGAAAACACAAGAGACCAAAAAGTTGTATTTGTGTTGCTTAACCTGAACAAATAAAAAAACTAAAAGAAAGTCAGTGGCGTACTTTTTCTTCTCAATAATAATTGGCTGTGGTGCCCACTGAGACGCCACTGGACCTAATAATTTCAATCTAGTTAGGGCTAAATAAGCGCATTATTTCTTCAAATAACTGAACCAAATTTCAACCAAATCGGTTTAAGGATATTTATGACCGTTTTTTTTTTAAACTTTAACGCCCTGTAGCTCAGAAACGAAGCAACTCCGGACATACGTTCATAGGAACTTTTTTTCTTAAAACGACCTTACGTATCACCCTATGAAGTTTCGTACCGTAGTTAGGAAACACCCTGTATAGGGATAGAAGAACTATTTAAAACAATAAAGTGGTAGAATTATTGTACAGGGAGTTTTCTTGACATCCGAATATAGAAAATTTTAAAATACAATAACTCTGTTTATTTAAATGCAACACTCTATATTTATTAGGCTTTTTCTATAGAGACTTTAATTTCCTTTTATTCTTGTTAAGTCATCCCCATACCTATCTTTAATACTTTTGCCAATATTTCGATTTTTACTTAAATTTTCGTAAAAACACTGTGATTTTCCTATTTTTAGTTAGCCATGACTCGGAAAACCAAAACAAATGCAATTACAATTTGTAATGAAAGATTAGGCATCATACATATATTTGTCCCAAAACGACTTCTGTACTTACAATAATATTCTAGTTCTAGCAATTAATTCAAATATTTAAAAAATGAATTTTCCAAATTCTGAAATGATTGATATGATTTACATTATTGCTGCAAGTGACAACAATCCATTATTTGCAACAAGATTTTTCACGAAAAATATTTAGACAGGCCAATAAACGAGCTTTCGATTTTCCTTTTTCTAGTTAGCCATGACTCGGTAAACCAAAACAAATGCAATTACAATTTGTAATGTCAGATTAGGTATCATATATTTGTCCCAAAACGACTTCTGTAGTTACAATAATATTCTAGTTCTAGCAATTAATTTAAATATTTAAAAAATGAATTTTCCAAATTCTGAAATGATTGATATGATTTACATTATTGCTGTAAGTGACAACAATCCATTATTTGCAACAAGATTTTTCACGAAAAATATTAAGACAGGCCAATAAACGAGCTTTCGAAAAATTAATGGAGAGGTTTGACAGAACAGGAAGTATAGTTTATAATAAAAATAATAAAAGAAAAACTGTAAGTACGGAAGAGAATAAGCTAAATGTTTTATTGGTCATCACTGAAGATCCCCATATCGGTCAACGACCTCTTGCACAACAAACTGATATTACAAGATCATCAGTTCAAAGGATAATATGGGCCCATAAAATCCATCCATACCATGTGCAGCTGTTACAAGAGCTTAATGATGAAGATTATAATAAACGAGTAGTTTTTTATGAGTGAGTTCAAAATAAAATGAGAGAACAATGGAATTTTGCAAATAATGTGCTTTTTTGTGATGAAGCACCTTTCATAAAAATGGGAGCGTAAATAGGCACAATTTTCATTATTATGCGACCACCAATCCCTATTTGGTTAGAATGCATTCTCAATATAGGTGGTCTTTAATTGTTTGGGGAGGGCTGTGATTAGGCCATATTTTTTAGAGGGTAGAGTAACAGGTGGAGTATATTTGGACTTCTTACAAAATCACTTGCTACAGTTAATTGCCCACGTTCCACATGCACTTAAGAAACAAATGTGGTTTCTTCACGATGGGGCACCCGTTCAATCTACAAGGCAAATTGTTGGTCATTTAAATGAAACTTATGGTGAGCGATGGATATGAAGACACGGACCAGTTTTGTTGCCACCCGAGTCCCCAGATCTAACAAAAATGTATTTTAGTATTTGGGGATACGTGAAGGATACAGTATATAAAATTTCTCCTACAAGAGAGAGGAGAATCAGAAATTCTAGTTTTCATTTTCTAGTAAATGGGGGCCACTTCGAACATTTGTATAAATAACTAGGAATAAGACCGTCCCCTTTTGCAGTCTTGGCAAAGTGTATCATTGTATGGGCTTGTTTAAGTTATGTGAAATGGACGTTAAAAATTGTAATTATTGCATTTGTTTTGGTTTTCTGGGTCATGGTTAACTAGGAAAAGGGAAATCACAGTTTTTTTTACGAAAATTTAAGTAAAAATCGAAATATTGGCAAAAGTATTGAAGATAGGGATAGGGATGACTTAACAAGAATAAAAGAAAACTAAACTCTCTATAGGATGAGTCTAAAAAATATAGGGTGTTGCATTAGAATAAACAGAGTTATTGTATTTTAAAATTTTCTATATTCGGATGTTAACAAAAAACACCCTGTACAAAAAAAAATTCGACCACGTTATTGTTTTAAATAGTTCTTCTATCCCTGTACTTCGAGTTTGCAAGCCATTTTGTATTCTAGATTTTCTAATTAAGAAAATACAGATTATTTTATACCATTATGGTTTTCCTAAATTTTTTAAAAAATTTCATTTTGTTTGGCAACAAAAAAATTTAAAAACCAAATATAGGGTCAAATGGATAATTTCGTGAGGAATTTAAAAATGCTAAAATATATAGGGTATTGAATTTAAAAAAAATTATTATTTTTATTGTACCACTCTTTTGGACTACCCTGTATACTTCAAAATAATTTTGGAATATATATTTGCTTATACCCTACAACTTTTTGTAAAAACTTTTTTTCGATATCCTAAATAGAAGAGCCGATATATTACGTTGTCACACAAATGGGCCACCCTGTATATTATACGTCTACGTTCAGACCAGCTGTTTTTGAATTCGTTCACTTCAAAAAATTGTTGCGTTAGCGTGCTTGGCGATTCAGAACAAAAGTGTAACGTTTTACTGCAATGGACATGGATCACTATGAAAAATAAAACAAATACATTATATTATGGAGTTAATATTTATCTCCGTTTGACGTGAAAATGTTTTTCACCGAGGAAGAAAAACTTCGTTTAATTCAACTTTATTATTCAAATGAGAACAATTCTTCAAAAGCGATGAGGCATTACAGAATTAGGTGTAGTGCTGCGCTACCCCTCTCTAATGAAGTAATTTACTTTACTTACGGTATATATATCTATAAGGCCTACAACTCCTGGCAGCAGCTACAAGAGTCTTTGCTATTTTGGAAATAGTCACCTTCCTTTCACGCACCAACACAAAACTACACTTTACCTATGCTTCCTATTTCTTTTCCACACTATCATATATTAATAATGTTCCTGTATCATATGATATCAGGTTTTTAACCAGAAAGAATAAAAATGAACAATTTTTATATCTTGACTTAATTGTTAGAATGAGATTACTATTCGTTCTCTTAGCTTTTTGGAATAGTAGAATCAACTTGGTAGAGCAAAATCAATTTGGTAGAGCAAAATCAATTTGGTAGAGCAAAATCAATTTGGTAGAGCAAAATCAATTTGGTAGAGCAAAATCAATCTGGTAGAGCAAAATACTATAAGTATCGTAATTTGAGAAATTTTTAAAATATTGATAAATATGAAAGCTTTACACACAATAGATACCATAATTAATTAAAAATAACAAACACAAAAATATAAAAAAAATAAACTCTATGCTGAGAAAATGATCCAACGAAAATCCAATGGGATAATTACCTCTTGTTCTCTAATTGATTACAAAAAAACTTACAATTCGTGCCAACATCAAAAATCAAACAACTCAAAACCAAATCCTGAAACATTTATAAAACAATACAGCACACCTTTTGTCCTAAATCATATTAAAACAAATTAAAGTTGTTAAAATAAAAAAAACGGATAATAATTATACAGGTAGCCAACCTCACACGACCAAATAGACTTTAATCAAGTAATTATTTATAGTTTTACAATCCCATTAATTCCCACAACAAGTGCAATTCAAATTAACCTAGCCGTCCTCTCAGGGCTCCAAAATATAATAATAATTAAACTAAAAAAATCTCAAAACTCCCTAATGCTTTCAGAAAATGGTAACAGTTATAAATATATAAATTCTTTTTTCTTTTTAAACCATTACCAAAATATAAAGTTTATTCAAAACCAGACACTTACTTTTCATTGTTCTTACGTTCACTGTACGGTACGACACTGGCAAGTATTTGACAAGACTAGTCTTCACTAAAGAACCACTCACTCATAAATAAAAATATTGGAAAATTTATCTTTTTTAAACTGAACTCATGTTACTTTTTCTAAGTTTCAAAATATTATTTTTATTTTAAAAGAAATTAATTAATTAATCAGTAATTAATTTTTTAATCGGGCAGAATTTCGCTCTACAACTCTTTATTTAGATATGTCTTATTTTTCTGAATTTCACATCGTATTTATAGCTGGAAATCGAGGTTCTAAGTGCGTCACTTTCCTTTGTTCTTAAGAACCGTGGCAAAATAGAACGCAAAATTAGACTCGTGACAATGATATCATCCTGACCCTAATTGGGTTCAAAGAAGTTCAACAACCGAAAACTTCTAGATTGTTCTCGAAGCTTTTGGTTTGACGTCACAATCTTCAGCCAAAGATATCAGATGTTTTCGTGCCTGTGACGTGTTTTATGTGTATTTAATTTCTACACGAACACAATCATTGTCTTTTGACATTGACATTGATTTTAAAAAACAAAGATTTTAAATGTCAATTAATGAACCTTTTGTAAAAGTTAGCTGGAAAATTCAAGTAAAGCTAAAATTATATTTAGTAAATTTTAAGTTAAAATTTTAGTAATTTGTCACCCTGTATCGGGCATCACATTACTCCCCCGTTATCTAGTCGAAATGGCTCTCAAGAGCTTTTTCGACAGGTCTCCTTATTATTGAAATTTGTGTGTGCTTTATTTATTACCAAATGGTAAAATCTTCAATGAAAAAGAAAGTCAAGGGTTCATGTCCCTTTTGATTTACAACTCTTTGTGGTTTCAACTGACTTGTCGTCCCTACCTGTTACTATAAGTATCTGATTTCCTTCATAAATAAAAAATAATGGTCTTTAACTACTCGAATAAAAATTATTCATATAGGGTGTATAAAATATATATTGTAAAATAGTAATAAATGCATTGTAAAATGTAAAGGTAAAAAAAATATAGAAAGAAATATAAAAACTAGAATATACAATCGTACGTGATCTATCCAAGCATTTTCGTGGAACAACCAAAATCAAAATATTTGGCAACAAAACAACTGCAATTCCACAACTACAGTTAAACCTTCATGATTAAATTCTCTTTTTTTTTTCTACTTATAATATGGGAAATCATACTGTTCCTTAAAGTAAAATTAATCACCTACGTCTACTATAATTAAATTCATAACTAAATTTACCTTACATTTTTATTATCAACTATAAACTGTCCCAATTGTTTTTTAATCCCAACCTGTCTTACTACATTTAGATCTTACGGAAACGTAATCGGAACTCCTCAGTTTGCTCCACCTGATAGCTATCAGGGAGGGGTCCATTTCCGGTGGGCACAGGTCGTCCGTATCCCACAGGTGTAGGTCTGCTTCGTCGTGGCAATACTGGTCCTGGGTCGGCGGTGTTATTTCGCCGGCGGTGGGGCCTGCCATGTCCAAGGCCCTCCGGAGTTTGAGGCATCACTGGGAGAGGATCCAGGGGCACGAACTGGGATCCGGCCCTCGCTTCCTGTCGTCTTGCAGGTGATGGGGGTGGTGCCGTCGTTGGCACATGGAGTCTGGCGGGTCGTAGTATCTGGTGGGCTGCTCCTCTTGGTACGCCGGATGATCCTGGCTGACGGGTGGAGACTCTGGGTGGCTGTGCTGGTTGACCTCCTAGGGGACCTCCAGTGCACAAATTGCATGGACATTGCGGTCGAAGCCACCGAGACCCCGGTTGGTGGGGAGCATAAAGCGCAATCACATGCTCCCATTTCCAGCTCTCTTACTTCCGCTGTGGCCCCATGTACAAGGAAAGTTCGGTATTCTGCATGTAGCATTTCACACCATAAGGCTACTAATGCCTTTAGCGGAAACAGAGCTGGATAGCACAGTCCGTCTCCACCCAACAGGAAAAGAGGTCCCTCAAATGGACCAGGGAAGCCCGCAACAGGAGGTTCTTCTTTATAGAGTTGTCCTCCACCAACCGCAAATATGTTAGGAACACAATTATCCACGTGGTCATGGTTTTGTTTTTATTTTACTTTGAGAAAGTAAACTGCACTTTTATCTTTTAAATTTTTTTTTGTTCTGGCACATTACCGCTCAATCAGAGTTCAAAGGTTTTACTGTAAGGTCGTTTGAATTTCTTAAGTTACATCACTAAGAATTTTTGTAAACCCCTCGGTGGTGGGGACTTAAACGTATTCTAATAGTTAAGATAAGTATTCTTGCTACTCCAAAAACACACCCGACATCAAATGCTCTCCTTTGTTAACGTATATCTTTATTCTTTCGGTCTCCGTCATTAGTTCGGCTTAAATGTAAATAAAATAATCCTACCCTATCACCTTCTACCCTAAACGACAATTGCTTTATCCTTGTTTTCTATATGAATTTTTCCTTTTTTTATACAGGTGTCTTTATTCTTCGCCTCTTTTCCTTTCTTAAGTAAAACTCATTAGTCCTTTAACTTATCTGTACTTAGATAAGTTCTCGTGTGAAAATAAAATTTTTGTTTCTTAAGTATTAAATTTTTCCCATATTCTCATAATTAAAGTATCTTTGAGTTTTCAAGTGGTTATCTTTTCCTAGATTATCGCTTTTATCTCCCTATTCAAGTACCTAATTTAGTTATCTTATCCTTTATTTTTAAACTATAACAACTTAAATTAAACTTACAGATAGCTTATTTCTTCGACACGGTTGATTCTTCTTCACTTTTTGTGGAGCGGTCGAATAAGCTCCATTTTACTGGTGGTAGTTTTGTTAGTTCTTTTCTCAAATTAAAAAAAACATTTTGATTATTCCCGATACTTAATTCATTCTCAGTAGAAAAGTTAACTCGCCTCTTTTGGGCATTATCTGCTGATAGGCTTCTGTCTTACACAACACTCTAGCTACTAGTAAGCCTTCTGGTAGATCAGAATAAGGCTCCATAATCAGGCACGAAGTCTTAATTTCAGACATGTTTTTAAGAATAACAGGGCACACAGCTTCACTCATCCGTGGAATAACTAATTCTTGATTCAAGTTCACAAAAGCCTTCATACACTTGTTATCTCCTTTTAATTCACTTGGCTTACCTTTTTCTTCTTCTCGTTCTCGTAATATTTCAAAATTGCTTTCGGTAAGATTCTCTCTCATGCTTGGCTCTGACATATTCAGTCCAGGATCAACATCTGATCTATCCTCATACGGGTTTAAAATACTCTTACTTTTCCCTTGCTCTCTCTCAGCAAAAACTTCCTCCTGACTCACATTTAGGTCATTCAAACTTTCTTTCTTCAAAATCTCACTTTTCCCTTGCTCTCTCTCAGCAAAAACTTCCTCCTGACTCACATTCAGGTCATTCAAATTTCCTTTCTTCAAAATCTCACTTTTCCCTTGCTCTCTCTCAGCAAAAACTTCCTCCTGACTCACATTCAGGTCATTCAAATTTCCTTTCTTCAAAATCTTCATATTTTTCTTCTTTAGTTTATTTACCAGGGAAGAAGTCTTCCTAGATTTAGTCGAATAAACTTCCATCAGTGGTTCAAGTTCAGGGCGAGTACCAATCACCTTTAAACTTTCTTCCTCTGTTATTGGTACTAACGAGAAAGTCTGCGTAGAAATATCTTTTGACCAAGTCTTCATTTCTCTGGTATTTAAACCTGCAATGACTTGCCTTAATTGCACTAGCTCGAATTCTAACTTAGCAATTCGACTACAAATCCCTTCTTCATCTTTTGTCAACAAGCCCTGCTTGCTATCTGCCAAATCCTCACTAAGCAGTGGTATCACATTATCAAATGCATACATACAATTACTTTTCCAATCAATTTTAATCCCGTGAGTTTGTAAAAATCAATTCCTAGCAACATTTCAGTACGAAAGCTGTCTGTATCAACGACAATAAAATCATGTTGCACTATAGTATTTTCTGAAAACCTTAACGAAATTTTTGCAACTCCAAAAGTTGGTATAGTATTTCCTTGAATATCGACTAAGGAAATTCCATTATACTCTTTTATAAACCCCTTGGCAATATTGGGTTTAATTAGGGATACGCATGCTCCTGAATCAATTAAAGCGTAACAGTCTCTGCCACTTACACTTACGCTAATTGCATTACCTACTTTAGGAGCTTTATTACCTGGACATGCATATATCCCTACCCTCCTCTCAACGTCTATTCTCAATTTGTTTTCTTAGCAGCCGAACTTCGGGGTTGAGAAGTGGCTGCGTTGGTGTTTAAAGCTCTTGAGCCATTCACCTGTTGATTTTTGAAACAATTTCTTGCAAAGTGTCCTGGTTTTCCGCAAGCGTAACACACCTGATCTCTATTTCCAGGTGTTCTTTGCTGATAAGCATTGTTTTGGGGACAGGACGCCTTAAAATGGCCAGGTTTACTACATTGAAAACATACCATTTGATTGGTCATCCTGCAAAACTTCTCCGTGTGTCCTGTCTTCTTGCATTTATCACACTTAAACACCTTGGCTTGTGAGGCAAAATTGTTTTTATAACTATTTTGTTTCTCTGCTGAATTCCAATTCACTCCTCTGCACTCTCTACTAATGGAGGGATGAATGAGATGTTCGATAGACTCTTCTCTTTCTGCAGTATCTAACGCTTCGTCAAGAGTCTGTGGATTTCCTGACAAAACTCGCTGCTTTATTGGCATCACGAGTCCCAATATAAATTGAGTCGTAATATCTTGCTCCAATTTTCGTTGTATAGGTAAGTCATTTGCTGCATCTCCGGTAAGAGTAATTGTTTGATTATCGAGTAACTTTAAACGGGTCAAGTACTGTCTACAGGATTCTCCAGTTTTTTGCTTACAGTCCATAAACTTTTTTATTGCCGATCTTGTTACACAGGGACGGGTAAATTGTTTTCTTAGCGAATTTTTCAGTAGGTTCCAATTTGAAGTGATTAAAAGGGCGGGTTCAGAGTCAATAAATTGCTTGGCTCTATGACGAAGTTTGAGTCGAGCAATTGACACCATTAGTTGGTCGGTCCAATTCGCAACAGCACTTGTTTCTTCAATTACTGCCAGACATTCTTTAACATTGGTGGTTCCATCGTATGTTGGTAACGAATCAAGACCTATAACAAGGTTTCCAGGGGCAATATTTGGACTAGCAGGAGGTCCTCCTTCTGTAGCACGAGGTGTAGGCGACGTGACCGTTGAAGTGGTAGTCCTTGTCAACGTCGTGGTAGTAATGGTTGGCGTCGTTGTAGGACCGGTAGCCATCTTAGTACAGGGTTACAAAAATTTTCGTCCTATTGCCAAAATAGTTTTTTTTTGTCAAAAAAAATTCGGTAGGCCCTTAGCGTCGGGGTATTTTACGCTCAAATTTTCCTTGCCCGGCGCCTCCACCAATTGTAGTGCTGCGCTACCCCTCTCTAATGAAGTAATTTACTTTACTTACGGTATATATATCTATAAGGCCTACAACTCCTGGCAGCAGCTACAAGAGTCTTTGCTATTTTGGAAATAGTCACCTTCCTTTCACGCACCAACACAAAATTACACTTTACCTATGCTTCATATTTCTTTTCCACACTATCATATATTAATAATGTTCCTGTATCATATGATATCAGGTTTTTAACCAGAAAGAATAAAAATGAACAATTTTTATATCTTGACTTAATTGTTAGAATGAGATTACTATTCGTTCTCTTAGCTTTTTGGAATAGTAGAATCAACTTGGTAGAGCAAAATCAATTTGGTAGAGCAAAATCAATTTGGTAGAGGAAAATCAATTTGGTAGAGCAAAATCAATCTGGTAGAGCAAAATACTAAAAATCCCCTTAAACAATAAATAGTAAGAGAATACTACTTGACAAGTGGTAATCATAATATGACATATAAGTATGTATACATGTGAGAACATTGTTCTCTAGCCACTTGCTGAGACCTTATACAATAAGGATTAACCAAATTATGCTAAAACAGCTATTCTCTGGGCTACATGCCCCAACGAGCGCTGAATTAAATAGCACAATTTGGCGTATTTTGACTAACACTGTTAGTACTAAAATACAAACTTAGATTGCAGAAACTACCGGGAAAGAAAATCTGAGTCTGTATTTTAGTACTAACAGTGTTAGTCAAAATACGCCAAATTGTGCTATTTAATTCAGCGCTCGTTGGGGCATCTAGCCCAGAGAATAGCTGTTTTAGCATAATTTGGTTAATCCTTATTGTATAAGGTCTCAGCAAGTGGCTAGAGAACAATGTTCTCACATGTATACATACTTATATGTCATATTATGATTACCACTTGTCAAGTAGTATTCTCTTACTATTTATTGTGTTTGTAGTACCATACGGTATCTTTCACATTAGATTGCTAGAAACTTCTGCAGGATGGCGCCACCTGTTTTGTACTGCCTAGGCAGAACAATATTGTGGCTATAGGGTGTTTCGATTTTCCAATGGTAGGTGTGCACGCTTGTCATGCTTGCCCTGTACTGATGAGAACCAAAGAGTTCGAAACCGGTCTACTGGTAGCAGCAGCGTAGCAACCTATCATTGGAAATAAAGATTCATTCTCTTCTTTCCCGGTAGTTTCTGCAATCTGAGTCTGTATTTTAGTACTAACAGTGTTAGTCAAAATACGCCAAATTGTGCTATTTAATTCAGCGCTCGTTGGGGCATGTAGCCCAGAGAATAGCTGTTTTAGCATAATTTGGTTAATCCTTATTGTATAAGGTCTCAGCAAGTGGCTAGAGAACAATGTTCTCACATGTATACATACTTATATGTCATAAAAAATCCCCTTCTAAATTTAAACATAAAAACACCGAGAATTTATAGAGTTAAAATAATTCCTTTATTCAAATATAAGTATCGTAATTTGAGAAATTTTCAAAATATTGATAAATATGAAAGCTTTACACACAATAGACACCATAATTAATTAAAAGTAACAAACACAAAAATAAAAAAAAAAAACTCTATGCTGAAAAAATTATCCAACGAAAATCCAATAGGATAATTACCTCTTGTTCTCTAATTGATTACACAAAAACTTACAATTCGTGCCAACATCAAAAATCAAACAACGCAAAACCAAATCCTGAAACATTTATAAAACAATACAGCACACCTTTTGTCCTAAATCATATTAAAACAAATTAAAGTTGTTAAAATAAAAAAAAACGGATAAAAATTATACAGGTAGCCAACCTCACACGACCAAATAGACTTTAATCAAGTAATTATTTATAGTTTTACAATCCCATTAATTCCCACAACAAGTGCAATTCAAATTAACCTAGCCGTCCTATCAGGGCTCCAAAATATAATAATAATTAAACTAAAAAAATCTCAAAACTCCCTAGCAAAAATCTACTTAGACATTTATTTAATAGATGTGCTTTCTAATGCTTTCAGAAAATGGTAACTGTTATAAATATATAAATTCTTTTTTCTTTTTAAACCATGACCAAAATATAAAGTTTATTCAAAACCAGACACTTACTTTTCATTGTTCTTACGTTCACTGTACGGTACGACACTGGCAAGTATTTGACGAGACTAGTCTTCACTAAAGAACCACTCACTCATGAATAAAAATATTGAAAAATTTATCTTTTTTAAACTGAACTCATGTTACTTTTTCTAAGTTTCAAATTATTATTTTTATTTTAAAAGAAATTAATTAATTAATCAGTAATTGATTTTTGAATCGGACAGAGTTTCGCTCTACAACAATTTATTTAGATATGTCTTATTTTTCTGAATTTCACATCGTATTTATAGCTGGAAATCGAGGTTCTAAGTGCGTCACTTTTCCTTTGTTCTTAAGAACCGTGGCAAAATATAACGCAATATTAGACTCGTGACAATGATACCATCCTGACCCTAACTGGGTTCAAAGAAGTTCAACAACCGAAAACTTCTAGATTGTTCTCGAAGCTTTTGGTTTGACGTCACAATCTTCAGCCAAAGATATCAGATGTTTTCGTGCCTGTGACGTGTTTTATGTGTATTTAGTTTCTACACGAAAACAATCATTTGACATCGACATTGATTTTAAAAAACAAAGATTTTAAATGTCAATTAATGAACCTTTTGTGAAAGTTAGCTGGAAAATTCAAGTAAAGCTAAAATTATATTTAGTAAATTTTAAGTTAAAATTTTAGTAATTTGTCACCCTGTATCGGGCATCACATAGGTACATATCCAGGTAATCGAATTCGAGGTTCTTATGTAAACGTTTGTTATAAAATATTTACTTTTATTCCTATTTATAATAATATAATGTCACAATATAACCTATTCGTTTTGTTTTCCATAGTGATCTATGGCCCGTGCGATAAAATGTAACATTACTGTTTTGAATCGCCAAACACGGCTCACTAGACGCAACTATTTAAAAAGGAATAACTATCTTGCAACTTTTGTATTTATTATACGTTTTTCTATCTTAAGAAATGAACTTTTTAAAGGGGTGCAAACTATAGAAAAGGGCCCTCTACTACATACATATTTATTTATTTTTATTTTTTACCATATTAAAAAAAAATATATATTTACAGGGTGATTCACGACGAGTGTGCAATAGAAGTTTTGGTAGAAATACTGAAAATATTTTTTTTGAAACTTTTTAGATTTACGTTTGACTAGGTATAATATGTTTTTTTGTTTTAATATCTACGTAGTTCTAAATAGCATTGCGTTCACCTATAGGTATCGAATGGATCTCAAGTCGGTACGTAGTTCCGGTTAAGATTCCCAAGACAAACAAGACAAAATCAAAATCCGTTGCGTACCGACACTGCCGTTGCTGATAATGCGAATGCCGAGAAGCGCACGCAGGCATCGGTATTTTCGTTTCAGCATTTTACTGAAAGATTATATTATAACTGATTTTTATTTGTTTTTTGTGTTCGTTCGGACAACGCAACAACGAAATCACGGATATAGCAAGGCTTATCACGATCGTGATGAATGATATGAAGAAAGAAAGAAATAAGACTTTAAAAACAGCAGACCCTTTTAATATCGAGAGGGAAGTTTAACTACATATTTTATAGAAATCTATTATTAACCTCCACACCTCCAACCAACCACACACCACACTTTGAAATATCAAACGGCATTACCTATCGATTGATACATTGTTGCAAAGGGCATTAAATTGCCTATCCAATTGTGTTAAGAAAACTGAAATCGGGTCTCCGGTTTGTGAGTGTGGGGTGGATAAATCTAATGGTAATGCAACTAATTTATTTAGTTTGGACAAATTATTGTATTAAGTGTTTAAAGTGTGCGCCGTTATTTCTTCCTCATGTACCCTGCCCTGTCCTCCGGACGTTGGCGAATACTGTGGAGAGTGCATCTCTGTCTTCTGCCAGTCTGAAAAGCTCGCCAGCCTCAGAAATACCTGTCCACTGTCTGATGTCTCTCAGCCAGGACATCTGTCCTCTACCGACTCCTCTCTTGCCTTCTATTTTCCCTTTTAAAATGAGTTGTAAAAGAGGATCTTTTTCTCCACGTAACACGTGTCCTAGGTAGGCAATCTTGCGACATTTGATTGTTGTTATCAGTTGCCGTTCTGTTCTGGCTCGACGCAGGACTTCCTCATTGGTCAACATGTCAGTCCAGGAAACTCGCAGCATCCTTCGATGAATCCACATCTCTAATGCCTCAAGTATATTTAGCAAGGCTGCTTTCAGAGTCCAGCCTTCCACCCCATAGAGAAGAACGGACCAAACGTAGCATTTGACCATACGTTGTCGCAATTTGAGATTTAGATGGTTATTACAGAATAGGGATCTCATTATTTTAAACGTTGTTCTTGCCATCTTAATACGGGATTTGATTTCAGAATCGGGCTCCAAATTCTCCGTGATTACGCTGCCCAAGTACTTAAAAACTGATTTACTCGCTCAATCCCCGAACCGTTAAGACCGAGCTGAGTGTTTAAGTGTCGTTCTCTGCTGAATACCATAAATTTCGTCTTGTTGATGCTTATGTTCAGTCCCAGTTCCACTCCAGTTCTGCTTATTCTATTAATCAAGTGCTGGATACCCTCCATACTATCGCAGATAATCAGGGTGTCATCGGCGTATCTAATTGTATTCAGGAGAATTCCATTAACTCTTACTCCATCTTCTGTGCTCTCCAAAGCCTCCTTAAATATTCTATCCGAATACAGGTTGAACAAGAGGGGCGAGAGGATGCAGCCCTGACGAACTCCTCTCTGGATTTCCAAGCTAGAAGTTTTTATTGTCCCTTCTAATATCCTTGCCGTTGCATCTGGCGGAGTATATTTATCAGCTTTGAGTGACGTACTCTGTCAAAGGCCTTTTCGACACTTTTCGTAGTCAATAAAACAGGCAAAAATGTCTTTTCGTTGGTCGCGGCATTCTTGAAGTAGGACATTGACTCCAAAAAGGGCCTCTCGTGTTACGAACGCCTCTCTAAATCCCATCTGAGCGTCTTCCATATCAAACTCGCACCTCCCCCGCACTCCGGCATGAATAATACGCAAAAAAGTCTTCAGTAGGTGGCTCATTAGGCTAATTAACCGGTAGTCGCCGCAAGTTTTAGGACGGTAATGTTGAATTAAGCCAGTCCTCTGGTATTACTCCGGTGTTATATATTGCGTTAAATAAGTTTGTAACTTGTCTTATGTTGTGTTCTTCGATAAGCTTTAATATCTCCATTGGGATTCCGTCCGGACCAAGGGCTTTTCTGGTTTATGCCGTGGAGATAGCATGAATCACTTCCGCCTGTAGTATTTCTGGTCTCTCAATAATGTCTTGGCCATCGGATGGGGGTGATCTTTCGTCGTTAAAAATATTATTTATGCATTGCTCCTAAGTGGCTTTATTTTCTCCTCCTTAACAACAGGCTGATTTGATACATCGAAAAGTAACAAAGACTGTTGCCTCCTGTTAATTCCAGTCACCTCTTTAATTTTCTTGTGCATTTGATGGGTGATGTGTCTACTTTCAAGATCTTCCATCTCTCTGCATTTCTCCCTCATCCAGTGTTCCTTGGCCTTTTTAATTTCAGCCTTTATAGTTCTGTTTAGTTGGTTATATTCTAGTTGGTTTTATCCTTGTTGTTCTTAGCTATTCTTCGTCCATTCATTAATTTTAATATATCGTCAGTCATCCACCTATTTTTCTTGACTCTTTTTGAAGGTTGTAGGTTTTTGGTACATACTCTGGTCAGAATACTTTTTAACTCTTTCCAAAGAGGCTGCATTTCTGGGCAATTTTTGTATGTCGCTTTGACCAATTCGCTGTTCAGATCTTGTCGCACCTGGTCACTTACTCGTGGATCTTCAAATTTGGACATATTCATCGGATTGTTTTTTGGGTTACTTTTAGCAACCTTTAGCTTTAACTTAAAGTTCGCCACCAATGGAACATGATCGGAACATGCGTCAGATCCAGGGTAAGTTGAGTCACGCTTTTTATGCAATTTCTAAAGCGTTTATTTATGAGCATATAACTATTTGGTTTCTTACGGGTTCTTGAATGTCGTTTTCGGCGGGTGATATCTATGTGTAAAGGCGCCTTTTAGAAAGTTTAAACCAAGTGTTCGTGACAACCATATCCCTCTCCTGACAAAACTCAAACAGTCTGTCTCCCCTGTGGTTGCTTTTCCCCAGTCCAAAGCTCCCCACCAAGTCCAATCGGCATCCCTGGCTCATTTTGGCAATAAAGTCACCAATTATCAGATTAATATCATCATTACCAAGCTTTCCAAGAACTTTGTCAAGCATGTCATACAGTTGCTCGACATCATCATCGTATCGTCTATCCGCTGTCGGTGCATATAACTGTATCGCGTTTACTTTGAAGTTGACCCTGCAGCTGAAGCAGCATCATTCTGTCGGAGATTGATATGCAGCTTATAACACAGCTATCGTAAGCCGATAAGACAAATATGCCCACACCATTTCGGTGGTGGCAGTCTGGGGGGTCACTTCCAGAGTAGTAGAGAGTGTTGTGTTCGTTTCGGCATTTTCCTGAGTCTGGCCAGCGTACTTCACTAACTCCAAGTATATCAATTCTCAATCTCTATGTCTCCCTAATAACATTGTCAAACTTTCCAGCAATGTAGAGGCTTCTAACATTCCACGTGGCAATACGAAGTTTTGACTTTACTATGTTGAGCCGGGAGATTTTTCGCACCCCTTTCCCATTTATGGTCTGCCCGGGACTAGGGGCCGTGTTGCTTTGGTTTCTCTCCATAGTAAAGTCCTGGGAAATGAGTAGTGCGGTAGTTTCCCGTTGCTTTCCGCACCGCAGTGTTATGGCCGTTCTGTTGCTTTAACTCGGCCCACAAGTATTTAGCTCTAAGCCTGCCGATATCATTTATCTTCAGCCTTAGCCTGATACTGGTGCTGCTCCTGCACAACACTAGGCGCTGCCGCCGCTGCTCAGTGCTATTTTTGGTCCGGCCCGAGCATTTCATTTTCTCGGTACCACCCATATCTGGGAGGCGATCCCCTATCCGCCACCTAGAAAGGCGGCCGATGAAGGACTAGTAACCCCACGCAAGGCCGTTATTTGCTGTTATTTACAATAATAAAGTAAATTTTGGAATTTCTCTCGGATTCGAAAATATTTTAAATACCTTCATATCATCTTGAATTAAATCATGAAATAAACTGGGATACTCTCCAAATTATGGCCTTTTTATATTTAAGTATATCATGAATCCAGCATTTGCTTGGTGGTGGTTCTTGTTGTTGGTGGTGGTTGTGGTGGTGGTGTTTTTTTTTTTTTTTTATTATAGAGGATTAGGAATCCTTAGAATACCTTACAGACGTTTTGATCTTATGTGTCGGATTCACGCCCTTTAGAGGGACATGCGTACCGACTAAACCCTTCCCTCTCTTGGCGTTTGTTAGAAAGATCTTCCTGGAACTACCTGTTGGCACTACTTCAAGAAGATTCGCCATTATTTGATTGAATTAGCTTGAGCTTATGTCTATGTAATTTCCAATGACGTAAGTACCTTCAGTGTTCTGCCCTTAGTTGTCCCTCTTCGCTCTTTTTATTCGTTATTATGTCTTTTGCAATTCTGCACACTTCTTTCCAGTTCTGTTCCGAGGACAGCATCTTCTCTACCAGAGTTAGTTCCCCTGTAAATTGTTCCGTCCTTTGTCTTCGATCGATTCATCTTTTACAGTAAAAGAAGGTATGTTCCGAGTTGTCTTCACTATCGCAGTAGCGACAGACGTTCGTCTCTGTCAGTTTAAACCGGTGCAGATACGATTGGAAGGCTCCATGTCCTGTCAGTATCTGGGTGATGTAGAAGTCAACTTCTCCATGCTTCCTTTGAAGCCATGGTCCTATGATTGGTATTAGTTTCTTTGTCCAGTTTGCTTTCCCGTCATCATTTTCCCATTTCTGTTCTTATTCAGCATGTTGTCGTAAGATATATCCTTGGGGACATTTTCTGTTTCGATCTCTTTTCTGTGTCTTGCTAATAGGTCTATTGGCGGCATTCGGGCGATTACTTATAACCCGAATGCAGGCCCTTCGCTGGATTTTAAATAGTATATTTCAATACCCACCATTTGTCATAGCTCTTTTTTATACTGTGGCATCGTATAAAAGGATTGACTGGACTATAGAGCAGAGTATCCTCCTGCTATCCTCTCTCGGGCCGCCTACATTTGGCATAAGTCGGCTAACGTTGTTGAGAGCCTTGTTGGCTATTTCCGCGGCTTTGCTGATGTGTGTTCCCATACTCATGTTTCTGTCCAAGTAGACTCCCAGATATTTCACAGCTTCTTGGCTGCTAACCCTTACACAATCCACATTGACATGTATATTCGTCTTCCTACCCGCAATTAAGAGTACGACCTCTGTCTCGTGTGGCGTCAGTCTCAGTCCTCTGTCCTGCATCCAATCCATTATATTATGCAAGGCATGGTTCGCTATCGTCTCCAGCAAGTCGGCTTATCTATGCTCCACCAGTACTCCCAGGTCGCTCTGCATAGGCAATCAGGGTAACCCCAACAGGCATTGGAATCCTTAGTACGCTGTCATAATAAATGTTCCAAAGGGTAGGACTAATTACCGATCCCTGTGGAATACCTCCAGTGACCTCGAGTTTCTTTCCATGGCCAACATTTAATATTCGGTTTTCGAAGTAGTTGGCAACCATATTATATGGGTATGGCGCTATGTTTCTTCTTTCTAGTTCTCCCAGAATCCCGTTCCATGGCGCCGCGTTAAAAGCATTTTCGACATCCACCGTTATCAAGGCGCACTGTTTTCTCCTGTACCGTGGGTCGCTCATTACGTCATCTGCCTTTTCGCATACCGCCTTCAGTGCACTAATAGTCGACTTTCCTTTACAAAAGGCGTGCTGATTTTTTAACAAGCTCCCGGTTCTGTCTATTTCTTCTTTAAGTCGCACTAATAATAAATGTTCTAGCAGCTTCCCCAGTATGCTTAATACACATATTGGCCGGTATTTTTTACCCAGTTGTTCAGATTTTGTTTCCTTTACTATGAGTACTAGACGTGCTTCCTTTCATTGGTTCGGAAATTCCCCCTGTGTTAACAGTCCGTTCATGGTATCCAGGAGCCTGTTTGTTTGGTTTTCCGCTACCGCTTTTATCACTTCCGGGGGAATGTTGTCAGGACCAGGAGCTTCTTTCTCCTTGATTTTCTTTGCGGCATCTATTAGCTCTTTGTCTGTGAATATGCTTATATGCTCAGCTCTTACTCTTTTTTTGTTCCATTTTTTGTTTGGCGTTGTATTAAATAAGGATTTGGCAATGTTTAGGCTTTCCTCCTCGTTTATTGCAACAGGTATATTCGGTGTCAATTTCTTCGTGACAATTCAATACCCCCTGCCCCAAACGTCATCGTCCACCTCGGATATAACCTCCTTCCATGCCCTTTTCTTTGCCTTAGTGATTGTTTTCTTTAGCTTTGTTCTACTAGTCCTGTATTCTTCTTGACATAACTGCCTTTCTTACCTCATCTTTTCCTTTATTTGCTCTTACCGCGGATCTTTTACTTTTGAGACAATTCCGTCTGGCTACTTCTTCCGACCACCACCCAAGTAGCAATTTTAGACACATTATGGTAAATGTGTCTAAACTATTGTTTCTGTTACCGAAACAAATTGGAAATTGTTGGCAACAAGTATGGAAATATTTTCGAAACGTATACATTTTAAATGGCGCATTAGCACGTGTTTCCAAGTGGTTGGTACAGGCTGTGACTTTCGCTGTTTCGATGCAAAATCGAAACTTTTATCGAAAATGTTTCGAAAATTTTTCGGAAAGTTTCGAACATGTTTCTATAAATGTGTCTAGAGTGACAGTTCATTTTATAAGAGGGCGCTGAGTGTTGGAAATGTGAATTGTCAAATTGGTAACATTGTGGAAACAAATAATTAGATATTATACCTGTAGGTTGTAATAAAATAAAACAAAGTAAACAATAAATGAAGACAGCATAATTTCGCCATAATGAATTTGTCACCAAAGAGTATTTTCTATAAGTGACAGATTTATTTTGTATAGTTTATTGCAAAGGAGATCCAAAAATCAATAACGAAATAAATTTTATCGTGCAGTTTAGTAATTTAGTAATTTAGCTTTATATTCTTAAGACGCTCCCAGTTTATTGACATGTACACATAAAATAAATACTTTGTCAAAAAGTAAATTAAAGTCCATTTTAATAATATAAAAATGCATTTGTCAAAATGGCCGCCAGAAAGCGAGAATTATTCTGGTCCAAAATGGAGTCGACACACAGTTTCTAGTATTTGGTTTCTATAATGTTTCGAAAATCATGTAGCTATAATTAATAGAAAATGTGTCGAAACATAAAGAATGTTTCGATATTGTATCGAAACTACGCGGAACAAACGTCGCTAAAGTAAAAATATTACGGTCCCGTCCATAGAAATAAGAGGGGCAATAGAACTCGCTTCCCCTCTGCGCGGCTGGTGAGATTTGTTGGTCGGCCATTTAAAGACAAAATGTCAATTGGACAGCGCCAAATTTAAAATTCTGTATTAAAGGTGGTAACCTAACCTCATATATTTTTTGTTTTATGACAAATTTTTAGATAGGCAAGTATATTATATAGAGCTACTAATAGAAGTCATTTTTTTACTTCACAGAGGCTCAAATTATCAATGAACTATTAGTGATAACAGCTCTATATAACTTCCATAATAACATTCTAGTATCCTTGGAATGTCATATATAGCTGACTGCTAATTTCTAGGGATAATCAGAAATCGTAATCAAAACTAAATATTTTAGTGTAAGACATTCGCTGGCTTTGATTTTATGAAAAAATGCACTTGGTACAGGTCAGACTGTAAACAGCGTTTTGCTCTTTTTACAATAAGAATGTCTTTACCTGGTTAATTTCTTTAAAAAGAATACACCACAAAACCGAAGATTAAGAACATACACTCTCAAATTGTTTCGATGTATTATCTGAGATTGCTATTACTTTGAAGTGTTCGCAATAGTCCTCGAGGCACGAACTTAGGAACTATATGTTCGTGCCTTCAGGACTAAAGCTGTAATATTTTTATTTTGATAGGGACACAGATAATAGGACAAGGGTAAATAATTTTTAACAAAATTATCTCTCTTCAGATATTATACAGCGATTTATATACAGACAATAATTGATGAAAGTACAAACCTACAATGCAATAATAAACATTAAGTCGTATATAAATATTTTTTTCCTATATCAGTTAGGGTTATTTGTATGCCATATACATACAATGACTTGTAAGTTTAAACATCTTTTATGCAGGTGAGAAACATCATAGTCAATGACTCACATATTTTCCCATAATATTAGAGATTTTGTGTACAAATTGTGTAATATTATAAATCAATTAATATATTATACATATAAATCATCTATTAGAATAAAAATTAAGTGTAGCTGCAAAGGCTCGTAATGGTGCTGGGTATGTTTCATGAGTGGTGGATATATTCTGTACATTTTTTAAATGTCGAGCCATTAGCAATGCAGGCACACTGTCAAAACTTTTTTGTAAATGTTCCAAGGCATTTTCTGAAGGCAGCTGCTGTTTTTTTAATGAATAAAAGACACTTTGCACATTTGCCACTTTTTCTTTCAATTTCTTGTACCTAGCTGTGTACAGTTTCTTGCGATAAACAGCTTGTTTCCTTCTGAGAATTTCTGTGCTCTTTCTGAAAATGGAGGGCGAGGCACTAAAAATAAAAATGTATATAGATTTTTGTACATATTGCCTTCTAAGAGTTTTACCCTATAAGGACCTTTTATTATTTCATATTAGTAGGTAATTTAGTTTTTAGTCAAGTATTAAATGTTACTTCCGCTTAGAGGATGAATTAAAAGTGAATATTGGTAAAAGTAATAGCAAATTTTACAAAATATTACCAATTTTTATAGTACAGCATATACATTTACTAATGGTACTACCAAAGCTTGTTTACATAGTAGGTCAATACAGACATTTTTTTTTAAATTAAAGACATACAATGTGACAGTAATTAAAAATAATATTAACCCTTACAATACTACAATTATAAGTAAAGAAGTCTAAAAGTATAAAACACATTATTAAATAAAAATGTAGATGTCTAATAATTAGGTGTTTTGTTTTGTCAAGTCTGCAATGATCCATTATGGCAGCATGTTAATATTTGTGGGCAGTAGGATCTTTGTCAATAATAGCCCTTTGACATAAGGGTGTAGTTATAATATTGTATATTGTTATGACAAGAAATGGCATAATAAATAAACAAAAGTTGTTTATAAACAAGCTAGGCACCAAAATTTTATTTAAAACACTGTGATTTTTATACCTATAATTGTGAATTTCTCTAATCACTCTAACTCTTCTTCATCTTGTACTGCTATCAGTGCTAGTATCGAGAATAAAGGAATGAGTGTTCTACATTTAGAGAAGCCTTCCGAGCTTGTACAAGTTGCACTTTTTGGAGTACTAAAATATTGTAAAACTTTTTGAATATAAACTAACTTGACAACCAACCTCAGTACCTACATAAAATAAACTGTTATGTGGAAAGGCTCAAACCCACACAATTTGAAAAAATCTAAATGCTTAGTGGCAAATAGCTACCTACCCACCTGAAAATGTCAGAAACTACTGCAGTACGCAATATGATCATTTTATACAGGGTGTTTGGAAATAGTGGTACCTAACTTTAAGGGCAGCGTTTATTTGCAGCCCATATCATGACATTTAAATGAAATTTTACAGCCATATTTTTTCAGGGCCCCTGCTCAATAGAATTTTCTTATCCTTAAGTGAATCATTCTCAGTAATTTTCAATTTAAATAAACATGTTAAATTATAAAGCACATACCTTCTTTTTCTCTTTACGATTGGGGGTCTTTTTGATTTATTCTTTCCTATGGCACTTGCACTTGCACTTAGACGTTGAAGATGAATCTACTGACACAAAGGATGTAGTTGCTTCTATATTGCTTATATCTAAACTAGTTTCTTGTATAGCTGCAATATCTAATGGTATGTCACATTTTTTTAATAAAGGAATTACTCCTGGCTTTAAAAATTTATTTTCTTCCGCATAAATGAAATCATTGGTGTCAAAGTGTTGTAAGCACACCTTTTTGTGTTTGGCTCAAGTCCATTTCCCGAGTATACCTAGGGCATTAAGCCATTTATTTAATACGTTTGTGTCCTGTGGAAACCTGAAAAATATGGGTAATGTAATTGCTTGATTATTTATCTTAAGTATCATAAATATATGAATACCAACTTACTGAAAAAACGAAATTCGCGATGATTGTGGCTTACACCCACTTACAGAACAAATCACGATTTTTAATAAACCAAAAACAATTAATACACAATCGTCAATTCAATAGTAAAACAGCACCCTTAAACTTACAGCAAAAAATGCGAAACACGTGAATACAGAAAATAAGGTTATTTTACTTCTTTCTTTCTTTCTTTTTATTATTGGCTCTGCCCTGTTATTTTACTTGTAAACAAAACGAATTTGTAGGGGAAGTGACATATCATCCGACATTTCGTCTTTAAATGGCGGCCCCCTTGGCGTTCCAACAAATTTGGATGCGCAGTCGTCGAAGCGTATTCTACTGTCCCCTCCTATTCTATGGTCCCGTCAAGCGGAAGGGCAAGCTCAGAAGCATAAAACTTCTGTATACCGTCACGTTATACACTGCCACTTGTCAAATAGTGTACTTACAACTTCTTATCTGTTTTGTGGTACTTACATTCTGTGATATACATAACCTACATCTTCATTTCTTGTACAATGTACTTGTACGGCATGTACAACTACTAATTTTTAAAGAACTTACATGCCGTGGTTGCCGTGGATCGAGATGTCAATGGGACATCACTAATTGAAAAATCAGGTTCTGGCTTAATTTTTTCCTTTTGAATTTAAAATTCTTTCTTTTTCCTTTTTAGTGTTTTGTAAAACCGCGAGGAATGTTTAAACTGTTGTTTTCTCCCCATATTATAAAAAATAAAAAACGTAAAATGATTCAAGAATATTTAAAATATCAAAAACTAAAATAACTCCAATGTAGAAATTATAGGTTATAGTAATTAATTGTTCCGGGATTTAAATGTTTCTGGCAGTTTCGAAAATTGTTTTCTTCACAAGTTTCGTAATTAAATAGATATCAATGTTTGGCAAATATTTCGAAACAGAAGAATACCAATTTGTTTTGATTAGCTTAATTCGAAAATGTGTCGCTACAATTTGGGAGCACATGTGTCTTAACACAATTTCATAATTTTATCCAAAAATGTTTCGAAAAATTTCTTCCGTGCGTGTCGTAAATGTATCGACACTGTAGTTTGGAAAATATTTCGAAACTAACAGTTCTTAATTGTTTCTAGTAAATGAATTCGAAAATGTGTCGCAAAAGTTTCGAAACACATGTGTCTCCACACAATCTTATCATTTTAATCGAAAATGTTTCGAAACGTTTTTCAGCAAAGCATTTGTGTCCAATTTGTGTCTATAAATGCTACTTGGGCAATACACGGGCTTTCGTGTGGGGTGTCCTCTCTTCTTACCAAATGCCTTGTCGCACGCTTTGGTTATGGCGTCGGTTGGTTTTTTGGTCCCGATCCTTTGGGAGTAGTTTATTAAGTTCTGTTGTCATATTTGGTAGATTTCCTTTTTTTATCCTCCACTCTTGGTTTTTGTTTATTTCCGGCATCTTCCTGTTCTCGAGTGTATCAGAAGTTATATGTTGATGGGCGCTTAAACTTTCTTCTTCCAGTACCTTCCAATTTTCTATTTGTTTTGCAATCTTCCTGGTGCTAAACGTCACGTCTATAAATGATTTGCTTCCTCCTCTTATGAACGTTGGCATGTTACTCTTGTTGTGTACCACTAGGTCTTTTTCTGTCAGCCATTCCGCAAGCATCTCTCCTCTCTTATCCTCTACTTTAGATCCCCAGATGTCTGATTTTGCGTTAAAGTCGCCCCCCACTATTATCTCCTTGACTTGTTTCTTCATGTTTATTTTTAGATTTCGTAGAAAGTCAGAAAATTGCCCGAGCTCTATATTTGGGGAAATATAGCAGACGTAGACAATAAATAAGGGGGTTTCCATCCAGAGAAAGCCGTCACCTTTACCGTATCGCTGCGCTTTTAGTATTCTGTTCTCCATTCTCATAGCTACATCTAACCCGTTATCGTATAGTCAGTTACTTTGTGTTACTTTTCTATGGTTCGGTTCTGCCATTATTGTTATATCCACCTTGTGCTCCTCTGCAATCTTGTACATCAGGTTTATAGCACTGGCACTCCGATCGATATTCCCCTGGAGGATTTTAATTTTACTGTTTTGTTTTCCTCAGTCCGGTTTTTCTTGTGTGTTAACCATTTATTGCACTGTGGGTAGCTTCCTTGTTTTTTTAAGCATCTCCCGAAACATTGCACATTGAGAGGATCCCGTTTTATGTCCCTTCTTTTCACAGTTCCAACAGAATTGTTCTTTTTTACAATCTATTGCTTTGAAGCTCTTCCTCCTCACAGTTATTGCAGAATGTGTCTCGGTTGGGCCCTTTACAGGTCTTTGATTGGTGTCCGTGTTGAAGACAGTTAAAGTATTTCGGTATTGTTACCCTTTCTCTCGCTCTGCACTGGCACCATCCTATCCTAACCCTTCCGGTGGTTCTTAATTTTTTAGCTATATCCGGGTCCAGTGACACCATAGCCACCTGTCCCTCTGTCGAATTCGGTTTAGTGATTTGATTTCTATGCCTTGGTTGTCTCCTCCTACCTGGGTTTGGATTGCTCCTTTTATTTCCTCAATTGTAGTTATCTCGTCTGTATCGTATATGTGAAATACTACTCCCCTTCTCCTGACGTGTCGAGTTTCCACGTTTTTCATTTTGTCGGCGATTGCAGATCTTAATTGTTCTGCCTTGTCTGTATCCCCCTTTATTGTGAGTAACATGTCCCTCTCCTTGGTTTTCCGCACCTTCCTAATGTCCAGGTTTAGTTTTTGCGGGTCGACTTGCTTCTTGAATTCTTTTAGCAGGTCAGCGTATGCCATGGTGGTGGTGGTGGTGGTGGTGGTGGTGGTGGTGGTGGTG
Source organism: Polydrusus tereticollis (assembly GCA_963920685.1). NCBI lineage: Eukaryota > Metazoa > Arthropoda > Insecta > Coleoptera > Curculionidae > Polydrusus > Polydrusus tereticollis. Next base: position 49,007,574 of record OY987335.1, on the reverse strand, counting down.
GTGGTGGTGGTGGTGGTGGTGGTGGTGGTGGTGGTGGTGGTGGTGGTGGTGGTGGTGGTGGTGGTGGTGGTGGTGGTGGTGGTGATGGTAGTGACCGTGTCAAAACGACAATCTTGAATTTATTTTAAATTTCTTTCGAAACGGCTCAAGGTGGAACGATTAATCTTTCTCAACAATTCGACGACTATTTAGGCTCGTTGGTGAGGTCAAATTTGAATATACGGGGTGTTTCGTTGAAACGCTGTAAAACGTCAAAGGCAATATTTAAAAATGTGCATGATACACGATAGAGGTCGCAGAAGTTAATTGAATCGTTTTTAACTTTTTGGTATTGCAGAGAACCGTCTTCTTCCGGGTGCTATTGAAATTCAGTCAGATCGGAAAGTAGCAAGTATTTTATTTTTATGCCTAAAAATTAAAAAATTGCCATTTTTAAAAAATTAATAACACGCACAAGTAATGTCCTATCGAAATGCGGTGTAGACCTTCGGATAGACCATCTAAAATACTCTATCTTTTTAATACATCTTCCTATACCTAAAAAACTTTAATATCGTAGATTCTCGGAAAAAACTCGAAATATTAAATACCTACGAAAGCGCTACTAAAATATGCACAATAGATATTTTTAATTTTAAAATTTTTTATATTGAGTGAAAAAAAATACCAAATTTCTCTTTGTTTTTTTTTTATTGAAACATTTTATTGGAAATGCATTTTTTTTTACTTTCATTATAGGTTTATTCGATTTTCTTTTAACAACCTTCACGACAACAAATTAAAAATTTTTCACTAGTATTACAGAACTATGGGGTTTTAAGCCACAAAAACTACTAAAAAAATCACGAATTTTGAAGGGTTTAAAACATTATTCATTTCACATAGTAGCCCCTGATTCTATTGTGTTTGTATATTTGGTAAAGCTCAAATTTAAAACTCTTAATTAACCAACTCTAGCCATATAATTTATTTCATAATGTTTTAACCGGCTTTAGCATACCGGGTGTCTTAATAAATTATGTTTGGCTTGAACAAAATTCATATTAAAAATGGGAAAATATATATAACTGTTTTCTTGCATATAAATAATGAAAAGGATTATCTATGGTAGGTAATGTATTGGTAAAGAAGGGTCAAATTCTGTTGAAATACCAAAATTGACATATACAGGATGTCCCAAAAAGTAGTTTTTTTTTTATTTATGTGGCTCAAAGCCTACTTTTCAATTCACTTAATTTTGGTAAAAACAGGTAATTATAGATAAAAAAAATAATGAAAGATTTTCATCTAAAATAATTCGTAACGTTTTTGAGTGACTTTAGTGTACCGGGTGTGCCAATTTATATTGAGGTTTAGCAAAATAAATCATATAAATCTGAAAATAAATGAAGAGCTTAAAAATGAAAATTTATTGGTAAAGTAAGGCCAATTCTGTTGAAATACGAAAATTTACAAAATACAGGATGCCCCAAAAAGACGTTTTTTGTAGTTCAAAGTTTCCAGGTTTTTTTTTGTCTTACATTTCTTTAGTCGTTTCATTATGTGTGTTGACATAATACAGGGTTGAAAAAAATCATGTAAAAATTAAAAATTAATCCAATTTTTCAGCAAAATAACTATTACGCTGGCTCATTTTGGTATGTGTGTTAATTTTACACAGGATTTTAAAAAAATTACGGAAAACTTAAAACCGTTAACCAAAGCGACGAACCGTTTTTGACCAACTTGTACCCGGTGTCCTAAAATATTTATTGAATTGAGCGAAAGTCATAATAAAAATCAGAAAACATTAAGATAAATCATGATATATCTATGCAAATTTATTGGTAGAGAAAGACCAATGCTGTTGAAATACGAAAATTTACATATACAGGATGTCCCAAAAAGTCGCTTTTTAATTATGTGGCTCAAAACCTACTTTCCAATTTGTCTTGACTTTTTTTAAACAGGTAATTATAGATACAAAAATAATGAAAGATTTTCATCTAAAATATTTCGTAACATTTTCAAGTGACTTTAGTGTCCCAAATTATATTGAAGTTTAGCAAAATTTATCATATACACTATTGGACAAAAGTAGAGCAACAAAGTGCTTTTATTTATTTGAATTTAAAAAATTAATAATTATATGATTGTGATCCCCAGCTAATTTTAATGAAATATTATCCCCACAATATTAGTAATATTTCAATATTTATATTTTGGTGCACTTTAAACAAAATGAAGGTAGAGAAATATTTATAATTATAAAAATCGGCGAAATGAAGTGCGACAAAAGTAAAGCAACAAATTGTGTCAACAGTATTTTATTTTACATATTACGATAAAAAAAAACATTAAACACTTTTAATAATTACAATAGCTAAAAGTATTATGTTAATAGTTAATAGAATATCCATTATTATATTTATTAATCAATTTTTAACAGTATTCTCGGGAAGGTTTGTCCAAAGTTCATTCATTTTATTTACCAATGATTGTTTATTTGGAAATAATTATGTACGAATTCCACGTTCAACTTCTTCCCATAGATTTTCAATGGGGTTAAGGTCTAGGGATTGTGCCGGCCACTGCAAAACACCAACGTTATTTTCTTGAAACCACTCTTGAACAATTCGTGAAGAGTGTTTCGGATCGTTACCCTGCTGGAAAATAAAACTCAACGGTATTTCTCACTCTGCATAAGGCAACATTACATTTTGCATTATATCTCTATAGACAAATCGATCCATGGTGTTATTAATGAAGTTTAAAGGACCTACCCCATTCCATGAGAAACAACCCCATAGAGAAATACTACCTTGGTCATGTTTAACTGTGGTGTAACGTATTTGGGATTAAACCTTGTGTCGATTGGCCGTCTTACACGCTTCATTCCATCAGAATTGAAAATTTTATAACGCGTTTCATCGCTCAATAAAACTTTTTTCCACTGGTCTACTGTCCAATTTAAATGTCGACGTGCAAATTCAAGCCTAGCCACTCTATTTCTTGCCGAAATAACGGGCTTTTAGCCGGGCGTCTACTAAATAACTTTGCGTTCACCAACCTTCTTTGAACTGTCCGTGGACTAACCATAATTTTGGGAATTTCAGCAATAATTCTAGGTGCAGACATCCAAGGACCGTTTTGAGAAATTCTTTTAATGCGCCTGTCTGTCCAAATTGTTGTTTTTCTCGGCCTTCTCGATTTCGGTAGATTCTCTAAATGTCCCCTTTGAATGTAACTTGAAATTATTTTGGATACGCTGTATCTTGGTGAAACAAACCGTCTTGAAATTGTGGCTTGTACTGTTCCTTCCAAGTGTGCATTCACTACTCTCTGCTTTAATTCTTTCGAAATTGGAATTCCTCTTGGCATGATTAACCCAGCACAGAAATATTAATTAAACATAAAATAAACTCTGCAAAAATATTTGAACCTTTACTTCCACTAAAACCTTTCTTTTTTAGGAAAATATTAAAATGTTGCTTTACTTTTGACGCATTACAATACTGTATTTGAAAGTTTACGTCAATATCAGTTCATTTGTTTTGATTGTTGGAAAAAGCTGTTGCCGCCGATAACAGCAGCCTACTTTGATATTTAAGACACGATGTATTTAAATACGATATCATGCATTTAATATTATAAAATTAATAAGTGTTGCTCTACTTTTGTCCGATAGTGTAAGTCGGAAAATAAATAAAGAACAGTCTATTTTTACATATTTTATAATAAAGATGAAAACTTATTGGTAGAGAAAGCCAATTCTGTTGAAATAGGAAAATTTACATAAACATACAGGATGTCCCAAAAAGGCCTTTTTTATAGTTGAAGGTAACGGGTTTGAAAAGTTTGTTTTTCTTTCGTCTTTCGTCTTGTGTTTTTAGATTAAGTTAATGGAACATTCCTATCTAAAATATTTCGAAACATTTTTGGCCGCTTTTACTGTACTTGACGTACCACATGATAAGGTAATTGAGCTATTTAGAAAAAAATATTTAATATTTTCTTTTTTTGGAAATAAAACAATTTAAGATTTTGTCATACATTTTCTAAGATTAGGATTTATTGTTTTTTCGATATTTTTCACAAAAACGATACCTTACCTGAAAGAAAAATTGCAATTGTGCATAAGTAGAAACATAAAATCAAAGTCGCTCTTACAGGTGAAAAACTTATAAGATGCAAACGAAAATGAAAATATCCATCTAATTATTAAAAAAAAACATATAGTTAATTAATTATATTGCTGAAAATAATAATTAAATAAATAATAGACATCTATACTTTCAAGAATTATATTATATTCAAACTGTGCGTGACTGTAGGTCTCGTATGATTAAGCAAATACTAAAGGAAAAACAGAATAGGTATTTAATTTTAATAAGTTAGTGTTATTAATAGACCCTTCATTGTATGTACACGTACAAAATGCAACCTCGGCCAAGGCTTTATGGAACACGTTGAAAAACCTTTATGCTGAAAAAGGTTTCACGAGAAAAATTGGCCTACTGCGTACGCTGATATCTCTAAGGTTAGAGAATTGCGAGTCAATGCAGTGTTATGTTAACCAAGTGATTGAAGTGTCTCAAAAATTAAAGCGGAGTGGTTTTGATATTAGTGATGAATGGGTGGGGTCACTCCTTTTGGCGGGATTACCAGAAAAGTTCGGCCCCATGATCATGGCGATTGAACACAGCGGTATTGAAATAACTACAGATGCAATCAAGACTAAGCTAATTATTGACATGGCTATTGATGGCAAAAATGGTACAAGAAGCAGCGCTTTTGTTGTCAAATCGCATTTTAAGAAAGGAGCAAAAGGTGGCAGCTCTACCAAAAGTCATGACAGACAGCAGAAAGATTTGGCAGAGATCACCTGTTTTAACTGTCAACAAAAAGGACATTTTAAAAACAAATGCCCAACCTTGAAAAAGAAATATGAAGATTTTAGAAAGTCACAACAAAAGAATGAAAATACCAATGCTTTTAGTGCCGTTTTTCTCAGTGGAGACTTTAATAAATCGGACTGGTATATTGATTCGGGAGCAAGTGTACATCTGACAGCCAACGAACACTGGAAAAAAAATAAGTGTTCTTGTGTCAAAGATGGCTGCCAGCTCGCAGTCAGATCCTGTTAATACTGAGAGTATATCGTGTGTTAAATGCTCTAGATCAACCAGACAAATTATCAAGTGTATATCATGTAACTCGTTTTATCACGCGGCATGTGCAGTTCGCGCAAGGGGCGTTAGAGTCGTTGGATTTAACGAACTTTTGTGTGAGGCATGTGACATGGACAAGGATAACATTCGACCTACCGAACTAGTGAAAACTAATGAAATTCTGAATAAAGTGATCCTCCGAATGATGGAATCGCAGGAAGTATTGAAGGATGAATTAATTAAATTGAATAACAGATTTGACACTTTAACCCTAATTTACCTGGGGGGTAAGGATAAACCAGAACCAGCTGGACCGGCGGCGGTGGCGCCCCCATCGAAGGCCTACCAGAGTAATCAACAAATTATAAAGTCAAATGTTTCCCATCTACCCGAACGAAGCGAGCAGTTGACCCAAAATACATCAAACACACAGAAGTTGAAAGCTCAGCATGGAGTCAATGATGCCAACCAAACCAATGGAAATCCCTCTCAAACGTCAAGAAATAACCTAAAAATTACCCAAAATAAAAATAAAGATGAAATCTCCCGACATCAAGTGAATAGCGCCATTCTTGAAGCTCAAACGGCAAATATATTTCTAGAAATTCAAACACTCGAAGGAAATAAGATGACGGAGGATGGTTTTCAGATTGTTCGTAACAGGAGAAACCGCAAGTTTGTGGTTGGTGATAACCGTCAGCACTCCATGGTACAAACGGCCCCCAAATTCGTATCCCTTCACGTCACGAGGCTAAGCCCTACCACCAAGCCTGAAGATCTGCACAACTTTTTGGAGGCCAGCCTCCCTGGGGTTAAATGTGAGGAGCATACTTCTAAGCACCCTTCTCTGTATAAGTCCATGAAGGTTACCATAAATCAGGACCACCTTGAGAAAGCCTGGAACAGTCAGACTTGGCCGTGTGGTGTACTAGTTTCCAGGTTTTTTCGCGAAAAGAGGGTCTCACTAGTTGCGGTGGGCCCTCAAGGGTCATAAACCATAGTTTCCATCACGGTTTAAATACACCTTACATTAACACTGGTATCCCAGGGGGCCCTGTGCCCGAGGTGTCCATTTTTAGCCTGAATATACAATGCTTACGAAACAAGGTTAGTGAAATTGAGGCCCTTAACTTAAATTATGACTTTTTATGCTTCTCTGAGCACTGGATGTCTGAGGAGAAGCTACAATCTTATGGAATTGAGAACTATGTGCCTGTTGCATGGTTCTGTAGAGTAATTCATGGTCATGGAGGAGTTGCTATTTATGCAAGAACCAGTGTGGCAGGTCAGTGTGGTGCGATCGCTCGAATTACTGATCTGTCTACTGAGATGCATTGTGAATTGTGTGCTGTTGAGATCCCTAAATTGAAAATTTTAATTATTACTATATATAGATCACCTAACGGTGATTTCCAGATATTTGGATACCATGTCGGCACTTCTTGATCTGGTGCCTTCATGTGGCATGGACTTTTTCCTTAATGGTGACTTTAATATTAACTTTCATAATTTAAATGCGAAAAAGACCGCTTTCCTCGACATGCTTGCATGCTACCTTGTGTTGCCGACCATCTTCACGAACACAAGACAGTCCTCCTGTATTGACAATATTTTAACCAATATACCGGACTTTCAGGTTGGGGTGATTGATCTGGCCCTCTCAGATCATCATGCACTGTTTATCAAATTTGATGTTTCGGACAGGTTAGATGAAGTGGTAACTATTAAAACAAGACCAGTGACTGAAGAGGGCCTTTATACATTGAACAGTATTATTAAAGGTGTTGATTTGACGTTTCTCGATATTCCCGCTGAAAGAAAGTGTGATATTTTTTTGGATACAATTGTGCAAGCAACCGAAAGTTCTTTCCCTCTTAAAAATGTAACCCATATTGACAGTCAACCAAATATTAACTGGTTTAATGGTAAACTTTACAACATGAGAGAAACCTTGCATCTCTTAAATGAGCCGCTGGGCTCTGGGAGAGCTGATCCAGACTTTGCCGCTTTTGTTAGACAGTTCAGATCTGGATATATGAATGAGATTAAGATAGCTAAGACTACTGCACATGACAAATTTATCTGCAACTCCTCAAACACTTCTAAAGCTATGTGGCAGCTCATAAATGGTCATATAAAGAATGGTAAAATGACTCAAATTTCTCCAGACTTAAAGCCTGATGATATGAATTTATTTTTCATCAGTTCGGTCGAACATATAATAAACGGCCTCCCAGAGCCGAGCAGATCAAGTACGGACTATCATAATAATTTTATATACAGAGAGAAAATCCCTGATAGCCCTTTTGAGTTTTCACCCTTATCATTTATTGAGATCAGGGACAGCCTGAGTGGACTGAAGGATAGTGCGTGTAGGGACGTCTATGGTCTTAACTCAAAAATTATTAAATGTATTCAAAATGAAATCTATATCCCTCTTACCAAATTGCTGAATCTATGTCTTCGATCCTCTTTATATCCAACATGTCTAAAACTCTCTAGAGTTAAACCGATACACAAAAAGGGTCCCTCTGACAGGCCCGAAAACTTTAGACCTATTTCTATAGTACCGATCTTTAGTAAAATATTTGAAAAGGCCCTTAAGGCCAGAATAGTGGATTATTTTGTGTCTCATGGTCTTTTCAATGCAAGACAATTTGGTTTCAGACAGGGCCACTCGACTACCATGGCCATTCAGGAGCTCGTTGATATTATAAATCAGGGCTTTGAGAGTTGCTCTTACACCGCCTCACTTTTTTGTGACCTGTCGAAGGCATTCGACTGCGTTTGCCCCGACAGATTACTTGACAAGCTCAGATTTTATAATTTTGCCCCCCGGCGGTTAAACTGATTGAGTCTTATTTATTTCCGAGAAATCAGCTGGTTTCCATAAATAATGTTAATTCTAATATACGTCCTGTAACATTTGGAGTCCCACAGGGATCGGTGCTAGGACCGGTGCTCTTCCTGATTTATATTAATGATCTGGGAAGCGCCGATCCTACCACCGATATGATCCTGTTTGCGGACGATACTACAGCAATAAATCAGAGTGTGTGTGTTATAAGGGAGGCTGAATGCGGATTGGAACACACGCGATCGACTTTGGATGACTGGTTCCTGGCAAACCAGTTATCACTAAATAATGAAAAGACTCAGACTATGTTTTTTTTCTCTTCGAGACCTTACTTCGGTTAGTAATTTGGAATCGGTACGTTTCTTGGGGGTATACCTCGACCCTAAGTTGACTTGGCATCACCATGCCGAATTTCTGTCCAAAAAACTAACTAAAAATATTTTTGCACTACGAAATTTAGCAAATCATGTTTCACAACGCGTTCTCGTTGTTGCTTATCATGCTACTATTCAATCCCTATTGTCTTACGCACTCATTGTATGGAGTCATGCGGCTTCCGCAGCCAGAGTTTTTGCATTACAGAGGCGAGCCCTTCGTATACTTGCGGGCCTGAATTACAGGGACGACTGTCGAGAGGCTTTCAGAGACCTGAACATCCTTACACTGCCATGTCTGTATCTGCTGCAGGCCTTAATGTATGTGAGAGAACATGAACACTGTTATGTTAGACATGAAAATGTACACGACCATGATACTCGTTCTAGAACTGATATGAGGCCTGATTTCCAAAGATCTAGAGGAATCTCAATTACAATGATAAGTTCATTAGTTTTAGCATAACTCCTTATTTCTAGTTGGTACAAAAGGCAGTTTTTCGAAAGTTAACCTTTTGTTTAAACTCTGAAGTCCGACTAGGAGTTCATTTGTATTAATTGTAGTATTATAAAAAGTATCGGCTTTTACTGTTTCGGTATTTTCTAAAATATCATAAATATTTTAATAAAAAGTTGTTATTCCCGAAAAAACCATGTGGATGCGAAAATACTCAAAAACTGTAGTTTTGTCAATTATTTCAACTTTATGTATGGTCTTTATTACTTAGTTGCCCTTGTTTGTAATATTTCTTGATTATGTAAAACATTTTTAATAGCTGCTTAAAAATTATCAACTGAATAAAAGTCCAGAGTTGTTGCTTTTTAGGCAACCTACTTTATAGGGAAGTATTCCTGGAATATTATTTAAGTTGTGGTATTTGGGGTCGTCTCCGTGGATGAAGGTCAATCTGTAACAAGATGTTTTTCTAATTCCTTTATATGTCTAATTTCTGTTTTATCAGAGTTTTTAGTACTTTTTACGCGTACACGGTTATGTTCAAGTATTTCAGTTATTATTAACGGTCCACTAAATTTTGGTTTGTTCTTATTTCTCTGCGAGAGTTTTTTATGTATAAACTCTTTCTTTTTCCTTATCAGTTTTATAAAGTTTTGGTTGTGGCGGTTTCATAAACTGCATCGACTTTGTTTATATGGGATGATACGTAATCGGAATAAAATGACATATGAATAAGATCTAAAGCGTCTCTGGAATTTGAAATGACCTAAGACAAGTTCACGTGGTGTGTATTTTGTAACGCTGTGAACAGTACTATTATATTACAACCGCGTCTTCGTAAATAAGATCAACTGTAGTACCCTCGTATTTGGGTCGATCCACACCATATCCAAGAAAAGGCTGAATAAGCTCCAGGACGGCGCTGCGTACTCGCTGATGATGTAATCGGTTTCCATTCTTTGTTTATGTGTCGCTTCACACGCACGTTTGCTCCGCGCCGCGAGTTATGTAACTGAATAACCCTTATCATTGTATACTTATTAAAATGTTTGTTTATATTATCTTAAACTATAAAAAGGCTTGCCACTGTAAAAGCCAAGACACTTAATATTCTGACTTTTAGTAGTTAAGTTGTTCATAAGAACTATATTTTGTACCTTTTGAAATAAAATTGTTTTTAAAAAGAAAGTGTACAGAAAAAGTTATTTAACTGGCGCAGTCGGTAGGATACTTGAAGACCAGCAAGTGCAAGTTTGGAAGCTGCATAGTGCAAACTCCTGAAACAAGCTACCTGGCCGTTGGTTTTAACCATTAGTCAAGAAGATCTATCTCCAACCACAACGAACTCCATTGGAACAAGAAATTCACTGTTGCACAGGGACAAACCCATTGTAAGTGATATTTTCCTTTCCAACCCTTTATTTTGTGTAAAATCGGCACATGAATTGTTTTTCTTTAAATTATAACTATTAATTATTAAAACGAACTAAAATATTATCATAAATCAAATACCATTTATATGAGCACCATTGATCATATTAACATCGGAGAAATCTCAAATTTATTAAATAATATCAATCTAAACGAAATGACTAACACTCTAAAACCATTCTCAGGTAAACCTGAACATCTCGAATATTTTATAAAATCCATTGACAAATTTTATGATAGGTATTATAGTGTTACTGACGAATCTTTAGGCGAATTTGTATTTGCTACCATTTGTTCAAAAATAATCAATGAAGCAGGCGACTACCTATTATGTCACCCTGAACTTTTAACCTGGCCTTTAATCAAAACTAACCTCAGACAAAAATTCGGCGACAAAATAAACAGACACACTTTGACGCAACAACTAAACTTCCTAACCAGAAATAAAAACGAATCTATTCTAGACTTTTCAGACCGGCTTAAAATTTTAAAAAACAGAATAGCCCTAAAAATAAACTCAGAAAATCTAATCTCTGCAACTAAAACTGCTTTAATAGAACAAACGGAACAAACTGCAATAACTGTTCTCCTTGCTAACGTTAATAGTGAATTGCGAACTCTTTTACTTATGCAAAAACCACAATATCTTGACGATACCTATAACACCTTATTAAATCATACACTTATTGAGCAACAAATTAATCACAGAGCACAAATGGTTAGAAATAATCATAATACTCAAACATTCGTATATACAAAACAAAATATTCTTAAAGCCAAACCCAGTGATTTCCATTATAATTATCCTAACAATATCTATAGTTTTCGCTCAAATGCAAATCTTGGAATAAATAATCCCTCTTTCCAACAACACTCTCAAAATATACAGCGTCCCTCATTTCCCAATCGACCAATTAATATTCAACCCCGACCTACCCAACAACAAAAATTTCCGACCAATCAACAAGTTTTCGGTAAACCAATAAATGCTTTCCCTAAAAATAATACCCAAAGACCATTAGACGCACCCACACCAATGTCCAGCGTAAGTATTCAGCCGAGAAGTAGTCAGAGGCCTTTAGGTTAAAACTACAATACAAACCCTAACACAAGACAAAATTTCTGGAGACAAAACCGACATGCAAATCCTCTAACATTTACGGAACTGACACATCTAGAAAATAATAATTACCCAAACTCCCAAAATGACTCTGATGAATATTCATTTCATGAAAACCTAGCTCAATTTGATAACAACTCCGAGTATCTCGAAAATGAAACCCTTGAACATACCTACTCAAACGACTTAGACTATCTACATCAAAATGTGTACGAAACTTATGAAAATTCGCAGCCACATGAATATTTTGAATATTCCTCGACCTCCGGAATAAAAGAAAATTTTCGAAACACCGCCTCCCAAAAGGACAAACTTACCTAGATATAAATGCCTTTCAAACCAATTCGCTACCATACGTCGAAATCCAAAATCCACCTCTAAAACTTCTAATAGACACTGGTAGTCACACTTCCTTACTCAGACCAATAATTGCAAAACAAAAATTTCCCAGCCAAATTTTTAATTCAAAACATACTCTAATAACTTGTATAGGTAAAACAGATACAAAGAATAAGATAAAAATACCGTTACTCAGCGAATTTAATATATTCACTGACCTAGAATTTATACTTTTCAATTTTCATGACTACTTTGATGGCATCTTAGGAATAAACGACCTAAGAAAATTAAACCTAAATATTGACTTGACAAACAAATGCTTATACAACGAAGATATAACTATTCCATTGTATTATAGACAAGACGTTGATACACAAAAGGTTGAAATACCAGCAAACACTTGTATACTAAAGCGAATTTACACTACTCTACCAAATGAGACCGAACTTTATATGCCTCATATAAAAAATCAATATCTAGAAATACCACCTACCCTTTTAAAAGTCGAAAAAGACAATGTAACTTTAGAAATAAGAAACCTCACGAACGAAAGCATAATAATACAGTTTAACCCTCATGATATACAACGAAAATGTGTTCCTTTTGTCGAAAACGAAAATGACGTTTTTAACATCGAGCAAATCATTTCCGAAATTAATTTTATTTCTGAAAACGTAGATATCCAACCCCAAGACAACTTTTCTCTCATAAGATCCGAGCATTTAAACACTGAAGAAAAAAAAAACATCTTCAGAAACTTTTCCGCCAATTTCCTAATATCTTGCACAAACCCAAAGATAAGCCAACTTTCACAAACCAAGTAAAAAACCAAATAAAAACTTCTGACGAAATTCCAACTCACCCTAAGTCTTATCGCTACCCTTACATACACAAAGAAGAAGTACAAAAACAAATTAATCAAATGTTAACAGACGGAATCATTAGACCTTCTTCCAGCCCTTGGTCATCACCTGTCTGGATTGTCCCAAAAAAATTAGACGCTTCGGGCAAACAAAAATGGAGAGTTGTAATTGATTACCGTAAAATTAATGAATAAACTATTGACAATCGATACCCTATACCCAATATCACAGATATACTCGATAAACTTGGCAGAAGCCAATATTTCACAACCCTTGACCTTGCTTCTGGATTTCATCAAATAGAAATGGATCCTTCGTCCATCCCCAAAACAGCTTTCAATGTCGAAAATGGACATTATGAATTTATTCGTATGCCGTTTGGTCTAAAGAATGCCCCCGCCACCTTTCAAAGTGTTATGGATAATGTACTTAGAGATCTGCAAGGAAAAATATGTCTAGTTTATATGGACGATATAATAATTTTCTCCACCTCTTTGCAAGAACATATGAATAACCTGAAATTAGTGTTTCAACGCCTTCAAAATAATAACCTAAAAATTTAGTTAGATAAATCAGAATTTCTACAAAAAACTGTCGAATTCCTAGGACACGTAGTAATTCCAGATGGTATAAAACCCAATTCAAAGAAAATCAAAACCATACTAGATTTCCCAATCCCTAAGAATCCAAAGGAAATTAAATCCTTTCTCGGGCTTATAGGCTACTACCGGAAATTCATAAAAAATTTCGCAAAATTAACGAAACCTCTAACGAATTGTTTAAAAAAGAATCATAAAGTAGAACACACACGCGAATTCATAGAATCTTTTGAGAAATGCAAACTTTTATTAACTAACGACCCGATACTTCAACACCCTGACATTTCAAAACCTTTTAACCTTACAACGGAGCCTCAAATTTTGCAATCGGAGCTATACTTTCCCAAGGTCCTATAGGGAATGACCTCCCTATCGCCTATGCTTCTCGCACTTTAAATCCCGCTTAATGTAATTATTCAACTATAGAAAAAGAACTGCTTGCTATAGTCTGGGCTACAAAATATTTTCGTCCTTACCTTTTTGGAAAAAAATTCAAAATCATCTCTGACCATAAACCACTTCAATGGTTATTTGCCATAAAAGAACCAAATTCTAAATTAGTTAGATGGCGACTTAAATTAGCCGAGTAGGTAAACATAACACAAACGCTGATGCACGACGACCAACTATCAGTCATACCAAATATAGACCTGTCAGAAGAAATCCCCGACATAAATCTACAAAAGTTAGACGAGATTTTAAGTTCCTTAACCCAAGAAACAGTAGCACCAAAAATAAATATTGTCTCAGACATCGTTATCAAACTTAAAACCCCTCAAGAAACTTTAGACAATACTGATACGCAAACAATACACACGAGCCATGAAAACCCCATTCTCGGTGCGCCCTATGTAAACAAAGCTCTTAACACCTACAAACATCAGATAGTTTTTAGATACTCATCAGATAATAAAAATAAAGTAGAACGCATTCAAATATTGGACAAACAAAGAATTTTTATCTTTTTACCAAATAATCCACCCGAGGAACTTATTTGTCAAATACTAAAAGAGCACTTCACACCTGGAAAGACATTTTGTTTGTACTTCAAAAACGAAACATTAGAACCCATCTTTCAAAAATATTTTAAAAATAATGCATTTAAGCTTTACATATCTAGGACATTATTGGAAGACATAACTAGTATAGACGAACAACAGTTAAAAATAAAATATTACCATGAGACCAAAACGACTCACAGAGGTATTCAAGAAAACATTGTATCTCTAAAGAAACGATTTTACTGGCCCAATTTAGAAAATGATGTCAAAACATATATTAATCTCTGCGAAATCTGTCAAAAGACCAAGTACGAAAGACATCCTAATAAATTAATTTTTAAGTCAACCCCCTTAGGACACGAACCCTTTGATCATATATACATAGACACATACAAAACTCATAATACAACATTTTTAGCAATACTAGACAGCTTCTCAAAACTAGGACAAGCTTACCCTCTACTAACTTGCCACGGCCCGGAAATCGTAGAAAAAATTCTCCAATATGTTAATCACTATGGATTACCACGGAAAATTACTACAGATAACGGAACCTCACTTAAAAACGAAAACGTTAAAAAATTTTGCATGCTACACAATACAGAAATACACTATTGTACTCCACATAGTCCTAATTCGAACAGCTACGTGGAAAGATTTCATTCAACCCTTAATGAATCGATCTTATCTTTGCAAAATGAGAAACCTAATGAAAGCATCTACAACCTGATGAATTACGCCATTTTGTCTTACAACAATTCCACTCCCAGTGCACTAAATTACACTCCATTTCAAATCGTCAAAGGCAAATTAGACTACAGAAATCCTCTTGAACTATCTGAGGAAGGCAAACTAACCTATTATATACAAGAACATTCCAAAAAAATTAAAACAATAAATTCTCAATTATTAGAAAACTTGCAAATAAATCAAAACAAAATCTTACAAAAACGCAATGAAAAACGGCAACCTGATATTAAAATAAATACTTTCAAACCACTATACGAAAAGAATTTCCCAATTAAATCTAAAATCAAACAAACAAACAAACATAAAAAATTAAAAACTCCTATAAACACATTCCCAACAAAAATAATTGCACAAAAACGAGCAATCCATAAAAATCGGCTGAAACCGCAACGTCTTGTTTCAGATGACAAAACTTCTAACGCTGTTTCTCACCCTTCCCATCGTATGGAGCTACGAAGAAAAAGAAATCAATAACCCCATACTACCAATTGTCCTTGGAAGCACCTATATCACATACACACATTATACCACATATTATCATATTAATGTTCAACAAATAGAAAAATGCCTAAATAATCTAGATGACTCTCTAAATATGACAAAAATGATTTTAAACAAAAGAAAGCCAAACGAACAATTTTTATTTTTCGTAGCCGAAAAATTAAATCAAACGCACGAACTCCTACACAATCTAAAATTAATTACTCAATTATTTGAAGAAACACCTAGACATAAGCGCGAATCAATAAACTCCGTAGGAAAAATCAATAAATGGCTTTACGGAACTTTAGATTCAGACGACGAAGAAAAATATGACCAATACCTCAATGCCATTTCTAATAATGAAAAATCGCTATAACAATCAATTATGATACTCACAAACGCAACACAAATCTATGTTTCACACTTAGACAAAATCGAGGAAAACCAAAAGAAGATTAGTACTAATTTAGCACTTCTAGAAATAAAAGAAATATCGATAGCAGACGCCCTATATGCTTCTTTAATTATTGATAATATAAAGAATCAACTGCAAAAACTACAAACAATCTTATCAAATATTCAAACAGCTATTAGCTTCGCTAGGCTAAACATAATGCATAATACCATTCTTAACGAATTTCAACTCAAAGGGATATTGAACAATATACCTAAAGAAAATATTATTCAATTCTCCAAAATTATTAACTACTATAAAATAATAACACCACAAGTAAAAATAACTTCAAACAAGTTTATAATATTTGCTATTCATGCACCGATTGTTCGCCCAATCCAATTTACAATGTATAAAATAATTCCTATCCCTATCCAGAATCAAACACTAATCACACCAAAACCTTATATATTACTTACTGAAGACAATCACTATTCGCTGGAAGAAGAATGCCCAGAAATAGAAAATGTGTTCGTCTGCCCGCAGGAACGATTATCTCAAGAAGAATCTTGTGTGGTCAAAATATTGACACATAATGAGAATAATTGCCCTATGGTCAACATCCATTACCTTACTTCAAGTGTTATCCGGATTAATGCCAAAGAAATCCTGGTCATCCCAGCCAAACCAGTACCAACAATTAGCAACTGCCAAGAACTGAAACGATCCTCACTTATAAGTAAACCTACACTTATTATCTTGAACAAATGCCCTCTCGAAATAAATGGCCAGTCATATATGATTGAAAAATCAAACAACTTGTACTACAGCCTGAATATACCGAGAATCAATATTGAAGCTCAAGAAGATATACCTTATCTAAAACTACAAGAAGTTAACCAAGAAGCTAATAAATTGATTTCTACCATAAAATTTCAAAGTCTCCAAACACCTGGTATCCTTATCAACCACTGGACAGTACCATTTATATTTCTAACTATGCTAATACTAGTTGGAATCCTACTGATAATGCAGAAAGCATTGAGAAAATGGCACCAAAAGAAAAAGTTCAGGAAACCTTACAGCGAAACCGATATTGAACTTCATAAATCTAAGAAGACAGAAAATCACGAACCGTTATTTTCCGAACTCAAGGAGGGAGGAGTTATGTAACTGAATAACCCTTATCATTGTATACTTATTAAAATGTTTGTTTATATTATCTTAAACTATAAAAAGGCTTGCCACTGTAAAAGCAAAGACACTTAATATTCTGACTTAAAGTTGTTCATAAGAACTATATTTTGTACCTTTTCAAATAAAATTGTTCTTAAAAAGAAAGTGTACAGAAAAAGTTATTTAACTCGCGTTAACAAAAAGTGTTAAAATGGGGAAACGAAACGAGAAATACTTGCACAAAAAACTACAGAAACTTAAAAGAAAACTAAAAACTGTAACCAAACCTAAAAAAGTGATATCGGACAGTTCTTCTAACAGTTCTTCTGGCAGTTCTCCTACCAGTTTTCGGCGTTCTTTCTCTAGAAGCCCACCTCCAAAACGCAGAAGGATTTGCAGAATATCATCGGATGATAGTTTAAGTAATTCCTCAGCTTTAAGTCATGTCACAGAACTAGAAGACGGAAACGGTACGTACCTATACTTCTAACCACTTACTATTTTATAAATCTAATTACCTTCTTAATTAAGTATATCATACGAAAACTACTGTCGGCGATGACAGAAACTTGTCAGTGACCAGTTTGTTATTTTCTTCGGCGAGGATAGGAAATATATTGTTATTATAATTAATAGCCCGAAGACCAGTAAACAAGAAATTACGTAATATCACCAAGTATACCGTACGCAAAGTCCTTTCGGCGACGACAGAAACTTGTCTGTGACTAGTTTATTTTTCTATCGGCGATGATAGGAAATGCATTATTTGTCATATTTACTAACCAGGGCCAGGGGGGCCAGTACCACGCAATGAATAGCATCGACTCCTTTTCTCTGTCGGCGAGGACAGGGTCATCTTATTAAATCTGGCTTTTTCCTACTTAGTTTGTTGATGACAGCAATTTATACGAATATATGCTATGACAAATTTATTCTATTACCAGTACAATTTTAACAAAATATTTCTTGCCAAGAATACCTATCCTATATCGTAGAAATTATCCGTCGGGGAAAAAACTCTCAGCATAAACACAACACATTAATAAATTTATATCTCTGTAACTTAATACTTTACCAAACATACCCTGACACTTAAGCTCATAAAATCCAAGACCATGCTTAGTGTTTATTTTTCAACCGATAAATTTTTATAGAGCTTGGTTTTCGGATCAAAGACACAAATGAACTGCTAAGTGATGCAACTAATTAAAATATTTGCCTAATATCGTAGTTACATCACCGAACTTACAAAATTTTGTCTATGTAGGGGAATTAGCGCCTACCCCAAATCCTGAAAGACAAGATCCTCTTGCTGCTAGAGCTTTAGTAGCATTGTTGGGCACAAATCCAGCACCAATATGTAAGAAATGACGCAGCCACGATATTCGATACGTCAACAGGTCTCGTTCAGACCTATAAGGATAAGTGTTACTTAATATACAGGGTTGGGCAAATGTTCCGGAACGGCTTAATTACAAGCGAACGAAAAGTGATATCGAATCGGGGTTTTGGGCAATCTATAGGACAAAAATTTTACTATTTGACTGGTATACCATATGTCAGTAATGTCACCAACTGTCAAGTGTCGACGATATTTTTTTATTTTTTTAAATGGAACACCCTGTATATTATCAGATATTCTAGATCTTCAATAAATTACAAATATTTTTCATATAGCATACCATATGATTAAATTCAACTGTTTCGGAAATACGGGCAAATGAATCTAGAAAGCCCATATTACATTTTGTTTAAAAATCAAGCAACATATTTCTTTTATTATGACATTCCAAATAAAAGTCTTAGTTTCCATGACTCCCAAGTGTCACTCTGACACATTTCCTATTTAATTTTTATTTATTTGTATTAAGTGAGTTGTGCGAGTTTTTTATTTATCGACTAAACCTCTGATATAACTGATAAAACTATGGTTCAGCTAACTGAACAAGAACGGATTACTCTGCTTATGATGATAGGATATGGGGATAGACGGAGATCTTTTCAAGAAGCAACCGACCTTTTCAATCAAAGTTTTCCTGTTCGAGATCCCATTTCTAAATCAACTGCTAATAGAATATTCCATAACTTTGAGCATACGGGTACGGTAAAAAACTTGCCAAAAACAGGTCGTCCGAAAACTGCTACAAATGACGAGAAATCCCTGGATGTTTTGCTTGCCCTGCAAGAAGAACCACAGACGTCAGTTCCAAAGCTTGCTCTTGCACATGAAAACAGCGAAAAATCAATTAGAAGAATCCTCAAAAAAAATAAAATGTTTCCTTATAAAGTCAGCTTGCTTCAAGAACTATCAGAGGACGATCCTGATAGGCGTATGCAATTTTGTCAAGAAATAATGGACTACATAGACCTACAACCTAACTTTGTAAGTCGTATTTTATTTTCTGACGAGGCTACATTCTGTCTTAATGGTTTCGTCAATAGGCACAACTGTCGATACTGGTCAGACCATAATCCCCATTGGATTGGATACGCAACACCCCCAAAAATTAAATGTGTGGGCAGGTATAATTGGAAACCATATTATTGGGCCTTTCTTTCTTGATGGAAACTTGACATCTATTTACTACTTAGATCTGCTTCGAAATAGAATTATACCAAATTTGATTAATTTATATCATGATCAGGTTAACGATCAAATACTAGCGAATGACATTTGGTTTCAGCAAGATGGGGCGCCAGCTCATTTTGGTATACATGTCAGAAATTATTTAGATCAAACTTTTCCTGGAAGGTGGATAGGTAGGAGAGGGTCCATTGAATGGCCTCCTAGATCTCCAGATTTAACACCTCTAGATTTCTACCTCTGGGGTCATTTAAAGACTGTCGTATATCGTACACAACCTAAGACTTTGGAGGATCTTCAAAACAGAATTTTAGATGCTGTGCATGTTATTTCTCGTGAACATTTGCAAAACGTGCGTTCTGAATTTTCCGACAGGATTGGACACTGTCAGGTGGCTGAAGGACGACATTTTGAACATTTAATTAAATAACCATTATTTTATATTATTGTGTTTTAAAGTTATTACCTTGGTTTTGTTTAAATAAAATGTACTACATTCATTTGCCCGTATTTCCGAAATAGTTGAATTTAATCATATGGTATGCTATATGAAAAATATTTGTAATTTATTGAAGATCTAGAATATCTGATAATATACAGGGTGTTCCATTTAAAAAAATAAAAAAATATCGTCGACACTTGACAGTTGGTGACATTACTGACATATGGTATACCAGTCAAATAGTAAAATTTTTGTCCTATAGATTGCCCAAAACCCCGATTCGATATCACTTTTCGTTCGCTTGTAATTAAGCCGTTCCGGAACATTTGCCCAACCCTGTATAGCCAGGCCCATTAAGATTATTTTATGTTTACGTTACCACTAAGAGTAATAGATTTTAAGTGCTAATATGGAAACGACGGGAAGCGAGTAGTCTTACGTAGCAAACGAAATCAGACGGTTTGTTTTAAGATTATGTACGAACTTTTTACAATAAAAGTAGTTTTTTGGTATTTTTGACGTTTTCTTATGTAAGAAACTAACCTGAACTAACACTCGGCCATCCTGTATATATAAGCCTGTCCTCAGGCTTCACAAGAAACTGAAAAAGAAAAAAAAATAAAGATCCGTTGATCTTTTCGTTTTAGAGATCCGTTGATCTCTTCGTGTTAAAAATCCGTTGATCTTTTCTTTTTAGAGATCCGTTGATCTCTTCGTGTTAAAGATCCGTTGATCTTTTCGTTTAAGAGATCTGTTGATCTCTTCGTGTTAAAGATTCGTTGATCTTTTCGTTTTAGAGATCCGTCGATCTCCTTGTGTTTAAGATCCGTTGATCTTTTCGTTTCAGAGATCCGTTGATCTCTTCGTGTTAAAGATCCGTTGATCTTTTCGTTTAAGAGATCCGTTGATCTTTTCTTTTTAGAGATCCGTTGATCTCTATATGTTAAAGATCCGTTGATCTTTTCGTAAAGAGATCCGTTGATCTCTGTGTGTTAAAGATCCCTTGATCTTAACAAGCCTTAAGCTTTACCTTGAAATATACTTACTTATTATTTTTTTTTTGTGGCAGCAAATACTACGTATTACTATAGCGTCAAACGACTTACCCATCATCGTCTTGAAAGGTGAGCCAGCGTTTAATGTTGTCAGCAGCGACAACCGTACGTGATACTTTTCGAAGACTTCGTAAATCTTCAACTTCATACCTATCGTTGAACAGAACTCGTGTAATTCGGAACGGTCCTTTAAACTTTGGAAGTAGTTTGCGACTTCCCCCTGTGGCGGGCTCGCTTGTTATTTTGAACATAACCAAATCGCCTTTACTGTACTTAATGGCCTCTCGTCTTGACTTATCGTATCGTGCTTTCTGTTTTTTTCTGGTCTTCAGTAATATGGTCAGAAATTTTGTGACGTAAGTCTTGCAGGTTCTTTCTATTTACATCATCTCGGATTTCGTTGACAATACGAGAATCGGCGGCGTGCCTAGAGTTACAACCGATTAATGATGGAAGCATTTATTGATTTATTATGAGTAGTATTTATTGCACTTTGCACTTGTTTTACACATTGGTCCTATTCGTCAATATCTTTACCGGCAGATGTTGTAGCCAATGAATTGACGATTGTTCTGTTATATCATTCACATTGACCGTTTGCGCGTGGGGTAGCGACTGCATTTAGTGTATGTTTAATTCCGTAGCACTCACAAAAAGTCTTAAAAGTTTTTGACGTAAATGCCGATCCGCGATCAC
This sequence comes from Polydrusus tereticollis, assembly GCA_963920685.1. Lineage (NCBI taxonomy): Eukaryota > Metazoa > Arthropoda > Insecta > Coleoptera > Curculionidae > Polydrusus > Polydrusus tereticollis. Next base: position 48,985,803 of record OY987335.1, on the reverse strand, counting down.
CAATTATACGACTCGGTACGTCGAAAAGATGCACAAGAGTGGTTAATATACTGTTGACATATTTTGTTTTCTGGCTCTTAACTGGTTCTATTAAACAAAATTTCGTAAAAGCGTCCACGATTACGAGAATAAATTTGTTTTTTTTCTTGCTCGTTTTGAGTGGTCCTACATGATCAAGGTGAATAGTATGAAAAGGGACTGGCGCCTTTTCGATTGGGTTTAATTTGCATTGCTTTTTACTAGATCCACTCTGTTTATAATACACACACTGCAGACAAGCGTTTACATATTTTGTAACAAATCGTCGCATTTTCGGAAACCAATTGTTTTCCTGAATGCGTTTTAACGTCTTTTCCATGCCTAAATGCCCTGCATCGTCATGGCAAAGGCGACATATCTGCATTCTTGCCATCTTGGGTACCACCCAAGCTTTCTTTCCATTATCTAGTTTTCGGTAAATTTTACTATTTTTGAGTTCGTACTCCTTAAAGTATTGCTTCATTTCGTTCGTTACATTTCGTGCTTCCAGAATTTTTTTGATTCTGTGCAGTTGTTCGTCTTGCAACTGTGCTGCAGTTATCCATTCTCCTTCCGTGATATCTATAACCAGTATTTCATACATGTTTACAGGATTTCTGCTTAGGGCGTCGACATGTGCCATACGTGATCCTGGTCGGTATTGAATTTCAAAGGAAAATTCTTGGATTTCCAACCACCATCGTCCAATTCTAGGTAAAAGATCTTTCTTTGAAAGGGTTGTTCTTAGAGCGTTACAATCAGTAACCACCTTAAATGGTATTCCCAATAAATACACTCTAAAATATCGTAGAGCTAATACGACTGCCATTGTTTCTAATTCATATGCGTGATATTGTCTTTGATCGTGCGATGTTTGTTTACTAAAGTACGATACCACATGTTGTTTTCCTTCGGCATTAAATTGAAGGAGTATCGCAGCTACGCCTATGGAAGACGCATCTGTGTGTAATTCTGTGCGTAGTATGTGGTCAAATATAGCAAGAATCGGCTCGTTTGTTAATGTATTTTTAATTTCTTGAAATGCTCTTTGTTGAGGATTTTCCCATGTCCATCTTACATTTTTTCTTGTAAGACGCGTGATACTCTCTACAATGGTAGCATAATTTGCAATGAACTTCCTAAAATATCCACATAATCCTAGAAACTGCCTTATTTGTTTCACGTTAGTAGGAGGTGACATATCTCAAACAGCTTTTACTTTTTCTTTACCCGGTCTTACGCCTTCAGAGTTGATTTCTCGTCCCAAGTACGTAATTTCAGTTTTAAAAAATGAGCATTTACCTATCTTTAAGGTTAAATTGTGTTCTTTAAATTTTGTTAAAACTTAATGCAATCTGTCCAAACCTTCATCAATCGTTAATGACGGAATAATAATGTCGTCAATGTATGGAAACGCTATTGAATTTTTTAGGTTTTCCAATACCGTATTTATAAGTTGTTGAAAAACAGCGGGGCCATTTGTTAGCCCAAAAGGCATCCTCAAAAATTCAAAATGGCCATCTGGCGTAACAACTGCTGTCTTTTCAATAGAATTTTCCGCCATGGGTACTTGGTAAAAACCATTTGCTAGATCTAATGAGGTAAAAAATTTATTACCCCCTCCTAAACGGTCTATTTGTTCCTCAATCAACGGTAGAACACTTCTCTTTTTGATGGTAATTGCAATAATGCGCCTATAATCTACGCATGCGCGGTTATCGCCGGTTTTTTTCTTTATTAATACGACTGGACTTGCATATGGGGAATGGGATTCTCTAATAATATTACTTTCTAGTAATTCATTTATCATTTCTCGCAAAATTTCTTTTTCTTTTTCTGGTAACCGATAAGGGTGATAAGTTATCGGTACATCAGTTGTCGTCTTAATTTAACGACTTTAATTGTTTTTTGAGCTTATCACATTTACTATTAGTACTCGAGCTACTCGTATTACTTGACGACCGCTCACGTTGGCGTTTTGTATGGGAAACACGATCACGTTTTCGTTTTGAACTTTTATGTCCCTTCGCGCTTGTTTTCCCTATTTTGTCAGAGCAAAAGAGAGAAAAAAAAATGGCACGAGCGTTGGACAGTATATCCCACTTCTGACTTGTAGGAAAACGTCAAAAATACCAAGAAACTACTTTTATTGTAAAAAGTTCGTACATAATCTTAAAACAAACCGTCTTATTTCGTTTGCTACGTAAGACTACTCGTTTCCCGTCGTTTCCATATTAACACTTAAAATCTATAACTCTTAGTGGTAACGTAAACATAAAATAATCTTAATGTGCCTGGCTATATATTAAGTAACACTAATCCTTATGGGTCTGAACGAGACCTGTTGACGTATCGAATATCGTGGCTGCGTCATTTCTTACACTTACAAGTAATACGAGTAGCTCGAGTACTAATAGTTAATGTGATAAGCTCAAAAAACAATTAAAGTCGTTAAAAAAGGAAATTAACGAACTTCGAAATATGCCGTAAACGTCCGTTGCCGCGTTGTATTTAAGTGACGAACAAGCAATTCCAATATTTGACTCGATGAAAAACGATATTACTATCGAAATGTGGGTTGCAAAAGTGGACATTTTAGGTGAACGATATAGGTGGAGTGATGAGTACATTATTAGGATTATAGCAAGTAGGCTTAAGGGACACGCACGCCAGTGGTATTACGAACAAATAAAAAACGAAGTGTCGTGGTGTGAAAGGAAACAAGGGATGTTGGAGCATTTCCGTAAGTCTGTTCCATTTTCTAAATTATTAAGAGATGCCTCAAATTATGAAGCAAGACCCTGACAAAATCTGGCGGACTATTGTTTCCAAAAATTAACCAAATTACGGGCTTTAAAAATTCAAATTCCTGAAGAATTTTTAATTGACGCTGTAATTGGGGGCATCAGTGATGAAAATATTGTTCGGACAATACGCTCAGCTCAAATACAAAACTCTGATAAACTTTACGCCTATTTAAATACTTTAGGTAATATGCCTAGTAGCGAAGCAAAACAATTTATAAAGTCGTCGAGTGTTATTCCCAATTACTCTTCCTCGAGTTCAAAAATTAATGTGACCCCTACTCCTTTTAAACGCAAAACTCAGGTAACTTATTGTTATAATTGTGGTATACAGGGACACATCGCTAGAGATTGTCGGAAACCACGCTTAGAATGTCCCGTGTGTAGAAAATTGGGACATGTGGCTAGTAACTGTCCTTCAAAAATTTCAAACATTAATTTAGTGCAGGGAGTGCTAAAATCCTCATAAAAACGTCAGCCGCAAAGAGATTTAGGCTCATGAGATATTAATTTAACCCAAGAAAATATTCTTCGTGGTTTTACAGGAAACACTCTTTTGTCAAATCAGACTGCCCATTTAACCATAAGACTTTCAGAGGTATCAGGTGTCGTAAACGCTATAATTGTTGACGATAACTATTTATCTAAAGAAATGTTGATTGGACGTGATTTTATTGAGCAACCTCACATTTTGATGACTAAACGAAATAATAATGTCACATTTAAAAATTTACCAACATTAAAAGAAATATCCGTTAATGTTGTTGATATTTTTACAAATAATGTGCTAAATATAAACGATCTTTTCTTTGGACCTCTAACAGAAAACGACAAATTTAGGTGCTTGGAATTATTAAACAAAAAAGGAAAGTGTTCTACCGTAGATTGAGGAACAAATAGACCGTTGAGGAGGGGGTAATAAATTTTTTACCTCATTAGATCTAGCAAATGGTTTTTATCAAGTACCCATGGCGAAAAATTCCATTGAAAAGACAGCAGTTGTTACGCCAGATGGCCATTTTGAATTTTTGAGGATGCCTTTTGGGCTAACAAATGGCCCCGCTGTTTTTCAACAACTTATAAATACGGTATTGGGAAACCTAAAAAATTCAATAGCGTTTCCATACATTGACGACATTATTATTCCGTCATTAACGATTGATGAAGGTTTGGACAGATTGCATCAAGTTTTAACAAAATTTAAAGAACACAATTTAACCTTAAAGATAAGTAAATGCTCATTTTTTAAGACTGAAATTATGTACTTGGGACGAGAAATCAACTCTGAAGGCGTAAGACCGGGCAAAGAAAAAGTAAAAGCTGTTTCAGATATGTCACCTCCTACTAACGTAAAACAAATAAGGCAGTTTCTAGGATTATGTGGATATTTTAGGAAGTTTATTGCAAATTATGCTACCATTGTAGAGCCTATCACGCGTCTTACAACAAGGGAAAATCCTCAACAAAGTGCATTTCAAGAAATTAAAAATACATTAACAAACGAGCCGATTCTTGCTATATTTGACCACACACTACGCACAGAATTACACACAGATGCGTCTTCCATAGGCGTAGCTGCGATACTCCTTCAATTTAATGCCGAAGGAAAACAACTAGTGGTATCGTACTTTAGTAAACAAACATCGCACGATCAAAGACAATATCACGGATATGAGTTAGAAACTATGGCAGTCGTATTAGCTCTACGATATTTAAGAGTGTATTTATTGGGAATAGCATTTAAGGTGGTTACTGATTGTAACGCTCTAAGAACAACCCTTTCAAAGAAAGATCTTTTACCTAGAATTGGACGATGGTGGTTGGAAATCCAAGAATTTTCCTTTGAAATTGAATACCGACCAGGATCACGTATGGCACATGTCGACGCCCTAAGCAGAAATCCTGTAAATATGTATGAAACACTGGTTATAGATATCACGGAAGGAGAATGGATAACTGCAGCACAGTTGCAAGACGAACAACTGCACAGAATCAAAAAAATTCTGGAAGCACGAAATGTAACGAACGAAACGAAGCAATACTTTAAGGAGTACGAACTTAAAAATAGTAAAATTTACCGAAAACTAGACAATGGAAAGAAAGCTTGGGTGGTACCCAAGATGGCAAGAATGCAGATATGTCGCCTTTGTCATGACGATGCAGGGCACCTAGGCATGGAAAAGACGTTAAAACGCATTCAGGAAAACTATTGGTTTCCGAAAATGCGACGATTTGTTACAAAATATGTAAACGCTTGTCTGCAGTGTTTGTATTATAAACAGAGTGGATTTAGTAAAAAGCAATGTAAATTAAACCCAATCAAAAAGGCGCCAGTCCCTTTTCTTACTATTCACCTTGATCATGTAGGACCATTCAAAACGAGCAAGAAAAAAAAACAAATTCATTCTCGTAATCGTGGACGCTTTTACGAAATTTTGTTTAATAGAACCAGTTAAGAGCCAGAAAACAAAATATGTCACCAGTATATCAACCACTTTTGTGCATCTTTTCGGCGTACCGAGTCGTATAATTAGTGATCGTGGATCGGCATTTACGTCAAAAACTTTTAAGACTTTTTGTGAGTGCTACGGAATTAAACATATACTAAATAATGCAGTCGCTACCTCACGCGCAAACGGTCAATGTGAACGATATAACAGAACAATCGTCAATTCGTTGGCTACAACATCTGCCGGTAAAGATATTGACGAATGGGACCAATGTGTAAAACATGTGCAAAGTGCAATAAATACTACTCATAATAAATCAATAAATGCTACGCCCATGGAAGCATTAATCGGTTGTAACTCTAGGCACGCCGCCGATTCTCGTATTGTCAATGAAATCCGAGATGATCTAAATAGAAAGAACCTGCAAGACCTACGTCACAAAATTTCTGACCATATTACTGAAGACTAGAAAAAAACAGAAAGCACGATACGATAAGTCAAGACGAGAGGCCATTAAGTACAGTAAAGGCGATTTGGTAATGCTTAAAATAACAAGCGAGCCCGCTACAGGGGGAAGTCGCAAACTACTTCCAAAGTTTAAAGGACTGTTCCGAATTACACGAGTTCTGTTCAACGATAGGTATAAAGTTGAAGATTTACGAAGTCTTCGAAAAGTATCACGTACGGTTGTCGCTGCTGACAACATTAAACGCTGGCTCACCTTTCAAGACAATGATGGGTAAGTCGTTTGACGCTATAGTAATACGTAGTATTTGCTGCCACAAAAAAGAATAATAAGTAAGTATATTTCAAGGTAAAGGTTAAGGATTGTTGAGATCAAGGGATCTTTAACACACAGAGATCAACGGATCTCTAAACGAAAAGATCAACGGATCTATAACATATGGAGATCAACGGATCTCTAAAAAGAAAAGATCAACGGATCTCTTAAACGAAAAGATCAACGGATCTCTTAAACGAAAAGATCAACGGATCTTTAACACGAAGAGATCAACGGATCTCTAAAAAGAAAAGATCAACGGATCTTTAACACGAAGATATCAACGGATCTCTTAAACGAAAAAATCAACGGATCTTTAACACGAAGAGATCAACGGATCTCTAAAAAGAAAAGATCAACGGATCTTTAACACGAAGAGATCAACGGATCTCTACAACGAAAAGATCAACGGATCTTCATTTTTATTTTTTTTTAGTTCCTTGTGAAGCCTGAGGACAGGCTTATATATACAGGATGGCCGAGTGTAAGAAATGGTTCAGACCCATAAGGATTAGTGTTACTTAATATATAGCCAGGCCCATTAAGATTATTTTATGTTTACGTTACCACTAAGAGTGATAGATTTTAAGTGTTAATATGGAAACGACGGGAAACTGTTACAGTTTTAAATTGAATACACTTACCCATCAATTTTCATCTCTTTAGCTTATTTTTGTTTGAAAACAAAAGTAAATGTTTGTTCATTCCATCCTAATTTATTTAAACTTCAAAGCTATACTTCTCTAAATGACAACAATTATAACTCTCTAGGTCTGAGAAACCACACTCCTCATAACATCCCTGAAAATGTAATCAAGTTCGCTTTGGAATATTGACAATAACTCAGGTATACACTTAAATCCCGACACCGTTGACTGTTGGCAGGTTGACGCCTTTTCATTTTGTTTTTTTGTTGTGGAAACCGTCCTTACTGCAGTGTTGCATTGGAGTTTCCTAAGCATTTTTTTTGCTAATTTTTAATGAAACCTAGGCCCTTAATTAGCGCTAAGGTCGTCACATAGCTTTGTGAGCCTAAGAAGCCCATATGGTGCTGATTCTCTGCTAGTTAGTGTGGATCCTACGTTCCAGTATTTTTCATCACATCTAAAAGGCCACATACCACCTTCGGTAAGTTTATTAGTCATATTTGTACTAAATCTAAAGTGTTCCTACCTTACTTTATCCTATAGCTTCATTCAAACTAACACTAAGTTTTGTTACAGGCCTTTTTTTTTTCTTCTTTTATTCTTCTACTGTTAATTTGACTTTCATTTATCTCCGTCTGGTTCAATATTGCATTCTGTACCCTGTGTGGATATCGATTCCGCCCCTTTTATTGGTGTATTCTCAAAGAAGTCATTCTCTCTCCGAAGAAAAACGTCCAGTTAGACCTTCAGGAGCTTCAACGAGTACAACGAGTCATAAGTTCGAGCTTTGATGCAGGCCCCAATACATAAAATCAGCCTACACAACTGTAAAAGCAGAACCAGGTTTGATCTGTCTCATATTAACATTAATGTACTTTCTAAGTATAAGTTATTATACTTATTGAGCCTTATTTAAATTGATTTTACCGGCTTTTTACGTTCTAAAATACAAAATTATAACTTGTACAGTCAACATTGTAAACTGAAAATACACAGGCCTGTTTACGCTCGGTATCTAGACTATAAAGAACACAAACTTTGAGTAATGCTAGTAAACTTGATTAAATAACCGAAACAAAAACAACACATTATATTTAAATATCATAATATCAATATCAAACATAAATATTACCATCATCTAACCTAACTTTAGAGTCAGCTGTCTGATAGGGAGGTGCATCAAAAGGCATCGACCTGCGGACGATATTAAGTATCGATCGATACCAGGGTTTGTTTATAAATATTTTAACAATATATAAGTTAATGTGGAATTATTTAAATCTGGTGTTTTCTTTTCGATAGGGTGTTTCCTGTTTTATTTTAGTAACGAAGGCACTGTCTTAACTTTAAGGGCACAAAACAGGTGGCGCTTTTGTTTGTATTTACCCACACCACTCCCGACTGATGAGCTAGTCGTCTTGGCCCTAAAAGGCAGTGTCCCAGTCCTCCTGTAAACTACCAGACAGGAATAATTTCCACCCGGTAACTATATTGTCAATTTTAGTCAGCTACAAAATGGCGCCCTTAACGTGTCAAGGATTTAATTTTTCTTTTTAGAGTTAGCGTTCTGGTATCGATCACTTAAATTTGTTATTATTCCATAATCTATATTTATAAGGGTACCTACCCTTGTTTATTTTCTTTCAAAATGCAGACATGTTAATCTGGTTGCGGCATAATTAATTTCAATAAAAGGTGTGAGTACGTTTATCCCAGAACCTTTTTTTACGATAGTAAGTATAAAAATATTAATATGTCGATGGAATTTTGATTTTTCCTTGTATTTGCAAACTTGTTTTATTGTGTGAGGTTCAAGTTGGCAAATATATTTTTTTTTGTCTATAGTGTTCAGGATATCTCTCGTAGATAATATTTGTTCCATGATAGAGTATTTTTTTTTTGTATTTTTTAGTAGGGGTTGGGTTTGTGTGTCAATTCTCGACACACTTCAACTTGAGCATACCTTAGTTTAGGTTTAGGGTTTGTATTTCCACAAACGTTTAGATTTAGTTTGCTTCAAAGAGTAAACACCTTGGTATATTATTATTCTTGTGATCTTTTCTTTTATTATTAATTTGTTTTTTTTTTGTTTTGGTAAATAACTGTAAGTAAAATGGAGATTAATCTTTTAGGTTCGGATGAAATAAAATATGAGTTAGCTATACGTGGATTACCAGTTACGGGTTCTTTTCCGCAAAAACGTTCATTATTAAGGGATTCAATGCGCATGGAACGTGAAGGACTTGCTTCGCGACCGACTACTTCACAATTCAACCCTGAGACAGAACTTTGCGTTTGTCAGGCTAAATTATTTATTTTGGAGCGCGATATTCTAAATTTTAATTTTCACAGTAAAGATAGCGAATTTAAAAGGATCTATTCATTTTTGATGCATGTAGAAGCTCGTCTACATCGCATACAGGTTATAGAATCTTGCGGTCTGATGCAGAAAAATACATTAATAGATAGGTGCGAAAAGCTGATAGGCGATTTGTATTTGGTTTCCGAAAGCTTACCCCGCACCCCAGCCAACGATTATTGTCAGGTCAAACCACCAAATTTTCAAAATATGGAAAACCAGCTGCTACAAAATGAGGCCACAGCTATTTCTTCACCCAGAGCAAATATTAATTCTATATTGGATATGAATAACGATCCAAGAGTTAGTAACATCTTACCTCCTATCATTGCCCCACAAGAACGAACACAGGTTTCTTATGACCTTATCGACCTTAAAGAAGATTTAGGCTCAGATCATTTGTTAACTGGTCAGTATAAATTTACACCACCGAGTCATGTGCAACCCTCTATAACTGTTTCTCGACACCCTGATACTACAACTTATTATAAACCCTTAGCTGCATCCACAGTGCAACGTTTGAATTCTGATGTTTATGCTAAAATGAGTGTTCAAACTCCTATTAGGCATGATTCTTCTTCTTTGGAACTGCGAAGTTCTGAAGTAAATTTTGCGAATCAATCCGATAATATCTCTCGTTGTGCTATTGTAAATTCCTCTAAGCAAGATAAGTCGTTAAGTGATTCTGATCCTCTCGTTGATCTCGCTGACCGATTGGATAATTTTCAGTTTTCGCCCTTAAGGGGAACTGAGTTCGAAGAATCTCGTATTAATAATATTTATAGTCCTAGAGTTTTAGATATAGTTAAATGGAATATTAAGTTTGATGGTCGAAAAAGTGTTAATGATTTCTTGGAACGCATTGAAGAGCTACGTGTATCCCGCGGAGCAACTAAAGAACAGTTATTGCGCTCTGCGCCAGAACTTTTCTCTGGTGACGCTCTCTTGTGGTTTAGAACAAGTCAGTTTACTAGTTGGGATGATCTCATCTTGCAACTAAAGGACGCTTTTCAACCTTATGATTATGAGTTTTCTCTATGGGATGAAATTCGTCGTCGAACTCAAGGCGCTCAAGAACGCGTAGTCAGTTTTGTAGTGTCGATGGAGAGTCTATTCCGCAAATTACCCATTCTGCCGTCTGAATCGACCAGACTCCAGATTGTGCGACGTAATTTATTACCATATATTCAGAGTCGACTGTCGACGCATCAGATTTGTAACTTACAAGAACTTGTAAAGTTAAGTAGAGCAATTGAAGAGACGGAATCGCGAATTCAATGTTTTGTTCCACCTTCCACAAATTATCGTCAACTGGTAGAACCTGCTTTAGCCTATCACAGGCCTTCCAATTATGTTGCTTCTATTACTCCTCCTTCTGAAAATAGACAACTTCTTGTTTCTGATATTGCTGCGCTTGATACCGCTAAACCATTATTATGTTGGAACTGTCAGGAAATTGGGCACCCGTTTCGCCAGTGTGCACAACCCAGAAGAAAATTCTGTTTCAGGTGTGGAAAATCTAATGTCACTTCTAAGAATTGTCCGATGTGTTCAAAAAACATAGTTACGGGAAGTCAGTAATAAGCCGACCGATCTTCTCCAATAAAGATTCTTCTAAGGCTGAATCAAATAAAGTAATTCTAGACTATATTTTAGAGCATGTCAAAGAAGACAAAAGACCATATTTAAAAGTTTTTGTTTATGGTAAACCTATTCTCGGTTTGCTTGATAGTGGATCGTCTCGAACTATTATTGGTTCTCTTGGATGGAATATATTGAAATCCGTTTGTCGCCTTAATCCTTCTGATATTTCAAATTGTACAGTTGCAAATGGCCAGATCTGTAAAAGTATTGGTTCAGTGACATTGCCATTTCAACTAAGAGATAAGGTAATCCTCTTAAATACGTTAGTTGTACCCTCTTTACCGCATTCACTCATTCTTGGAGTTGATTTTTGGAGTAAAATGCAAATTGTGCCTAACTTGTATAGTGACGAATGGTCGTTTCGATCGGATTTAGATCATGACTCACAGATTTGTGCTATACAATCCCGTGATTCACTTACCACCGAACAGCGACAAACTCTTGATAACCTTGTTGATGTAACTTTTTCTGCGATGGGAGATAAGCTAGGATGCACCACGCTAGTCGAGATGGAAATTAAAACCAATTCTACTCCCATAAAACAGAGATACTATCCCCTATCTCATGCACTTCAGAAAGAAGTCAATAAAGAATTAGAGCAAATGTTAGCTGATGGGATAGTGGAACCATCTGAGTCACCCTGGTCTTCACCGATTGTCATGGTTAAAAAAAAATGTGGTAGTTGGCGATTTTGTGTCGATTTTCGTTCGTTAAATAAAGTCAGTGTTCCTGATGCATACCCAATTCCTTATGTTTCGGCAACATTGGACAAATTACGCGACGCAAAATATCTCACTACTTTGGATATTAAATCTGCATATTGGCAGATCCCTATAGCAAAAGAGTCTAGACCTCTTACAGCATTTACAGTACCATCACGTGGTCTTTTTCAATTTAAAAGAATGCCATTTGGCCTTACTAATGCCCCTGCGGTATGGCAAAGGTTAATTGACCGAGTTGTTGGTGTCGATTTAGAAAAATTTGTGTTTGTATATCTAGATGATGTTATTGTGTGTACCCCAACTTTTGAAGAACATGTACAGGTTTTGCGCGAGATAATTTCACGAATTACTCATGCAGGCCTAACACTCAATCGTGAAAAATGTAATTTTTGCAAACCAGAACTAAAGTACCTTGGTTATGTAGTTAATGCTTCAGGACTTTTAGTTGATCCCGAGAAAGTAGACGCGATTCTGCGTATTCCAACGCCGAAAAGCGTAACGGAAATTAGACGAGTCGTCGGTCTTGCTTCGTGGTATCGTCGATTTGTACCCAATTTTTCCTCGTTGTTAGCACCGTTGACTGCTCTGACTAGGAAAAATGCAAAATTTGTTTGGAGTCTCGAATGTGAAGCAGCCTTTGAATCAGTTAAAGAGCATCTGATAGAGGCACCAGTTCTTTCTTGTCCCGATTTTGACCAACCTTTTACAGTACAGTGTGACGCGTCTGATTTTGGCTTGGGAGCTGTACTCTCACAAGTTCAGAATGGCGAAGAACACGTCATCTCGTACTTGAGCCGTTCACTAACTAAAAATGAAAGGAAATACAGCACTACTGAGAAAGAGTGCTTGGCTGTCCTATTTGCAATTGAAAAGCTTCGTCCGTATCTCGAAGGTACCAAATTTACAGTGATTACAGATCATTATAGTCTTAAGTGGCTTAATTCCATTAAGGATCCTGTTGGCCGCATTGCGCGTTGGGCAATTAGGTTACAGCAGTACGATTTCGAGATTGTACATCGTAAGGGCAAAGAGCATGTAGTTCCGGACACCCTGTCTCGATCCGTACCAGTCGTTGATACCATTTCAGAGCAACCAGTTTCCCCAGTTATTGTCAACCAAACTACCCTGCCACGTGATCACTGGTATCTTGGCATGATCAAGAAGGTGACCGCTCATCCGTCGATATATCCCCTTTGGTGGGTAGATAACGGTAAACTTTTTAAAAGGGCAAAACATCCTTACCCCGCACTTGTTGATCCTGCAGACTCTTGGCTTCTCGTAGTTCCTCGCGAAGAGCGAGCTTCGATTATAAAAGAACATCACGATCCCCCTACTTGTGGTCATCTTGGAATTTTTAAAACCCTCTCCAGGATCGCCCAAAGATATTATTGGCCCAATATGAAAAGTCATGTCGCCAGATATATTAATCGTTGTCGAGTTTGTCTTCAGACTAAACCTCTTCAGAAAGCCCCCGCTGGACAAATGTTAAGTTTGCAACCCACTAGTTCACGACCATTTCAGGTCATAAGTATAGATGTTGTTGGACCACTTCCTCGTACTGCCTCTGGACATTCCTATATTCTCTCTGTCTGTGATGTTTTTAGTAAGTTTTCATTGTTCTTTCCATTACGTTCAGCCACAGCTCAAAATATCGTCAGATGGTTGGAAAATTTTGTTATTTTAGTTTTTGGAGCCGAGACAATCATTGCTGATAACGGACCTCAGTTTCGCAGCAAGATTTTCCAAGAGGCTATGAAACAGTATGGCATTAAAATCCGTTATACCGCCAATTATCACCCTCAGGCAAACCCCGTCGAACGTGTTCATCGTGTCCTTAAGACAATCCTTACAAGTTACGTAGCTGAAGATCATCGACAATGGGACAAACTAATTGCTAAAGCTGGTTTTGCTATTAGGTCCGCTAAACATGAGGTTACCGGTTTGACCCCTAACTTTGTGGTCTTTGGTCGTAACGTTCCTTTACCCTGTGACTCTTGTCAACACTCAAATGAATCTTCCTCTTTTGACCCTATTTCTAGGTCGCAAACGATTAACAAGATGTTTATAGACGTTCAAAAGAGACTTCAGCAAGCTTATGAACGATCTCGTCAAACCTACAATCTTAGAAGACGAGACGAGCGTTTTCAACTAAACCAAGAGGTTTGGAAGAAAAATTATTACCTTTCGGATGCAACAAAGCACTTTACTGCCAAACTTGCACCTAAGTTTTCAGGACCATATCGCGTGTCAAAAATACTGTCGCCTTGGTCTTACGAGCTCTCTGACCAGAATGGTCGCAGTCTTGGTGTATGGCACGCTAAGGACCTTAAAGCGCATCCTCCGGATGATTCCTTGTAAATACATACCGTGTGTTTAATTTTTTTCCTTTCTCTTTTTGTTGTAGATATAAATTAGTTTGTAGTATATATTTCGCTACCGTTGTACAACTCTTAGTGTAGGACCGAAGAAAAATTTTCATTTAAAATTTTTCTCTGAGGAAGGGGAGGTGTGTTACAGTTTTAAATTGAATACACTTACCCATCAATTTTCATCTCTTTAGCTTATTTTTGTTTGAAAACAAAAGTAAATGTTTGTTCATTCCATCCTAATTTATTTAAACTTCAAAGCTATACTTCTCTAAATGACAACAATTATAACTCTCTAGGTCTGAGAAACCACACTCCTCATAACATCCCTGAAAATGTAATCAAGTTCGCTTTGGAATATTGACAATAACTCAGGTATACACTTAAATCCCGACACCGTTGACTGTTGGCAGGTTGACGCCTTTTCATTTTGTTTTTTTGTTGTGGAAACCGTCCTTACTGCAGTGTTGCATTGGAGTTTCCTAAGCATTTTTTTTGCTAATTTTTAATGAAACCTAGGCCCTTAATTAGCGCTAAGGTCGTCACATAGCTTTGTGAGCCTAAGAAGCCCATATGGTGCTGATTCTCTGCTAGTTAGTGTGGATCCTACGTTCCAGTATTTTTCATCACATCTAAAAGGCCACATACCACCTTCGGTAAGTTTATTAGTCATATTTGTACTAAATCTAAAGTGTTCCTACCTTACTTTATCCTATAGCTTCATTCAAACTAACACTAAGTTTTGTTACAGGCCTTTTTTTTTTCTTCTTTTATTCTTCTACTGTTAATTTGACTTTCATTTATCTCCGTCTGGTTCAATATTGCATTCTGTACCCTGTGTGGATATCGATTCCGCCCCTTTTATTGGTGTATTCTCAAAGAAGTCATTCTCTCTCCGAAGAAAAACGTCCAGTTAGACCTTCAGGAGCTTCAACGAGTACAACGAGTCATAAGTTCGAGCTTTGATGCAGGCCCCAATACATAAAATCAGCCTACACAACTGTAAAAGCAGAACCAGGTTTGATCTGTCTCATATTAACATTAATGTACTTTCTAAGTATAAGTTATTATACTTATTGAGCCTTATTTAAATTGATTTTACCGGCTTTTTACGTTCTAAAATACAAAATTATAACTTGTACAGTCAACATTGTAAACTGAAAATACACAGGCCTGTTTACGCTCGGTATCTAGACTATAAAGAACACAAACTTTGAGTAATGCTAGTAAACTTGATTAAATAACCGAAACAAAAACAACACATTATATTTAAATATCATAATATCAATATCAAACATAAATATTACCATCATCTAACCTAACTTTAGAGTCAGCTGTCTGATAGGGAGGTGCATCAAAAGGCATCGACCTGCGGACGATATTAAGTATCGATCGATACCAGGGTTTGTTTATAAATATTTTAACAATATATAAGTTAATGTGGAATTATTTAAATCTGGTGTTTTCTTTTCGATAGGGTGTTTCCTGTTTTATTTTAGTAACGAAGGCACTGTCTTAACTTTAAGGGCACAAAACAGGTGGCGCTTTTGTTTGTATTTACCCACACCACTCCCGACTGATGAGCTAGTCGTCTTGGCCCTAAAAGGCAGTGTCCCAGTCCTCCTGTAAACTACCAGACAGGAATAATTTCCACCCGGTAACTATATTGTCAATTTTAGTCAGCTACAAAACGAGTAGTCTTACGTAGCAAACGAAATGAAACGGTTTGTTTTAAGATTATGTATGAACTTTTTACAATAAAAGTAGTTTTTTGGTATTTTTGACGTTTTCTTACAAATACCTACACCACGGCCGTTATTACAGAATGACCTAGCTGCAAGCTGGATGACTATCTTACAAAATGGTCTAACCGATGAAGAAAAAATCACGATTCGCCAGAAATATCAGACACTAGAAAATTGTTTGCTGCTCACACCCCCAAAATTAAATACCATAATTACTGCAGCAATCAAACGATTTAAAAATGGAGTCTCTGCCATTGCAAGAGACACACGGCTAATAGACCTACAAACTAGCATTACGGCCGCCACTACAGCTATTGGGACACTGCTGTCCATTCTTGTTTCTGAAGAGGGGGATGAAACCGTCACTACATTGAGTTACTAAGTGACTCAGCGCGCTTACTAACTAATGTCATACACTTAGAGAGCGTCTCCCGAAGGAAATTAGTCACGTACGACCTAGATACCAAACTCAAAGCTACTTGATACAGATTTATTTAGATCACAATTAGAAGAGCACCTTAAATTCTCCCAAGACTTAGAGAAATCAAGCAAATTACTTATACCAGAAAAAGTAAAAAAGCGCCCATCTCAACACTTCCAAGCCGGATATCAAGGCGGGCGAACACATCACATTTCCCGCCAATCACCCAAGGTACAAACACAAAATGCAGCTCAGAAGCATCTATCCAACTACCGGTTAGCTCAAAGACAAGGACCGCCAATCAGGAAGAGAACCTATCGCGCGAATTATCATTGATAAAGAAGGAGGTTAGTAGCCCAGTCGGTAGACTTACCCTTTTTTGGCAAGCTTAGAATCACATTACATCTGACAAAACAATTTTGGCTTGCATAAGAGGATTTAAAATACCCTTTATTAAAAAACCCATTCAACACATAGCACCAAGAGAGCCTAAATGGTCATGCACTGAAAGGGAAAATATTAAAACCTCCATACAACATCTTTTAAACATTAACGCTGTTATCAAAGTCGAGGAATGCGATGATCAATTTTTATCCAACATTTTTCTGATAGGTAAACTCGACGGATCTTACAGATTAATTCTAAACCTAAAATCTCTAAACAAATATGTTCATACAAAATACTTTAAACTTGAAGACCATAAGACCGTATTACAGCTTATCAACCAATATAATATATTTATGGCGACTTTAGACCTTAAAGATGCTTACTTCCTTATTTCTATTACTCAGCATCATCGAAAATACCTAAGATTCAGATTTGGAAATAATTGTTACGAATACACTTGCATGCCATTTGGGCTTAGTTGTGCTCCTTTAGTATTTACCAAGCTCATGAAACCAGTGATAAGTAGACTAAGGGAGAGCGGATTAAACTCTGTTTTATATTTGGATGATTTTCTTTTACTGGAAAATTCTTATACCAATATTTCTAAGACTGTCACTCTATTAGAATCATTGGGTTTTATTATAAATTACTCAAAAAGTAACCTCATACCAAGCCAAAATAGCAAATACTTGGGATTTGTGTATAATTCTCAAACAATGACAATCTCATTACCACAAATAAAGAAAAACAAAATATCCGACTTGTGCAATAAGTTTCTAAAAATATAATTTTGCAAAATTTATTGGGACTTTAATTTCTGTCTGTCCCGCCTTAACTTATGGTTGGTTATATACAAAATTATTTGAAAGATCAAAATTCCTAGCTCTTCAAAAATGTCAAGGCAATTATACATCTATTATGCAAATTCCAGTAAATCTGAAAACAGATTTTCATTAGTGGAAAGATAACATCCACACTCCCAAAAACATTAAACCCACAATTTTCACACTAACAATATTTTCCGATGCTTCAAAAACTGGATGGGGCACTTTATGTAATGGAGAAACATCTCACGGATATTGGAATATAACGGAACAAACCTGTCATATTAATTATCTTGAACTCTTAGCCTCTTTCATTGGCCTAAAATGCTTCGCAAAAAATCTAAGTACCTACTTGTAACATTCTGTTACGAATCGACAACACTACTGCTATATCATATATAAATCGAATGGGAAGCATTCAACATCCAATCCTAAACGCACTTACTAGGGAAATTTGGCAGTGGTGTGCAGACCGCCAATTGTTTATTTTCACCTCATATATATCTTCCAAAAATAACTTAATAGCGGACTTGGAGTCCCGAAAATTACCAAAAGAAACAGAATGGGAATTAAATTTATCTAGTTTTAAAAAGATAGTGGATATATTTCAATATCCTGAGATCGATTTATTTGCGAACAAAAATAATACTAAATGTCGAAAATACGTTTCGTGGTTCAAAGATCCAAATTGCTACGTAGATGCGTTCACCATTTCATGGAAAAAATATTATTTTTATGCTTGTCCCCCTACATCTTAATCTTAAAAATGTTGAAAAAAATTATAGAAGATGAAGCAATAGAAATTGTAGTCGTTCCTCATTGGCCTACACAACCATGGTTCCCAGTGTTTCAATCTTTAATAATATGTAAACCTTTATATTTTAAACCTGACAAAAACCTTCTCTCTTTTAACAGAACTCCACATCCGTTGCACAAAACACTTACCCTGGTAGCCGCACTATTATCCGGCAAGCGCTGCAGCTAGGGCAAGTTCCAGAAATATCCTTAAACATTTGCATGGAATCAATTTCTAAATCCACGCTATCACAATACAACTCCGGACTGAAGCTATGATGGCAATTTTGTCAGAAACATAATAAAAATATCTATCCCGTTTCAATACCAATACTATTAACATTTTTAACTGAACAATTCAACAGAGGTGAAAATGAAAACATCTCACTTAAATTTATAACATGTAAACTAGGAGCGTTGCTGTCTCTAACAACCGGACAAAGAGTTTAAACACTGGCAAACATAGAAATAACCAATATTGTACAAAACACCGACAATGTTACCATTAAAATCCCAAAAAGATTAAAAACATCTGGGCCCAACAAAGCTCAACCTACTCTCTTTTTACCTTTTCTCTCCGATTTTAATATTTGTGTCGCTAAAACTTTATTAGCCTACCTAACCAAAACAGAACACTTGAGGAACACAAAATCTATTTATCACACATAAAAAACCTTATCGTAACGCTTCCGCTCAATCTGTCAGTAGATGGATAAAACACATATTATTGAAAAGCGGTTTGGATACTAACATATTTACCGCTCATAGTAATTTACAAGACATGCCGCCACTTCAGCGGCAGCACGGAAAGGTGTCAACATTGACATAATTCGAATGTCAGCGGGGTGGTCCAAAAAATCAAAAACATTTGCCACTTTTTACCAAAGGCCTCTAGCTAAAAAAAATAACTTTTCACAATCCGTTTTAAGCTATTAACCGACCTCTTGGGTTCTTCAAACTATAACCTACAAATTATTAGAAATTGGGATATTATTTATTTAAGTTTTTACTTTATTAACCTTAGACACTAGTTAAATCTCAGTTTTTTCTTTTTCTTATACCTACAATTTGGTATTTTATATTACCCATTATATGTTTTTGTATTACACAAATAATATTCATTAATAAACAAACTTTATCATTAATGAGATATTGTTGCATATTTGCTTTAAACAACTACAGTTGATTTTATTTACGAAGACGAGGTTGTAATATAATTAATAGATCAAATGAACTTACCTAAGTGAAGTTCGATCTTGATTATATTCAACCTCGTCAAGTAAATAAGCATCCAAACTGTCCCAAACCCCCCCGTTTACCCCTATAATGCAACAATCTTTCTTTAAAAAAAATGGAAACCGATTACATCATCAGCGAGTACGCAGCGCCGTCCTGGAGCTTATTCAGCCTTTTCTTGGATATTGTGTGGATCGCCCCATATACGTGGGTACTACAGTTGATCTTATTTACTTGACGAGGTTGAATATAATCAAGATCGAACTTCACTTAGGTAAGTTCGTTTGATCTATTAATTGTATGCAATTATTGTGCATGATATTAATTCGTTAACAGACTTATTCTTATCTTCTTGTTTTAAAATTCTTAGATGTTCTACTAATGTAGAGTGAAAACGCTTGACAGGTAAATTAAATTCGTGATGTTTAGGGGTAGTAAAATGTAATGTTATTTTTTGAACTTTTAATAATTTTTTTAAGAGTTCGTTATTAAATTCTCCACCGTTATCAATGTAAAAGATTTGGGGCATCCGTAAAATGAGAAAAAGTTTACCTACTAGTTTGTCGCATACAGATTTTGCATTTTTATCGTAAGGGTATGCTTCTCCAAATTTTGAAAATGTATCAAAAATTGTTAAAAAGTTTTGTCCTTCAAAAATAAGAGAAGGTGTCTATATGTAACATTTGAAAAGGTTTACAGGGGGTGTCCGGTTTTGTTAAAGGAATAATGATTTTTGTCTACTATTCTTTAAAGTTTGACAGATATTACAGTCATTAATAAATTGGTTAACATCATTTTTCTTTTTAGGCCAGTAATATAGTTCTTTTAAGCGATTATGTGTCTCTATTATACCTCTATGGTTTAATTTTGTACAGGGGACGATTTTTGGATTTTGAAGTTCTTTAAAAAGACATTGGTAAAAATTGAGATTAATTAAGTTTTTTCAAGGTTCGTATAGTCTTTAATAAATGTGTTTATTACTTTAGGATTTTCGGGTAATTCGTCATGGTTAATTTTAAGCTTTTCAAAATTTTCCGTTTTTATTTTAATTTGAGATAATTTTTTTTATTAAATATTGCAAATATTTATTGTTTATTGTTTTGTTTAGAATCTCAAGGTTTTTGTTCTCTGTGTCAGCTTAATTACTACGCACAGTTGCATCAGGGGCTTCATTAGGGGGCACGACTTGAATATCAGATAAGATGTTTATCTCTTGCTGATTGGAGTAACTTTGTTATTCATTGTCTTGAAAAGGATTTTCTGCAAGTTCTCTTAAAAATTCCGCGATATTTTCGTTTGAATCACCAGGATTGTTAAATACTAATTCGTTTTCATAAATATCTAACTGAATGCAGGATAATGCGTCAGTATTAGTGTTTCAAGAACCTTTTTTATAAATAATTTGGTAATCAAACTCTTTTAAGCGTAAACGCCATCTAACTAGTTTTGAGTTGGGTTGTTTTAAATCAAAAAACCATGCGAGGGGTCAATTATCAGCATAAATATAAAATTTGCGTCCAAATAAATAGGGGCGAAAGTATTTACATGCCCAGACAATGGGTACTAACAATTATTTTTCAATTGTATAATATTTTGTTTCAGATTCGTTTAAAGTACGTGACGCGTATACTATAGGCTTATCACTAGGAATAGTGTCTTGTGACAAAATGACTCCTAGAGAAAAATTACTTGCGTCAGTAGTTAAAAGAAATGGTTTTGAAAAATCTGGGTACTGCAAGATTGGGGCGTTAAATAAAAGTTCTTTACAATGTTTAAATGCATTTGAAAATTCGGGTGTAAGCTCAATTTTAATATCCCTTTTTAAACAACGCGTCATAGGCTTAGTTATTTTGGCAAAGTTTTTGATAAAGCGTCTATAGTAACCTACTAAACCGAGAACTTACTTTATTTCTTTAGTGGTTTTCGGAATTGGAAAATTTTTTACTACACATATCTTATCAGGGTTTGGTTTTAGACCTTCATTGCTAACAACGGTCCTAGATATTAAACTTCTTTTTTTCGCAAAAATTCAAATTTATCGAGTAGGATTTTAAACTTGGAATCACGTATCTGGAAAAACTTTTCTTAATTTTAAAGTATGTTTTTAGAGACTTGTGCTAAAGATTATTACGACATCTATGTATACAAGGCATATTTCATTTTGTAAACCTCGTGAAATGTTATTCATGACCCGCTGGAAAGTTGACGGGGCATTTAATAATCCAAAGGGCATTCCTAAATATTTGTAATGCCCTGTGTCTGTGCTAAAAGCAGTTTTAGGGATGTCATTTTTATTCATTTGTATTTGATAAAAACCATTGGCAAGATCTAGAGTAGCAAGTATTGAGCTATTGTCTAAAATTTCCGTTATATTAAGAAGGGAACTTTGTCGTCAACAGTGACCTTATTCAAGTTTCTGAAATCAATGCACATTCGCCATTTTTGTTTACCTGATTGGTCTAATTTTTTTGGAATGATTCGTATTGGGGATGACCAAGGGGAATTGAAGTCTCTTATTATAGTAATAGTAAGTAGTAATTTTGAAATTTAAGTTTTTACCTACTTCTTCACTGTGAATTTCAGGGTACCTATACGTTTTTGTATATAGAGGCGTTTCGTTTGCTAATTTTATTTCATGTTTAATGGCAATAGTAGAACTTAACGGAATGTCCTCGCAATGAAAAATATCTCGAAATTCATAACAGAGCTTACGATTTTGTTCTTTTTCTACAGGATTATAGTGGTTAAGTCTTATATTTTTTAAATTAGCTTTAAGTTTATTATCAATATTTTTTTCTGGTATTTGATCATATGCAGGGTAGTCAATAAAATTCATCTCGTTTATCTACGTCAAGATTTTCGAAAAATGAAATTTCGATAGGATCCTCACTGGGATTTAAGGCGGTCGTGAATGCTAAATTATTTTCGATTTTGACTAGACATTCGGGTATTCCGATATTTGATAACTGTTGAATAAGATCTAGTCCTATTAATCCATCGAATTTATCAGAAAAATGATAAAATGTATACCAGGGGAATTGAAAGTTCGGAAAATTGGTAAAGTAGCGGCTTCGTTATGAAATGACATTGCCTGTGCCGTCTGGACTTGAAAAATTTCTTCTTAAAATTTTTATAAGCAATTTGCGGATTTATAAAACTTCTAGTGCTACCTGTATCTAGAATAAATTTAGCGTTAAGTTCCGCTATAAATATAAATATTAATTGAATATTATAATTGTTTAGGAAAATTATGTTTTGACTGTTTTCTGGCTGGCCACCGTAAAATTAAAATTCTTTTGTTCGGTGCTAGGATAATGAGAAAAATCTGATTAGTTAGCAGAATAACTCAAGGGTATATCAAAATCATAAGATTGGTCATAATCTGTTTCTGTTTGATAATTTTCAGTAGGATGCTCATTATTAAAGTACGGTTCTGAACTTTCAAAAATTATCATAGAAATTCTCGGGGGGAACAGTACTTGCTTCATCTGATTGTTCAGATGTTTTTTGCAAAACTTCTTGGTTTTACAGTTTTTGTGTAGTACCTAACTGTTTTATTTCGTAAAGAATTATTTAAATACGTATTACTTGAACTCGTGTCCATTGGTTCCATTTGATTTTATTTATTAAAATTGCTTCTTTGAAACGTTTTTCCAAAATCTTGTTTTTTAAATTGTCGTCTCATTTGATTATTAAAAAATTGCCTAGGACAGCTTTGTTGTTGATTGCTTAGAAATTTTGGTCTTGGTTGAAAAAATGAATTATTTGGTCGTGAAAAATTACTTTCAGGAAAATTATTTTCGTGAGAAAAATTTAAAAATGGTCTCGGAAAATTATTTATTCGGGGTATGTCATTGGGAAAAGAATTATAACTCGGTCTACACTGCGTATAGTTTTGACCTGGTGTATAAGTAGGTTTATATTGTGAAGCATTATGTTTTTGATTTTTATTTAAAAATAAGGGTTGATTCGAATTAGGATTTTGAGCATTTTTACAGTGAATTAATTTTTTTTCTTCTATCACGAACGACATAGCTTTGTCTAAAAAGTCTGGGTTTTTTAATCTCGTGACAAGTTGCAAATTATAGAGTAAACCATTCAAAAATGTTAATTAATTTTGTAGCGGTATCATTAGGCCAAGAGTTTAATTTTGAAAATAATAAACTTCGGGAATCTTGAATTCTCATACCAAAACATTTTGGATTTTCATTTTTTTAGGGTTTTAAACTTAATAAATCTTGAATTATGCAATCTATTTATCTTTAATCAGCAAAACTCTATACCAACACATCTTTTATTAATGCCCAAGAATTTAATTCAGAACGGCACTATTAATTCTGCTGCTCTTCCATTTAATTTATTTAGAATGGTATCGAAAAGCCAAATATTTATAGTTGCGTTAGGGGTACTCCTGTCTCGGAATCATACCAAAAGGTTTTTGGACAGCGCTAATGAATATATATGGAATAATTTTGGATTTTTATCAAAATGTGGAATATTGTCTGGTTGGTATCTTAAAAGTTGATAATTAGGTTCTGAAATTATATTTTCTGTTAAGTTAATTGAACTTAGAGAATTAATTAGGTCTTCTACGTTGGGGTCAATTCTAAAAATTTCGAAGAAATTAACGTAAATAACTTTCGAAAAAATGTACACACTAAAAAGATGCACAATGAAATATGCACTTAAAAATAAAATGTACTTAACTAAAATGGTATCTTTTCAAAGTCAACCGTAAAATCACCTTGACTGTTTTTCATTGTGTAAAAGAATTGCGAATTAATTGACTTTGCAAAGATTGAAATAAATATCGTTTTAAAAAGGAAATAAATGAAAATTGGATTAATGACTAATAATAAAATGATGAAAATTGTCTTCATCGGTCTGGTTCAGCGATTTTTGTCCTATCCAGTTGTCCTTAATCTAAGACTGGTTTGGCGATATTTGCCCTCTCCAATCGTCCTTATCTAAGACTGATTTGACGATGTTTGTCCTTTCCAGTCGTCCACAGGGGCAGCGATGTTTGTCTTTCTGCAGCTGGTTGACCACTGTAGTAAAGCTGTTGCTGTAACTTCTTCCTAGTCCGGTGCTGATTGTCCAGTTGCTACCTTAGATCGGCACTTTCTGCTTCTGGTCCAACACTTGTTCGGATCTTGTTGGTTTTTCTGCGCAAATTCTTAAAAGAAACCATTGCAAAATATTCCTTTTTGAACGTCTCAAAAATCCACCAATCCAATATTTTCGGCCGAGGGAAAGACGTTTTTAAAAAACACAATTTTAAGAAAAATTACTTTAAACTTAAAAATCCCTTTTCGAATAATATAACAAATTTGGCTGTAACAACAGAAATGCCTAAATAAACAATCTTAGATCTAGTTGTAATATTCCTTATCACTTATCAATAGGAGTGAAAAAAAGTGCTATACTCAGCATTTATATAGAATATACAGAATATGACTCGCTTACCTTAAGTTGGGCTTAGTGCTGCAATTTATTTTAGATTTTCGGCATTCGTATCATCGGTCTAGTTTATATTTTTTTTTGTTATTTATTCTACTTGCTGGTGGTTTTCGCGAGAAATGGAGGGTAAATTTAAATTAGACGAGACTAAGTTCCACAAACTTACGTATAAAGAACTTGAGAAAAGGTTGGTCGCCCTATGCCCGATTAAAATATTGAAATTGCGGCTAAATCTATAAACGGCAGTTTAATAAGGACACCTATTTTAAAAATAAGTGGATTAGTGGTTGCTCAGATAAAAATGACTTGTTTTGTTCTCCCTGTGTGTTGTTTAACTCACATTAACAATCAGATGCGAATTGGAAGAACTGGATTCCGCTTATTGGATAAACATTCAAAAACAACGGAGAGGTAAAAAAAATAGATATCTACCTATATTTTATTAAAAATTATTGAGTGCGTTAAGTTTTGCGGAGCAATTGAGGGGGCTTTCTTTTCAGTTTAATTGTATCTTCTTTTAACACGTTCGCTGCCACCATTAAGGTCGAAGGGTCTCCCGGGCCACACTAAAAATTTACTATATTTCATATCTCAAAGTATTCACAAACTTTAATCAATATCGAAGGAAGTAATATCTGCGTTATTTTGTGAAAAATAAGATTTTTCTTTGAGTCAAAATATTCGTGCCTCTTGGCGCTGGATATTAATTATGCGCAGTCGGGCCACGAGACATTGTGCCTTATTTCCGCCAAAACTAGCATCATAATAATGGCAACGTAGAATAACAGCCCAGAATAAAACGCAACGTTCTATATAGTCATTCACTAAGGACAAAAAATATTTTTGTGTAAACTGTCTTTTTGTAAGTAAGTAAAATGGTAGTAATATAAAAAAAGGATTTTTATTCGTTTTTTTTCTGTATGGGAAATTTACAATATTAGGTATTTTGTTTTCTCATATGTTGATTATCTGTTGATATAATTTATTTCCATTTATATTACGGCTTATTAATGAATATTACAAAATAAACTTATTTCTTATTAATATTGACAAAAAAAGAGAAAAACTCCTGAACCAAAACCGCTTTTGGGTCGCCCGAACTACCTAGAATCCCATTTAAATATACAGCCACCGCCCCCTAAGTAAAGGGGGCTGTGACAGCACTTGGGGCAGGTACATCGGCTCACTCGACTTAAAAGCAAATCTCAACAGAAGGCACAACAACTTTTATACTTCACCGCTCTGCAGGCCCAAATTTGTGAGGCACATAAGGTGTGTTTCATGGCAGTAAACGTGTTGTAGGAAAAAAATTTAATTTTTTTAAAACCTTTCTTGGACTTCTTGGAGAGAGCGGGGGAGTGGAGGGTTAGGCGCAATTTGGGCGTAATTAAAAAAAATATATTTCGCATGCAGGGCGCTATTTTTGTTTTTATCTAAGCAGCACATCCACTAATAGAGTTCATGAGCCGCCACTGCCATGTTGTATTTAGAAAACACAAGTTGACAGCTACTTCCGGTATAATAAGAAGTGACAGAAACATGACCATATTTTAGTTGAACAGAGCAAATCTATAAACCTAAATCTCCACAGTTTCATATTAAGTAGTTCTCCCCAAAAGGTCTAATGCACGCTTGTTGTGAATCAGCTTTTAGAGACACATTGTTAAAAGAATGTTTAAAGTAGTAGGCCACAAAAACAACTCTAAAATTAATGAACATTTTAAGTTTAAAAAAAATGGAGGTGTCTACTATTAGGTACCTACTTACTAATTTGTAAAATAATGAAGCCCATTTTTTCTTCAAACGGGGTTTTCTTTTGGACTCTTTTTAATGTCACAGCCTGTTATTTCCTTGTGTAAGTTAGGTCTGTAAATACCTACGTCAGGTAAGCAACCTGGTTTAAAAGCTTAAGCTTTACAAAAGCCTTTGAATGAGACACATATTTTTGCAATACCACCAAGAATAATAAGGAGTACTCCTTAATGAAGTAATTTTATACCAAAATAGCTTTCCAGATTAAACGATTAAGTTTTAAAAGTTAAGAGCTCTTTAAAAACTTCTATTATAAAAATTATTTCGATTTTGAAAACTAAACAAAAATAGAGTAACAGTTGCTTTAGAATGCCTAATTAATCAGTAGCACACCCAATATTTCGCCTTAAGCAGCCGAGCGAATAATTATACCCTACCCCAAAACATATTTTTTTGTGACCCTACCTATTGTGAGGACAATTCTTAAAATATATTTTTTATAATAATACATTAAAAGATTAATTGTAAGTAACGAAAGTAACATCTGAACTTTACCACTACCTAACCTAAAAAAGTAGTATTTTAGTCGGTATTGAACGGACCAATATTTAATTAATTTCACGTTTCTTATTAAGTTAGCAGGAAAGGGGGAAACTTTATTGACGCTTACAGTATAATATATTTTTTGATAAAAAAATCACAAGAAATTCTGAAATCCGTATTTGGACGTGACGAAAGCTTTTCAGAGCTTGGAGGGCTGCTGCATTATAACCCCCACCCCTCACCTAATTGCGCTACTTTAGACAATAATCTTCATTTATAGTATCGACAGCTTATATAATTTTTTCTTTTAGTGGGTCAAATTATACCATTGAAATAAATCATTGTTGTAAATTTTCTGCTTTATGTAATATCCAGGAAATCGCGCCGGCTAAATCATTGGCTCTGGAAATTAATATTCAACCAGTTGAAAACTCGTAATTTAGAGTGCGCAGGACATTTGTGCTGTTGAAAAATAAGTTTTCCTTCAAACTCCAACTAACCTAACTTTTCGTCCTCTAGTTCAGCCAGAACAAAATTGTTTAAAATTTCCAGATACAAATTTTGATCTAAATTTCCTTCCACAAAATATACACAGTGTGTAAAAAGTCCCGGACCGGTCAATTATTTAGAAAATGGTGGACAACATAAAATAAATTCCGGTATAAAAGTTGTAGGCCTTAAAAAAATCTATAACACAAAGACAACCTGTAATTATACAGGGTGCCTCAAACAGTCATGGTAAACAAAACTTTGGTTTATTTAAATGGAATAACCCCTTATACGTTTTCTGATTCCTCTAAACATTCTAAACAACAATTTTGAAACATATCATATAGTTAAACCCATTAGTTTAAGAAATAATTTAAGTTAAAAGTCATAAATACAACAGGTAAGATATTACCTACATTTTGCATTTTTACAAGCTGGTACCAGAATGTTTTGCGTCACTGTCATATTAATTTCTGAAAATGGGAACGTATAACTTTACTAATGATCAGAGGTTTTGGAGACCGACAAAGATCATTTACCGAAACAAAGCAATTAATATAACTTTTCCAAACCGACAGCCTATATCAAAATCTACAGTTGTGAGAACAGTTCAAACATTCGAGGAAACCGGGTTGCAGAGATAAAGTTCGTTCCGGAAGACCAAAATCGGCAACTAAAAAAAACAGTAATTTTTACCCCTATAAAATAACTTTAGTCCAGGAATTATTAGAAGACGATTTCGAACGTAGAATGGAATTTTGCAAAGTAAGGATGCAAAAATAGAAAGAAAATAACAATTTTTTTAATAAAACGGTTTTTTCGGATGAGGCAACATTAATGTTAAACGGGAATGTCAATCGACATAATTGTCGTTACTGGGCTGATCAGAACCCATATTGGATGAGAGAAACACACACTCAACACCCCCAAAAAGTAAATGTGTGGACCGGTATTATTAGCAATAGATTAGTGGGACCTTTCTTTATAGAGGGGAATTTTATTGCAGAATATTATCTCCACATGCTGCAAAATCAAATTGTGCCAACAATAACCAATACAGTAGGACCACTATTACGACATACGTGGTTTCAGCAGAACGGAGCTCCTTCAAATTTTAGGCGAGCTGTAAGAGTTTACTTAAATAATACTTTTCCTAACCGCTGGATAGGGCAAAGGGCCATAGAATGACCCTCTAGGTCGCCAGACTTAACGCTCCTTGATTATTTTCTCTGGGAACAACTAAAAAATAAAGTGTATGTGACAAAACCTGCAGATCTGAATGAATTAAGGAGAAGAATTATTGAACAATGTGAATCTATTAACCAAGAAATGTTACAAAACGTCATCGACAAATTTTATTATAACCTAGCCCATTGTCAAACTGTGGGAGAGGGACATTTCAACATTTAGTTGCGACTAGTGCAAGCCCAAATAAATTGACAGGAAAAATTATTACTAATAAAGAACGGCGCTGGTTGGGAAAAAATTCCTGAAATATTTCCGAGGCACGAGTTTTTGGCGATACCTCTGGAAATGGCGGCCGTGTCATAAAAAAAAATAGTACTGGTTGAGCGAGAGAACGAAATTATGACAGCCAATTTTCAAGCGGAAATTAATAACATTATAAACGCAGCACCGGTGACGATTTTTGAAAAGGATTCCCCTCGCAAGTTACTGGAAAAAAATATTAACATCTTTTCTGACCGCCCTGGTAAGACCAGCGAATACGCGCATGAAATCCGACTACGCGAGGTTATCGAGTTCTGCCGAAAGCAGTACCCGATCGCCTTAGCGCATCGCAGCGCGATTCAACGGTAACTAGACACATTGGAGGAGTGGGTGGTAATCATGAAGATGCCGACCACAGAACTCAAAAATTTAAGAAGAGCGGTTCCCATGTAAAGAGAGATACAACATAAAGACATTTCAAACCATCTCCGACGGCAGCGCAGTCTATAACTGGTGGTCGTAAACTATTGTCTCGATCGGTCGGATGTGGGCGGAAGCGGGGGAGGAGAGTAAAAGCAGAGCGGGAAATTTGAAATTCCTTAATTTTTAGTATTATAGTTATTTTTACCCTCAAGACGCATTTTAATTACATTTTTGCTGATGGCATCATCAAAAATGAATTAAAATACGTCCTGAGGGTAAAAACAAACCTAAATACTAAAAATTAAAGAATTTAAATAATGAAACATAACATAAAAATCTATACCTAACTTACATATTAGCGAAATAAATAAATTGCTATAAATAAAAATGCAGAATAAGTAACTAAATATTTTAAAAGTTTATACAATAATTTATGAAAGTAGTGAGGACCTTAGTTTTAGCAGAGTAAGCCAAGGGTTACGCAAATATCATTAAGATGTGCATCTTGACGTTCAGCTTAGTAGGTATCATTCAATATTGTTCAGTGTCACGGTAGTGTACATGACTTCAATCCTTGTGCAGCCCTCGTATAGAAACACCCAAACATATTCCTACACAAATGTAAATTTCTAGTAAGGTGTACATCGATATCTCAGTCTGCTAGGCATATTTAGATTAGTCTATACCAGTCTCCTGAAACGAGGAAAAAAATGACTACTATAATATAATAAGTATTCTTTAGGCTTAAACAAAATATGAGTCAATTATACTTTAAATTACATTTTTCTTGTAAGAAACAATGCCCAACAATGAACTAACCTGAAGCACATTTCTAGGAAGATGTATATAATTTTAGGGCCTTGCGCAGCCATCATAGTAGGTCTAAGTAGCTGTCGCTGAGTTTCAGTCTGCTGGGCTTACTCAGATTGATCAATACGCTTCCTGAAACGAGGAAAAAATTACTAGTTTATACATAATATACAGTCTTATTGGAAAAAGACAAAATTACATTTTTCCATTAAAAAACAATGATGAACAATAAACTAACCAGAATTATTATCAAACCTGACACAAAGATTGGCAGTCTGCAATGGATCCACTTTTTCTGTGGCTGCTGTCCCTTGCCTGGTAAAACTCTGCAGAAAACAAAAATAATTAATATCACAGGTTCTATACGAGTTAGTTTGCAAACAGATTCTGACCATTTAGTGCACAAACAGCCCTAAGTGTTGCACTTGGGTTATTTATTTTTAAGTTTAGAAAATGTCACTTGACTTGGTTTAACAATAAATGATGAAATTCACTTTATTCACACAAAGAATTGTAATGCACCCACCGAGCTTTATTGGTCATATGCAAATCTGAAAAAACTAGAGAAATGCTAATCAAATACACATGTAGCTTTACCCTACCTTCTTTAATTACACCAACATGAACTCAGCAAACCAATCTAAAGTTGAAACAATTTTTGCTTCGACTTTATCTTGCATGCAGACCAAGCACTCGAGATGCCGACGCCGTACGTCTCCCCACTAATGGCAACGCTTAAAAAAGATAATTCAGTGCGATTGTGTTTGGACGCGCGTTTTTTGAATCAAATAATGGAAAAGGAATACGATACGCCTCGTCCGGTGGAAGAACTTTTGCGATCATTAAAAAATATTGTTTTTATGTCATCGATCGATTTTACTTGGGGGTACTATCAAATTCCGTTAACCAGGGAGTCGATGAAGTATACGGGTTTTAAATTCGACGGTACGACTTACTGTTTTAAAGTATTGCCGTTCGGATTATCATCAAGCGTAAGCGCGTTTACGCGGTGCTTGTCGAAGGTTTTCGGTTCGGAGTTCGATCGTTTCTTGACGAAATATGTTGATGATTTATTAATAATTTCAGAGAGTTTCGAGGCCCACTTGGAGCATTTAGATAGGGTGTTTACGCGATTAAGTAATGCCGGTTTTACATTGAGGCTTAAGAAATGTTTGTTTTTTCGTAAGGAAATGCCTTTCCTGGGATATGTATTAAGTCCAGAAGGTTATAGGCCAGATCCAAATCGAATACAGGCCGTAACGGATTTTAAGATTCCGAATAATCGAAAACAAGTGCAAAGTTTTTTAGGTTTGGCCAATTTTGATCGCGCATTTTGTGATCAGTTTTCGGCGACTGCCGCGCCCCTTACCAACTTACTAAAAAAAAATACAAAATGGCGGTGGACGGGGGCGGAGCAACGTGCGTTTGATCAGATTAAAAATAAATTGGTGGATGCGACGTTGTTATACCACCCTCGTGAAGATTTACTTTTTTGTCCAGCCGTGGACGCGTACGATACAGGATTGGGCGCGCAACTATTTCAAAAAGTAGAGGGAAAGCATCACGTGATAGCTTGGGCATCTAGGTTGCTTTTAGATAGAGAGACGAGGTTTCATATAAATGAAAAGGAAGCACTTAGTCTGGTATGGGCAGAGCCGCCGCTACCATGTGTGCAAAGTGTGCACCGCACACGGGCGGCCAAAAATAGGGGCGGCCAAAGCAGACCCCACTGATAAAAATTTATTTTTCCTAAAAAACAAAAAAATTAATTTAAGTTAAATGATAATTATTCTGTAAACTCTAAATTCCTAACAATAATTATTTTATAACCTTAGTCTATATAACGCTGAAATGCATTTTATTTATCGTTCTTTCTTTCATCCTAATGCAAACAGAAATAATTATCTTATCTAGCTTTGAAACTGTTGATTCTGCCGTTTTGCTCGCCGCGCCGCGTCATCGGCTCTCGTAAACAAATGTAAAGCAATAAATTTCACTTTTGTATTTAGGGCGGCTTTCGGCTTTTAAATGTTTTTGTTTATAATATGACACGCCGAACGCGACCGAATTGAAGAACGGTTCCAATTACTACAACAACACACAGATAGTTTTAATGTAATATATGGTATAACCAAAATTAAGAATGATGACGAACTTAAAATCAATTGTGAGAAAATGCATCAATCCCTTACAGACATGAACAGCTCAGAGTGTGACATTAGTGCAACCGATTTATATGAAGAAATTAAAGTTATTGAACCATTTTTTACCACAGAAAAAGTCCTAGTGATGTTCTTAAATACATTTACGAAAATAATCTTCTATCAACATTTCCACCCTTAACTATAATCGTACGTATATTCCTAACGCTACCGGTTACTGTAGCTACGGGTGAGCGGTCGTTCTCAAAACTAAAATTATTAAAAACTATTTACGATCCTCCATGACGCAAAATAGACTTTCTGCTTTAGCTATGTTATCTATCGAACATGAAGTGTTTGCGACATTGGATACTAAAGACATCGTCAAAAAGTTTTCCGAAACGAAAGCCCGAAAAGTTCGTTTCTAATTACTTTTTAGTTATTTAGTTATATTTTATTTTAATGGACGTTTGTATTTAAATTTGGAGACTTCCTAGGCTTGACTGTGTTGGATGTTGGATATTTCTTTAAAATTTTGAGTAAGTATATACCTATTTACTGATTACTATTGATACATATGTAAAAAGTAACTATGCAACTTTTATACATTCGTAATATCTAGATGGGAAGGGGGGCGGCAAATATTGAGTTGCACACGGGCGGCCAACACCTTAGCGGCGGCCCTGGGTATGGGCTACCTACCGATTTCGGGAATATCTTCAGGGTCGGAAGTTCACGGTTTACACCGATAATTCGACAATCACATATCTAGGGACTTGTAGATTGTTATCTCCCCGTATTGCTTGGTACGCGCTTGCGTTACAAGAGTTCGATTTTAATCTAGTCTATATTAGCAGTCGAGAAAATTTTATCGCGGACGCGTTATCTCGACAGGCTGCGGTTCGTTTTCCAACACCTAAGGACCCGTTACAATTGTTTAGAATGTTTGGTGGAATCAGAAAACGTGATTAAAAAGGGGTCATTCAATTTAAATAAACTAAAGTTTTGTTTACCATCTGTTTACCATGACTGTTTGGGGCACCCTGTATAATTACAGGTGTTCTAGTGTTCGTGATTCGTAGTTAAAATTGTAGAGCATTCTTTTACTGTACGTATTAAATGAGCGAGTATTTAAAACTTACTGTTAGCCTGCCAATATCTCACCCCGATGGGTAATTTTATTGCTAGATCATAAACCTCTCAAGTGTTTACCATCTGTCTTCATTATTAAAGGCAGAGAGTTCGTGTCGAATTTTTAGATTTTCAGTAAATTTTAAATGACGCCGTAGCTATTATAAAAAATCCTTAAAATGAACAGATTTTCAGAGCTCATAAAAAATTATATAAAATTTTATATTGATGGGCCTAAACACCTAGTTTTATAAATTTTTTTAAGGCCTACAACTTTAATACCGGAAGTTTTTTTATATTGTGTGCCATTTTCTAAATAATTGACCAGTCCGGGACTTTTTACACACTGTGTATAAGTTCAGTGTGCTTCATTAAGTGGGCAACAAATGCGATTTTCTTTATTAGTTACACAACCGAAATATAAATACCGCTAAAAGTTAGTGCATATCCGATACCCGTATCACGTGCACTTGGAATGACTTCAAGTCAAACAACATCAGGGTAAAAATATGTAAATTTAAGAGTAGGTAGTTCATTTAAGATTATTTTCATATTTTTAAAAGTTCTAAACACGCTTATCGTGACTTTGAATACTAATTATAACTGCCGAAGATAAGCAAGGGTTCTTGTTAGGAGTGACGACTCTTTCCCAAAAAAATAAGGAAGTTTACGAGAGTGCTCCATATCCGGAGACA
This sequence comes from Polydrusus tereticollis, assembly GCA_963920685.1. Taxonomy (NCBI): domain Eukaryota; kingdom Metazoa; phylum Arthropoda; class Insecta; order Coleoptera; family Curculionidae; genus Polydrusus; species Polydrusus tereticollis. The sequence continues at coordinate 48,951,711 of OY987335.1, read as the reverse complement.
CACTGTATTTAACTAATTTCTTAAATGCTACCTTAAAAACTATTTCAGTTTAAAACGGACAAATTGCACGGTGAAAATTAAAGACTGATTCATCTTATTATTGTCAATTAAAGCGTAGAGTTGGGTGTGCACTACGAAAATACCAAACATCTCAGCAGGAGACGATTTTTCTAAAGACCCTAAAATAAACGCTTACAGGTGCAGCACGCATATAATACTTTTTCATTCAGTGCAAGTGGTATTTCAGCTGAAATATTTTGGTTAATTAATTGTTTTATTTAATTATCAATTGTGCGTTAAAACTGGTATTTTAGTGACTTAATTACAATTGTCACTTTTATGACTGTGAATATGGATAAAGATTATGAGGATCTATATTCGAATCTTGATAGTCTTCTAAAAGGTAAATATATATTTTTTTGAATTTGTATTTTTTTAAAGTTTTAAGGACAAAACAATTTATTTTCGATATTTAATTCTCAAATTAAACTCCTATGAGACTTACTAGTTCATTTTAAACAAGGAACGCTTTAAAAAAATCCTAATACTTAATACTAGGGCAGTAGCCAATTTAAATGTAAATGTAGAATGAAATAGTAGGTACCTATATTTTTTCCCTTTCCTAATTCCGACGAATATACAACACATATTTTTGTTTTTGTTCTGTTTTATTATTATTATAAGTATTATAGTAGTTGATATATTCAGATCAGGCAGGTTGACAAACCAGGCACTAGGTCATGGGCCACATGGGCATAGTTCGGTTTTGATCTCGAGGCGGCTAAACGTCCGATGTGTATTAGGTTTTAGGTGAATAATTTGGATGCGAATTTATTATACGAAAATATTTTTGATGTTACATCTCACCGAAATACCAGCTTAAAAACAGTATAAATTTCGTTACATCTGGAGAAATATTATTGTAAAACTTAAAATTTCAATGAATTTTAATTTCGCTATTGTCTCTTTGCTCTTAAAGAGGGGACAGTAGTGGGAGTAAGTACTTTTGCTTCTCCATGAAAATTTCGATATGTAAAAAAATATGCCTTACGTTGCCAACCAGATTAACTAAGCATGACCATGTGTTAACAAAAAATAAATATATTTTAAATATGCATTACATTTTGAAATTGGTACATCTTTTTTTGCAAATCTTTTTATAAAAAGATACATTTTATTAATTTTAACTTAACTTTCGACCAAGACGCGTTGCTGTCTTTTACTTAATAGGTAGTTATTGTTATTTCTTGTTTATTTTAATAAGTTCTTTTTACAGGTAAGAAAGCAATACATATTATAGTTATGGAGATTATTACTAAGTTTTAATGAAGGTTCGAGTTGAAATCCGAATTGAACATATATTATGTATACCGTATTGAGTTCGTTTTCAGTACAAGGTCGATTCATAAATTTTTGGGATAGTATTGGTATCGTTACGAAATTTTTAATCACGGAGACGCTGTGAGATCGAAATAAGATTTAAGATCAGCTGTCACTCAAAATCTACAAATTATTTTTGAACATTTCTGTTGTAAACTGTTTATTGACTGATATTATTACTCGGAACCTTCATAGAGCACTATATAATTAAGTTATTTGATGGATAAACATTAAAAGTAAACCAAAAACATATTAAAACCGAAACATGACAAGTTACAAAAAATGTCGACAATTTAAATCGTATTAAAATGTGTTTTAATTCGATTTCAAAACTGCAATGAGATGCCTTGAAATACAAAAGAGTGAAAATATTCCAATCGAACTTATAAAAACGTAGTATATAGTGTATCCAAGATTTGACTTGTATTGCTATCTCGAGAACCGTTATAGCTTACAAAGGTGGTTAAATTAGAAATGTTTTTGAAAATTTTATTTTTTAAGAATAGCAAGAAGTATAATTGATAACGGATAACCCTGTCTCACACATGAGTTTATTTTAAAGCCACTGGACTAATATCCATTCATTTAAATTTTGGAGGACGCTTTTCTTTATATACTTTGAACTTTCTTTAGGACAATTAATTTTATTTAGGACCTGGTACAAATAATACTCATGTGAAATCTTATCAAATTCATTTTTAAAATCCAAACTCAAGAGCGTCCCCATATTATGATTTTTTTTTTTCATATTTTATTATAAGTCTCTATTAAGAATGATTGCATTAGAAATTAACCCATTACCCCTACAATTTTGCTTTTCTCCGATTATATTACTATCAAGATTCTATTTGCAAGTATTCTGGTTAGAATTTTATAGTCACTATAAAGAAGTGTTCTCGGGAGTGTTATAGGATGGAATTGGTTCAAATCACGCGGACTCTTGCCTTTGAGTTAATATTATCACTACCTCTGAGAAAGTAAAAAAGACAATAAATCCGAAAGACATCGAAAGAGGATTCAAAAACATAAGGCATTTAAGAAGCGGTGCTATAGTCGTGGAGTGTCATAACAAAGTGCAACAAGAAAAATTCAAGTTAGCATTAAAAGACAAAGGACACAATATGCAGCTGAAAGACACTCAACAGTCTGACCCGATGTTTTTGATTAGTGGTATCGAAAAGGGTTTCTCCAATGAAGAGTTTGTAAACGAGCTTGTCCACTTAAACGGGGAAATTGAACTCGACCTAGCTTGTACAGTGACAGACACAATTAATGTGGTAACAAAACGTCAATGCCGTAACCCAAACAAGGAAAACTGGATCCTGCAAGCACCACCCAACATTGCAAACTGGTTCCTGAAGAAACAAAAAGTTAATTTTGATTTAGTAAAAGTTTATGTAAGTGAATACCTTAACCTGGCTGTATGCTACCGTTGTTGTGGTTTCGGACATGTGGCTAAACATTGTAATCAAAAAGAATGTTGCTATAAATGTGGAGATCAACATACTGCTAAAGACTGTACAAAAAGTAATCGTAGGTGTCCAAACTGTTTTAAAATGAAATATGATGAGGAGGACTGTCAACATTCTGCACGAGATACTAACTGTCCTGTTTTCAAAAGAAAGCTAGAAAGATACAGAAATCAGATTAACTATAGTGATAATTTTTTTTAACAAGTGATAAAGAAAATACCAAAAATAGGAGTTCATCAAACCAACAAAAAGTAAGCATGATCCATCAAAATGTACAATCAATTGGAAACGCAATCGATAAACTTAATGATATGCTAAAAAATCACTCAGAATGTAAAATCCTGTGTGTAACTGAACACTGGAAGTCGGAGGAACAACTGTGCAGTCTGGGACTTAAAGACTTTATGTTATGCTCTATGTTTTGTCGGGAAGAAGGTCAACATGGGGGGGCAGCGATTTACGTGAAAAGGGGTGTAAACTATAAAGTAAGGGCGAAGCTAAATAAGACATCTGTTAGCGGATCGTTTGAATGTGCGGCGAGTGAGTTTAAAATTGGCACAAGTAATGTCCTTCTGGTAACATAGATTTATTTTTCGATAAAATGGAACAAATCTTAATTACAGTGTTTGAAGAAAGTATGCCGATTTTCGTGGTAGGCGATTTTAAAATCGAAATGATTAGGGAAAACAAATCTAAAACCGAATTTTTGTCACTAATGTATTCTTTTAATTTTTACCCACGAATAACAGAAAATACAAGAATAACTTACAGTGCCTCTAGTTGTATTGATAACATATTTACTAACTTTGATCAAGTAGAGGCTGTAGTAATTGAAAATTTTATATCGGATCACACTGCGCAAAAGACAATTTTTGAAATAGAATACCATAGGACAGTGACCCAAATTCATAAAAGATTTTTTACAAATGAAAACAAGAGCGAGCTTTTGCGTTGTTTAGGCGAGCAAGACTGGTCTGATGTTTATAGGGTTGACAGAAATAATGTTAATGGACAGTGGGATGTCTTTATAAATGGCTTTATAAATATATTTAATCAGAATTTCCCTCTAAAACTGTGTTCTAACGGTCGAGTTCCAAAAAAATTTAAAGATGACGAAGTTATTGCATGTAAGTGTGAGTTGGGTGTCTTATTAATGTTATCAAGACAACACCAAAATTATAAAGATCAGTACAGAGAAAAGAAAAAAGAATATGATAAACTTTTAAAAAAATCTCAGGCAAAACAATATGAAAACAGAATAAATAATTCAGACAACAAAGTTAAATGCATGTGGGCAATCTGCAATGAAATTACGGGGAAAAAAAATCACAACTCCAAGATTAAAATAGAGGGAGATCCTGAAGTTATAGCTAATAAGTTTAATGAGCACTTAATATCGGTTGTACCGAATCTCATTAAAGAATTAGCAAATGTGCCATTTAAGAGCAATATTGTTGAAAATAATCAATCACTGTATCTAAGGCCAATAACTGCAAGTGAACTATGTGACATATCGAAACTTATAAAAAATAAGAATAGTTGTGGCGTCGATGAAATTCCAACTAATATCGTAAAACTCTCCATTAATGCGTGTAAAGATGTATTGTGCCATATTATTAATAATTCCTTTAAACATGGAATATTCCCTGAACACTTAAAGGTCGCTCTTGTAAAACCTCTGTTTAAAAAAGGTGATCCAGAACTGATGGACAATTATAGACCTGTTAGTCTACTGACAGGTTTCTCAAAGCTGTTTGAGCTGGCAATGTGCTCAAGATTAGTCAATTTCTTAACCAGCTGTAATGTATTTAGTAAGAATCAACATGGGTACATTAAAGGAAGATCTACTCAAACTGCAATATTCCAATTTACTAAATCAATTCTGGAGCACCTTGAGAATGGCAACGTAGTTGTGGGAATGTTTTTGGACTTGCCCAAGGCATAGGACAGTTTAGATAGAGAATTACTTAACAGGAAGCTTGAAATGTATGGGGTAAGAGGAAACGCCTATAACTGGGTAAAATCATATCTTAATAATAGAAAACAGAGAGTATCTATTCTAAAAAATGGGAAATCTTACAACTCCGCAATTTTAATCAACGATGTAGGCATAGCTCAGGGAAGAATATTAGGACCCGTCTTGTTTATTGTTTTTATTAACGACCTTAATAACATAATAGAAGACAATCAGAATATAGCGAATTACGCTGATGATACTAACTTAATTATAGGAGGCAAAAAGATTGATCAACTTATTAATGAATCCAGAAGCTTTTTGGATACAGTTACAAATTGGTTCTCAAAAAACAAACTTATTATAAATAAAAATAAAACAAATGTAGTTTTCTTTAGAACAAGGGCATCAAATGTACAAAAACCAGTACAGTTTAACAGTGACGATAATAGTAGCTTTTCTGAAAATACTAAGTTCTTGGGTGTACAAATTAATGAATTTCTGGATCGGTCCTATCATGTCAAGTGTATTTTGAAAAAACTGAATGCGATTTGTTATGGTATTCGTGTCACTGCAAATTATATGAACGAGAAAACTTTAAAAATCCTGTATTTTGCCAACTTTAAAGCTCGCGTTAAATACGGAATCATATTTTGGGGAAGAGATAATCAAATTCAAAATGTATTCGTGGTTCAAAACCGACTACTTAGAATAATTAAGAAAATGAAACATAACGAAACGTGTAGGTCTGTCTTTAAAACTACAGGATTGTTAACTATATATGCATTATACATTTACGAGTGCCTGATGTTTTTCTATAAAAATAAAAATTGTTTTCAAAGCCCAATAAATCATCAGCGGAACACTAGAACTGTTAATGTTAATTATCCAATACATAGACTTACTTTAACAGAAAATTCACCTCATTATATGTGCTTAAGGTTGTACAATAAATTACCTGACAGAATTAAAAGAATAGATAGGGAAAACAATTTTAAAGCTAGATAAAGAAATTATTACTGAATTTAGAACCCTATAATCTGGATGATTTTGGAAATATGTAAAGTTAGTTATTAGGTTTTCGGCTTTAGTTATTAGGTATATAATTAAGTAGGTAATAATATGTATGGATATGAATAGGTCTAGATTTTTGTGCTGTATGACGTCATTTCATTTTGTGTCTGTAGTTAGTAATTAGTAATAATTGTAATTGCAGCATAATTTGAAATAAAGAAATTAAGTAAGTAAGTAAGTTTCTGGAATAATGACAGTTTTTTTTATCGCTTAATTTAAGATATTGGTTATTGCAGTTCCAATTTCCTTTCATAACTATAGATAATGGTATTCCGCCGATTTCTGTTTTTTATTTTCATTTGCCATTATTTTAAAGTATTATACCTCTTGTTTAGATATGTCCTTGATTAAAGAGTCATAGTCTGTTTTATTCAGTTTTATTTTTTAGAGGAGCTAATGGGCAGCGTGTTTCTTTCTTCTCAATTTTTTTTATTTTTAAATTTGTTTGCATAGTATTTATTTGTGTATTCTAAAATATTCCTATTAGGTAGGGGAGAGCCGGGAGGGTTTGGACAATATTTGAATAAATAATTATTTAGTGGACGTGGGTAAGAAATATCTAAAATTCTGTAATCATACTGATTGGTATATGTCTCTTACATATATATATGTATATATTTTTGAGAAAATACGACATTACTAGTATGAGTTAACTAAATGTACGTATTTTGATGTAATATGTCCAGACCCTCCCTGATGACGGGGAGGGTCTGGACAACCAATAAGTTCGTAAAAATATCATTCAAAATATTTATTTATTTTTCAAAAATTCTTTTTTGTTCTTAAAAGCAAATGACTAAGTAAAAAAATGTTTACAACAAAAATAAAGTGAACTCAGTAAGATCAACATTAAAGTAGAACATGTTTAAATATCTGGCACTTTGATCGGTTAAAGAATTTGGTAGTTTCAAAATCACTTCTTCAAATGACCCAAATGCTGAAGGCTCTTTACTGAATCTAAAACGGTTGAAAGCAACTTGCTTTTTTAAAAATTTCACGTTGTAGCCATCTACAACAGGTTCCTCTATTTTAGCGGCGTAATGTCTAACCGTTTTTTTTCCATACACCTTACAAACCACGAAACTGTGGACTTCAAGTTTGGTAAGGTCCTGATATTCATCCTCGTCCTGTTCGAAATCTAATTCTGATGATGAGTCTTTGTACTCCACTTCTTCCTCATCGGAAGAAGATTCACTCATAACTTTTTTCTTTACCTTCTCTATTTTCTTTGGATCAATTTGTGGCGTCTTTTTCTATTTCTTTTCTGCAAGTTCATCACGTTCCGGAGTATCGGTGGCTATTATGGATTTCCTTTTTACTGGTCCTTTTCGAGTTGCTTTTTTAAGTAGAGCTTTCGAATACGGTCTTATTTTGGATGGGGATACATACGCTTGCTTGTGCTCGTTTTGGACTGAAATTTGTGGCTCCGGTGATGACTGTGTAGAAGGGCCGGGTTGCGATGATACAGTTTTATCTGAAAGTTCATTTGACAGAGAAACATTGTTGAGATGTTCTTCTGTTTCAGGTAATATCCTGTCTGTAACAAATGAACATAGAAAGTCTTCTTCGCTAAAAATATTCTTGTCGAACGGCCAAATTCCGGTGCAGCGGAATCCAGATTTTATATTGGAGGGAGTTGCAGATCGATCCCAAGCTTTCATGCATATTGGTGCCAGGTCATGAATTGGTAATGTCTGCCCTGGATGAGCGAGCATCCAGTCATCTGCTCCTTGGTTAAAACACCTTTTGAATGGTCCGAAAACAGTCCTATCTAAAGGCTGTAATTTATTAGACGTGTGGGGTGGAAGAGTTAACATTGTAATTCCGTTTTCTTTGCAATAATCAATTCCAGGAACAGATAAATGGGATTCGTGATTGTCCATTATGAGAATGACCTGACGTTCTTTAGAACATCAAGCGTGAGCTACAAAGTGTTCTAAAACTTTTAAAAAATTATCGCTGGTCATCCATCCAGACGAGTGCACTAAACCAGTTGCGCCATATTCGTCTGGAATACCACTTAGCATTCGGTGTTTGTCAATTTTTTTTCTTGGAAATACCCACACTGGTGGAAGTGCTGTTCCATTCGCTCCAATAATGCCGACTTGAGTGACTAACTCTCCTCTTTCACGCGAAACGACTTTCCCCACTTGATGCTGGCCTTTAGTAGCTACAACCTTTTGCGTTTTTTGGACTGTGGTAACACCCGTCTCATCCAAATTAAATATGTCAGATCCAGTAAACTCATGCCTTTTCAGGACCTCTTCTAACTTAGCTTGAAATGTGCCGACTGTAGATTTATTAAAACTGGAAATTCTCGCTAAGCTTGTATTCTTTGGCGCTCTTATGGACAATTCAGATCGTCGACTTAAAAATCCAGTAAACCAGTCCTTTTCTGCTGATTTATTTGCTTTTCAAGAGTCTGGGACTTTGAGGTGATTTTTTTCGGCAAATTCATATGCCAACCTGCGTGTAGCTTTGGGAGTTAAACCGTGATACATATTCGAGCATGTTTTAAGGTAACAGGCAAGCGATGATTCCAATTTATTAGAAAAAACTTAACAAGTGACGAAATGCGGAAAGAACGACGTATTGTCAATTCCAACTTCTTTTGCTTTTTTGACATATAACGCTAGAGTTGATTTTTTAACTTCATGCTCTTTCGCGCTTCGTCTAATGAAATATTTTCCAGATAAAACATCTCCTGTTGCACTTCGCATGGCTTCTGCAGAAAAGAGCTTTTCTGTTAACCTTTTGCGTTTATAAGGCATGTTTTCTGAAACAATTTCATATTTTAGGGAGGGTTAAGACACTTGCGGGAGGATTTGGACAGGTGTCCATACCCTCCCGCAACGTAGTTCCGGTAATAAAATACAAAATTTATTAACGTATTTTAATATACCTTAAAAATAGCAACACACTTTAATAGTTAAAGCTTACCTAATATTGGTAATCAATCAGCAACCCAAAAATCACAAAAATAGTTCGTAAAAAGCACAGTTCAAAATGGAATAATATTAAAACAAACTCGTGGATTAATAAGAAAATGGCGGTGCATCGAAACGAAACGACCTGCTTGCTTCTCGTCTAGACAGCCACTAAGAATAAACAAATGCGCTTCTAGTTTCGTTTCCCTTTTGACCGGTTCACTAATTAGGCGGCAATTTTGAATGTCTTTAATGCCTCCCGCTGTCCGAACCCTCCCGGCTCTCCCCTACTTGACATCTCGTTTTTTTTTTCATCAAAAAATTTTTCTATTCGCATATTATTGTTATTTTTACGCTATTCAATAAGATCAAATACACTGCGTCCATAAAGTCTTGCACAAATTCATTTAAAATTCAGGGGCTTACTTTTTTTAAAAACGCTCGGACACGTCAATTAGTACTTTTGTTTGCGCATTTTTTAACGTAAAATGTTTTTATACAGGGTGTCGCACGTATGAGGTATGAGGTCATCAAGGATTTTTTTTAATGGAACACCCCGTATATTATATCAATTTTGAATTCTATGATGAACACTTAACACCTCTGGAAATCACGGTTTCCGAAATATTGACGTTTGAAAATTTATTTTAAACACATTTATTGATGACCTCATACCTCATACGTGCGACACCCTGTATAAAAACATTTTACGTTGAAAAATGCGCAAACAAAAGTACTAATTGACGTGTCCGAGCGTTTTTAAAAAGTAAATACCTGAATTTTAAATGAATTTGTGCAAGACTTTATGGACACACTGTACATATAGTGAGTACTTACCTGAAATATCGTTCTTATTTTTATCTTCGTAGTCTTCGTGTAGAAATTATTCTTCTATTTACAGAATTTTAAGTTTAATTTCTTTTATTAACTGATTTACTTCAGCTGCTTTTTTTTTCCTTTTAATAGTGTTCAAATATAACTTCGTTATGATTTAGTTTGTTTTTTCTTTCAATAGCTCTATTAATTTCTGTTATCCTATAATTTTTTTTAAGGCATGATTTAAAAGTACTGCACCACCATCAGTCTGTTATATTGTTTTTGTATTTAGCACAGTTTTTCTTTGTGACTTGCACCCTATTTGTTTTTAAAAGTAACACCAATGCATTATGATCAGAAACTGTCAACTGTATATTCCTAATACTGTGCACCAGACTGATATACTCTTGAGTAATATAAGCCCTATCTATTCTTGACTCTCAATTTTGTCTTACATAAGTGAATCCCGTTGCATTACCATTAATATATTCCCACAAATCTATTAATTTAAGATTTTGTGTTAAATTTTTAGGCTTTGACATAAGTTAGTATTATTTCTAGCCTTCTCTTTTGATAATACAATTAAAATCTCCTATAGCAATACAATTGGTGTAGTGAATTTAAAATGGTTAATTAACTCATTTCTGAAAAAGTCGTTTCTTTCTTTGTAATTTTGTTATCCTATATTTATAAAACGATAATTATTAATTATTGCTGATATTATCCTATCAACATTATTACATAATATATCATTTAAGATTATGTTATTCCTGTATATTATAGCAGTACCTCTATTATTCTAGACAACGTTTGAAATATAGAGATAATTTGGTTCAAATTCTAAGACTTCTGTATTAACTTCATGCAAAAAAACAGATATCAACGTCGTATTTTTCTTATACGGAAAAGTAACAACACATCATTATTTCTTTTTTTTTAAACAGTTAACGTTAATAAAAATCACAGTAAATAAATAGTTTATCATTATATCGTGCCTATAGACTTATTTTTTCCACTATTCACTTCTGTCACTGATCGTATTAGCGTATTCTATATCATCCTCGATATCATCATACTAATCGTTATTTTTATTAATCTTCGTGTTTTTGTATTTTTCTTCTCATTTTTATCAGCACTGTTTTCATCTGTCGAAGGGCTTACTATTTCAGCGGTATTTTCTTTATATTTTATTTTATTTTGTATTTTCTTTTCTACTTCTGAAGTTGTATTTTCTACTTCAATTTATTTCCTTTTCCAGCATCATTTTTAGTATGTTCTAATATTTCTTGGGTTTTCTCAATTATATCGAGGGAGGAATCCGGAGGGGAGGGGTGAGTAGCCTGGTTCTGCTCTGGATATTTACTGGGTACAAGTTACCTTAATTTGAAGTTTGTTCCTGGTGTACTGTTCCAATACTTCCGCTGACATATGATGGTTTTTAGTTTACCTTCAGTGCGTTTTCTCCCGCTAGGGTAAGTGCAACCGGAGCTTGGATCTTTCAACCCAAATACTACCGAAACTATATATAACTATATAAAAAGAACTTTTCATTGTCAAAAATGCTTTAGTTCAAATATAAGAAACATATTTTTATACTAAGTATTTTTTTCTGTTATCAATAATTTTTTCAACACTAACCGTTCTTTATAAAGGGCAGTGGTATGATATTGGTTGATAAATAAAATATTCGTTTGTTGCATTCAAACTGCACTTTTTTTGTGGCACATCTTCTTATTTGATTGTCTTGACAAATCACACGATGATATCTACCATCAAATCTAGAAGATGCTCTGTCATGAGCTTAATAAGATCTAAAGTTTCTAAAATGCTGGGGACGAGAGATCTTTGAAAAATCTATTGATCCAGTTTTCCACCATAATGACGATGGAGTTGCCAGGCATAATGAATTGCCATAATTACAATGGCTAATTAGTGAAGGGTATCACTTTTCTCCTGTAATATTTATGCGATAGAGGCTTATGTTTTGGTCTGCTCTGTCAACTTCACCCATATTTTGATTATATCTTCTTACTAGTTTTGGCTGAGCTACAATTTTTTTCTTTTTTGGAAAATCTAGACACATTATTTGTTGACAATATATACTCATAGCTAGAACGAAATAGAGACGATATTATTATCATTCCAGCGACAGATAATAATATTTTCCGTTTTTTCTAAGGCATAGTCAAAGCACCCTCTTTGGGTTTTTTGTTAATCTACACCAGTTTTTATTATAACAACTGCAATTATGTTCTCTCTAATATCTTGTCTAATCCAATAATCATTTTTTCGTTTTCATATATATTTTTTTATAAAATTCGATAATGGAATGTCATCACTATCATCGCTATGATCTCCACTGTCAATATTTACCTCATTTTCGTCGTCACCAGATTCCGCATCTGTTACATCTTCATTAACATCTCGCAAAATAACGTCATTATCAATATACTCTGCCTGTTCCAACAGCTGATTCAATATTAAGGGTTTTCGATTATCTAAAAAGAACAGCAGCCCATTATACCACTGACATTTTAAGAGAACGGAATAGTTTGTAAGGCTATGTAGCAATAAAACGCATAAAATAAATATTTTAGGTAAATAAGTTTCAAAAGTACACCAACACTATCTAAGGTGTAAATACTCTCATCATGAGGACGGTAATAGTAGCATTTGGGTTAATTCCTTTCATTCCATTCTATTAAATATTTTGGACACTCTCGACGTTCATGTCCAGAACTATCGCATGACACGCATGTTCTAATTTGGTTATAATAGGCTATTAGGGACGTTTCTCCATCAATTGCTATATAGGAAGGTATATTTTTTTAATTGTCATCATTGCCGTTCTTATTCTGGTATCTATTCTAAGTAATCCTACCCCTTTACAATAATATTTTTTAGTAGTATGTGCTTGCCAGTTCAAATAGAAAACGAAATTTTTTTACCATCGTTTCCTCTGCGTGTTCGTATATCCATACTCTTTGCCTTCTGAATATTATGATTTTATCATTAATAGTTTTTGCACAATAGGCCTACTCATGGCCGCAGTGCTACGGTTAAGGACGGGCCTAAGAAAAAAAAAATTAATAATCTTTTCACCAAATTTGAGGTATTAGTTTAAAAAATACTTTGGCTTTCAAATGATTATACTAAATGACAACAATTTGATCCTCTGTTAGCTTAAACATTTCTTTCATCCATATATGTTGTATTAATTTGTGACGTTTTTTTATTGTGATTATTCTTTGAATTAACATTATTCACGTTTTCACTCTTTTTTTTACCGATAAAACCAATTAAAATTACAATTTTGCTATTAAGGTATGGTTGATCTAGGTACTTTTACTAGTACCTATTTGATTTCTTAATAATATTTAGAAAGTTAAAATTTTGGTACGTTACATAACAGCTAAAACGCAAAGAAATGCATTTTCTATGGCCTAGAAGTCTTCTTAATCTGCAAATAATCCACAAGTTGTATAATATGAATTTTAAAATGATGGCTGCTTTTACACTCTAACGGAATCATATTAAATTCTCTGAGGTAAAGAAAATTTTGATGAGGTAATAGAGAGATGGGGAAATTTTACCCTATTTTGACATTTACCCCTCTCTCTTTTTCTCTATTTTGAGAAATGGGGGGTAAAGGTTAACTTTGGAATTTTAAGTAGGGCCATGATATTCTGTGCCTAAAATTCAAATTTACGTAAGAAACTATAAGTAAATGTTCCAAGAAAATTTAATTTGCTCCCCTTATGGTTTATTAAATTTAAAAAAAAATATTTATCATTTAATCTCAACTTATTTATTGTGTCATGGTTGAGATCGAAAAGTTGTCCGAAAAGTCTTCCTCCAACTTCCAAACGCTTTTTCACTAGGATCTAGGACTACTGGTTTCCAGTCTTCCAAATGGCATGTGGCCCATTTCAGATTTCGGATTATTAGAAAACATCTCCACCCACACTGTACAGAGTGCACCAAATAAAGTGGCCTTTTAGACGTAGGTATTTTGAGAACTAGATAATAATAATAATAAAAATAATAATAATAATAATGTCTTTATTTCTATACTAAATACATAGTATAAGAAAAGGCGAAGTCCAGATGTAAATGCCACCTACGTGGAATCTACCCTGATCAACTTAACCTAAGTAATTATTACAATAATGCTGATTTAATATGACGACTAATAAATAAACCATAAATATACCTAGTTTTGTTAATGATATATATACAGAGTGCAAATAAGAGAGGAAAAAGAAAAGGAAAGAAAAGGCCTAACACGTCTTTGTTTATAAGTTGGCTTGTCTAGAAGAGAGATGTTTCAGAATATTTTGTTTAAAAGTGGCTGGTGTGAGAGCCTTGAAGAAGTCGGGAAGAGAGTTGTATAATCTAGCCGCGTTAAATGTAAAACAGCGTTCAAACATGGAGGACCTGTGCAGGGGCGGAGTTATCATACCCCGAAATCGTATATTTATGTTATGTACATGAGACCTGAAGATAATTTTTTTGTAAAGATATTGGGGACTTTTATAGTACAATATTTTGTGATAGAAACAAGCCTCGTGAAACCTCCTCCTACTCTCCATATTCAGCCATTTTGCCTCTATTAGTTTGTGAGATATTCTATCGCGCTTACGAATTCCATATATGAGCCGTAAGCAGGAATTCTGAACTTTTTGAATTCTTTTTTTCTGAATGGTGGTCAAGCAGTTTCCATACACAACATCTCCATGATTAAATATGGAAAGGACGAGGGAGTCGCACAGTAGAATTTTCAGATTAGTTGACAACTCGTGTCGATAACTGTAAAGAAATTTTAATCTAATATAAGCCCTCTGAATACAATGGGATACATGCCGATCAAATCGTAATGCACCATCAAAGGCGACACCCAAGTTTTTGACATTGTCCTTAATTAGTAAAACTGAGTTTTCGATTTTTATGTTTATTAAGTTTTTTACGCTGTCCACATCATTCTTTCTCCCAAATATCATTATACAGCATTTCTTTGGATTAAGATATAGCGAATGTTTTAAAGAAAGCGATTGAAGACTCTGGAGGTCATCGTTAATAGCTTCACAACCAGAATCGACATCGTCTCTCTTAAAGGAGAAGTATACCTGGGTGTCGTCAGCATAATGGTGAGACTTACATTTTTTTATGACGTTTGGGAGGAAAGAAGAGTATACAGCATACAGCAGTGGACTGATAATAGATTCCTGGGGTACACCTGTAGTAATGATTAATTCGTTAGATATTTTGTCCTTCAGTTTGACATACTGCTTTCGACCGTCAAAGAAACACTTAAAGAAATTAATAGCGTGATCACTGAGACCAATGTAATGAAGAATAGCTAACAGCAAACGGTGGTCGAGAGTATCAAATGCTTTGGAAAAGTCTAGCAGTGCCAAAACCGTTAGCTCTCCAGAATCAGAAGCTCGAAAAATATCGTCACACACCGTAGCCAAAGCGGTAGAACAGCCGTGATTTTTTCTAAAACCAGACTGAGTTTCAGGCAAAATACAGCTTCTTTCCACATGCTCCATTAGTTGATCGTTAATTATCTTTTCAAGAATTTTTGAGAGGCAAGGTAGAATACTAATTGGACGCAGATCTTTAAGTTCATGTGGATCATTAGTTTTTGGTAGTGGCACCAACAAGGCTTTCTTCCAGCATTCAGGAAACATGGAGTTGGAAATACAAGTGTTTATGACGTGAGACAAGAAAGGTAAAATGTGCGGGCAGCAAAGGTCAATCAAATCAATACTAAGGCCATCATGTCCTTTAGCTTTGGATTTTATTTTAGAAATTATTTTCCATATCTCTACCTCTGATACACTTTTGAATTTAAAACCGTGATTTATATTACATTTTACATTATTATGGTAAAAATTAAAAAGTTCATCATTGTTTGTTTTGAGAGGGGGTATGGATGTCCTAAAGAAATTATTTATTGAATTAGGGTCTTTTAAGTGTCCAGGGATATCTACTTTAATCTTATTCACACCCACCCTATATTTTTTTAAATCATGCCATATATTTTGGGACAGTTGAAACCTTGTGTCAAAAAATGCTTTTTTTTTCTCTACGAATAGTTAGAGTAGTTAAATTACGAACTGATTTATAGTATTCCCAATGTACTAAATTTTTTGATTTTTTAAACTTACTTAGTGCTTGATTTCTAAGGTTAATTAAATTCTTAACATTATCAGTAATCCACGGGTAGTTGTCTTTAGTAAACCTAGCTTGTCTTATCGGAGCATGAAGGTCCAGTAAAGTGATAATGTTGTTATTGATAAATTCCACCTTACTATTGATATTATTGAGGTCAAAAATATTTCTCCAGGGAATTGATTGAAGATCTGCCAGAAACTGTGGGAGGTTAATGTTTTTAATATCTCTGTATTCCTTGCAAGTCACTATTTTTATCTTGTTAGGCAAAGTAACTTCACAAACAATACATTCGTGATCTGACATCGCTGGACCGGGCAAAGTGTCACAGTGTTTTACTAAATCGGAATTGGAGATTAAATAGAGATCAATCAATGAGGCAGAAGTAGAAGAGATTCTAGTAGGACTATTAATTAATTGAGTCAGGCCTACAGACTCTAGTAGAGAATTGAGTTGTGTTACATCAGAGGAGAGAACATCCAAAACGTTTATATTGAAGTCTCCTGTACATAACATTTCATTACTGAGTGGCACCAGTGAAGCCAGTGTACTTTCAAAATTAGACAAAAAATCAGAAGCTTTATACGAAGGCGGCCTGTATACGCACCCAAAAATCAAAGTAAAGGTGTTTATCGTAATCTTAATCCAGATTTGCTCGTAATTGTCATTTTTTGTAAATTCATTGTCTAATACAGAGAATTTAAGATTATTTTTTATATAGAGCCCGACACCTACTCACCCTGTCCTGTCTCACAAATCGGTATCCTAGAATTTCGACGTCCTTAGATTTTATTTTTTTTGTTAACCATGTCTCGGTAACACCGACCACATCAAAACCCTCACCAAGCACAAATTCTTTAAAAATTGCAAAACTCGACGATAACGACCTAATGTTTATTTGAGCAGTTTTTAAGGCTTGATTCTTCATGATTTTAATAAAAGGCAGATAATTTATTTTAGTTTAGATGAAAAAAAAAACAAAGAAAAAATACAAACCAAACCCAACAAACATATATCTCTTCAGTTTCCCTTTATTGCAATAACCCTCCTTTAACTAATTTTAGACTAATATTAGGAAGAGAACAAAAATTACAATACTTTATTCCTTTCCCTTATCAATAGAATCTAAGTTGTGGTAATGTGATTAAATTTTTGACAAAACGAAAATATCAAGAAAAAAAAAATAAACAATTGTCTACTAGATAGCAAAATAAAATATAGTGTTCACTGACTGTGCAATTCCCATTACAGTAAGATTATATTTTAGCGATTTTTTTAAAGTCTTGTATGTCTTTGACGAAGGTTTTTTTATTATTATTTAATACATAAACATAACCGCGCACTGTCCAGGCGTTGGTTTTAAAAATTTCACGTGCTTTTAGAAATAGGTCATAACTAGTAGTGGTTAACACTTCACATATTATAACCGAACTATTTTTAAGTGCCTTTTTAGCGTAGAATAATTCATCTCGTTTCCACTGCGTGGTAAACTCCACGATGACCGGCCGAACTGAATGTTTATTATGTGTAGGATTCTTGTTTGGTCCGTTTTTTTTGTTAATGCGATAAAAGGAACTGATTTCGTGTTTAGATATATTAACACCAATTTTGTTAGCGATGACGTCACAGATGGTACTTAATAGAGTTTCTGGGCTTTTTTCTTCAATGCCGCGAAAAATTAGTTTTTTGTTATTAGATTCCTTTCGGATTTTTTCAATATCTTCTTGGGTTTTTCTAAATCTCCCTGAAGTTGTTCTATTTCAGTCTTCGGCGCATTGAATTCCTCTTTTATCTTTGTTTCAAAAATTTTTAGATCATTTTCGAAGTTGCCAGATCTTTGGGGGTTGTCCGGTTTTTGAAGTAAGTACTCGTCTCGCAATTTTTCTAGTCCTTCTTTTAATTTGTTCTCCATTTCAGCCATCTTGGATGACAGTGCTGATTGTTGTTTGGGTTCAGTTTCGCTTGCGCCTCGTCTGGGCCTCATTATGACTTTCTCGGGTGCTTTTTTGACACTATTTATGTATTTGGACACATACACAAACACCAAAAACAGACTTGAACATAAAATACACAGTTTAAGACTTTAAAACAGTAGAAATTTCAGGGAGTCGCAAGCCTTGCGTACTCACTCGTAAAGCGCCATCTACTACTGTGATTTTATTTTGAAAATTTGGCTGAGAAATGTTTTTTTACGGTTTAATAATATTTTGGTGTTGCCGAATCATGCCGAAAGTGGCAGCACAACATCGGAATTTTAAATAAACTACCCTGTATATTATTTTAGTTAGAATCTCTATAAGTTAAATTCGTTTCTTAACAACTTTCCTTATTATTTCCTTATAACTACCCTAACTGTTACCTTTTTTAAGATATTAATTAATTTTTATTTTTCTTTCGATAAGTATGATCTCAACAGGCGCTGATATTTTTTAACTTTGACATACTAAGGCACTACTATTTGGTTGAAAGCTTTGCACATGTCTAAAAGTATATTTATTTCAAATAAAACACCCTGTGCAGAGTGTTCATTTTTCGATGTAATTGCAGGGTCTCGGTAACTAATAAAGATAGAGACTTGCGGTTTTTACATTACGCTACTTTTTCGTGAAACAAAAGATATCGCAAACAGAATTGTTATAGCTTTCTTAGTTTTTAAGTTACAGGATGTTCACCCTTTAACTTATCAACAAAGAATTGTTTTTGAGAAAGTTTTTTTTAAGTAGAATTCAGTGGCGTGCTTACTTTTTTTCTGGGAGTTAACTGAAACGCGACACCCAAAGATATCGAAATAAACAAACCTCGGATCGGCTCCAGACAAAATACGCTGACGGTTTGTTTATGTTAGATTTGGTCGAGGTGCTGAAGAAAGCAAGTGGAAAAATAATAAGTAGTTGACTAAGAACTTTAGAGTTCATATGGTCGGTTATCGGTACACCTTTGATTTTATTTTATCGTTTTATGTTTTTCTTAAATACCTAATTAATAAATTTGTTTTAATTGTTACAAATTTATTATTTCTTAAAGACATCCTTACAGAGCAGCGGTGGGATATCACTCATTATCCCGTGAGAGACTGTGTTTACGGGAAAATTGACAAAGTGCATTGTGTAAATAGGAGTTTAGTGTACAGAGTGTGCCAAGTTTAGGATTAGTAAAGACTAGTGTTTATTTGATATTGTTTGTTTCTCAAAATGGGGAAAAGAAAATATCATAAAAGAAGCCGAAGCTCATCAAGTTCATCTAGCAGTACATGTTCATCACGTAGTTCGGAAAGTAATGTAGTGGGTCGTTACAAACGGAAGAGTAAGAAATCAATGCGCAAGGAGAGACGTAGTCCTAGCGTAAAAAGTAGCGTAGAAAACGTTACAAGAGAGAGAAATAAAGAATCGACTCCTAGTCGTTATAGCCGAACACCAGAACGTATTCTAACAACGCCATTACGGAATAATATTACTGCAGTACAGGCTACAGTCGTAGACGCTACGCAAAGTAGTAGTACTACAGAAGGGAATGACAAAGAAAGAATACAAATTCTGGAGGATCTTGTTTTAAAACTGCTAGACAAAGACAAGAAAACACCACATGTAACAATAAGGGCCGATTGCATTCCCGAATTCACTCCAGGGAAACCAAATATGAATTGTGCTCGATGGTTGGATAAGATAGAGCAACTGGCAAACATCAATAAATGGGACGAAGTGACTATGATATATCACATGCAGACTAGGCTAAAAGGACTTGCACAAGCTTGGTACCATAATTTAGACACGTATGATCATATATGGGAAAAATTGAAAGAACTTTTAATAAATGCTTTTCCTGACCACCAAGACTTTCCGTCTGCTTTAAAATTGTTAATTAGAAGACACAAGTTACCTGACGAAAAGTGGACAGAATATTTTTTTGAGAAAATGCAATTATTACGCCAATGCGAAATCGTTGGAAAGAACGCAGTTGCAATGATAATAGATGGCATTGCCGATCCTAATATACAAGCCGGTGCAAAGGCTGGACGATACGCAAAACCCGAAGATTTGTATAAAGAATACCTTTCAACATTGACCGACGACGTTAAGTTATCAATGTACAGAGAGGCAGAAAAGAGAATAAATAATAGTAATTTGATGAAGAGTGATGTCAAGTTCGAAAATAAAGGAAAACATCGAAGAAACAAATGTTATAATTGTGGTGATTTTGGACATTTTCAGCGAGAATGTAGAAAACCGAGAAAGGAGTGTTCTTTCTGTAAAAGGCTTGGACATTCAGCTAGTGAGTGTAGAAAAAATAAGCCTGGAAGCTCCAGAAATGCTCTTCTGTGCAAAACGGAAGGTGAAAAATTAAATTCACCGTGTTTAGATGTTACCTGTCTGGTTAATGGTCAACCATTACATGGTTTTATTGACACTGGTTGTGAGGTTGTCACCATACGAGATGAGGAGGCACGTCAACTTGGATTAAATTGGTATCCTTGCGATATTTGTATAAATGGCTATGGAGGAGGAAAAGCTATGGCATTAGGAAAAGCTGAAATAGATTTACAAGTTGATTTATTTTCTGCCAAAGTTCCTGTCATTATTGTGCCAAACACCTTACAAAATATGCCAGTCCTAATCGGACAAACGTTTTTAGATAATACGGGGGCAGTACTATTAATAAGAGATGGAGTATTAAGAATTTTCAGTTCCGAAATGGCTTCTTTACCTGAAATCGACCAGTTACCTACAACTAGAATCAAGTTAGTGTGCCAAACAACCACATAGGAATGCTTAGTTGCCGTTCCAGCGAGGAATATACGGGTGATATCTTTATAGATATCCGTCAGTCGTTAAAACCACATGGCGAATACATTATTCCTGGATGTGTCACCTCAAGTGCTGCAGGCATCGTACCCTATTTTAATGCTTCAGACGAACCGATTAGTTTCGACGTGGCATACCTGTTGCAGAAAATTCAAGACACAAAACGGCATTCGTGACTCCGGATGGACAATATGAGTATCTGCGCATGCCATTTGGCTTAATAAATGCACCGGCCGTATTTCAAAGAACAGTTAATCGTATTTTAGGAAGTATTAAACATGTGACTGCTTTGGCTTACCTAGACGATATTTTACTCCCTAGTTATGACTTTGAATCTGGTTTAAATGCTTTAAGACAAATTTTAAATGCATTTAGAAATTTTGGTGCTACGCTCAGACTCAGTAAATGCTATTTTTTTTTAAGACAGAGATCGACTATTTAGGTCATGAGCTTAGCATAGAAGGAGTTTGTCCGGGAATAGAGAAAACCAAAGCCGTAGAACAGTTTCCCCTGCCGAGAAATGTTCATGAAGTCCGGCAGTTTTTAGGCCTGGCCAGTTATTTTAAAAGTATTTGAAAGGCTTCGCACAAATAGCTAGTCCATTAACTAGTTTAACGAAGAAAGATTTTATGTTTGTTTGGGGTGAAGATCAACAGCAAGATTTCCAAGTGATTAAAGAAAATGTTATAAAAAGGCCCATTTTAGCAATATACAATCCTAAATTACGGACAAAGCTACACACGGATGCTTCAAGTAGAGGTTTGGGAGGTATTTTACTGCAATGGCAGGAAGACGAAAATTTAAAACCGGGAATGTACTTTAGCGGACAAACAATCACAGAAAAAAATTCCATTTATATGAACTGGAGGCTCTGGCCTTGGAAGGGATTTTTGATATGTTTGGGACGCTCAGACGTATAATAGTTGAGGAATATGGTATACGAGTGAAATTTTCCAAGACTTTACGAAAAGGTTTGGAATTAAAGTGGTTCTAAACACAACGGCAGCACCAAGGGCTAACGGCCAGGTTGAACGCTACAACCGAACGATTCTGGCTTCCCTATCAGCGACGGCTGATGACGAGAGGCAGTGGGATCGACATATTGATTCTATACTATTCGGAATCAATTCGTCGGTGCATAGCGTTACTGGTAAAAGCTCGCACGAGCTCCTTTTTGGGTATAAACCTAGAGGTAAAGACGACGCGTTCCTTACGCACGAAATAAGTCACTACGAAAGTGACCACGATATAGGCAATATTCGAAAAGAAGCTGAACGGAACATTACGCCGGTGCAAAAGGCGTATTACGATGCCAAAAGAAAACGCTGTCAGGTCTATGATGTAGGCAGGCAGTTCATTTTACGAATGAGCGTTTTTGCCAACGACGGTAAAAGCAAGAAACTCTGCCTAAGTACAATGGTCCTTACGTTGTGACCAATGTACTTGATCATGATCGGTACGTTATTGAAGATCTTCCAGGCGCACGTAGAGCTCGGAAGAAGTATCAAGGTGTCTGTTCAGCAGACAACGTGAAACCTTATACTGCTACACACGATTGTAGTAGTAGTAAGGCAAACTCCGACGTGGAGTAGGTCTGTTTAGCAGACAACTTGAAACCTTATAATGCTGCACACGATTGTAGTAGTAGTAAGGCAAACTCCGACGTGGAGTAGGTCTGTTTAGCAGACAACTTGAAACCTTATACTGCTGCACACGATTGTAGTAGTAGTAAGGCAAACTCCGACGTGGAGTAGGTCTGTTTAGCAGACAACGTGAGACCTTATACTGCTACATACGATTGTAGTAGCAGTAAGGCAAACTCCGACGTGGAGTAGGTCTGTTCAGCAGACAACGTGAGACCTTATCCTGCTACACACGATTGTAGTAGTAGTAAGGCAAACTCCGACGTGGAGTAGGTCTGTTCAGCAGACAACTTGAAACCTTATACTGCTGCACACGATTGTAGTAGTAGTAAGGCAAACTTCGACGTGGAGTAGGTCTGTTTAGCAGACAACGTGAAACCTTATACTGCTGCACACGATTGTAGTAGTAGTAAGGCAAACTCCGACGTGGAGTAGGTCTGTTCAGCAGACAACGTGAAACCTTATACTGCTGCACACGATTGTAGTAGTAGTAAGGCAAACTCCGACGTAAAGTAGGTCTGTTCAGCAGACAACGTGAAACCTTATACTGCTACACACGATTGTAGTAGTAGTAAGGCAAACTCCGACGTGGAGTAGGTCTGTTTAGCAGACAACTTGAAACCTTATACTGCTGCACACGATTGTAGTAGTAGTAAGGCAAATTCCGACGTGGAGTAGGTCTGTTTAGCAGACAACTTGAAACCTTATACTGCTGCACACGATTGTAGTAGTAGTAAGGCAAACTCCGACGTGGAGTAGGTCTGTTCAGCAGACAACGTGAAACCTTATACTGCTGCACACGATTGTAGTAGTAGTAAGGCAAACTCCGACGTGGAGTAGGTCTGTTCAGCAGACAACGTGAGACCTTATACTGCTACACACGATTGTAGTAGTAGTAAGGCAAACTCCGACGTGGAGTAGGTCTGTTCAGCAGATAACTTGAAACCTTATACTGCTACACACGATTGTAGTAGTAGTAAGGCAAACTCCGACGTGGAGTAGGTCTGTTCAGCAGACAACTTGAAACCTTATACTGCTACACACGATTGTAGTAGTAGTAAGGCAAACTCCGACATGGAGTAGTTTTATTTTTCAGGAAAAAGAAAATGAAGTATTTGGATTTTTCTTTTTTTTGTGTGTGTTTGAAAGTTTATGATTTTGGCTTTTTAGCCGGATGTTTGTATTCGCAGTTGAAAAAAAAAAGAAGAATCTAACGTGTTGTATATATATGAAAAATTGCTAATACAGACAATTGTTTTCAGGATGAACGTAAGTTTCCGAGGACGGAAAAGTGGTAGCATGGCCGACTGAAACGCGACACCCAAAGATATCGAAATAAACAAACCTCGGATCGGCTCCAGACAAAATACGCTGACGGTTTGTTTATGTTAGATTTGGTCGAGGTGCTGAAGAAAGCAAGTGGAAAAATAATAAGTAGTTGACTAAGAACTTTAGAGTTCATATGGTCGGTTATCGGTACACCTTTGATTTAATTTTATCGTTTTATGTTTTTCTTAAATACCTAATTAATAAATTTGTTTTAATTGTTACAAATTTATTATTTCTTAAAGACATCCTCACATAACTTTTTGAGAATTAAAGCAATCATATGATTTTTTAAATGGGATACCCTGTATATTATTCCCTTATTTGATTGGGCTATTTTTAAGCTTTTTAAAAATATATAGTAGTTGATAGTTATTATTAACAATAAACGCACAAATCTAAAAATTTAGAGAATTAGAGCAGTAAGCTATGAAACCAGTGAAACAAATGAAAGAATATGTCATTACTGCTAAAACAAATCTGTGGTCGGCGCTTAAAAGGTCATAAGTCGATTTTTGACAATTTGGGTAAATCAAGGTTAAATATTTTAGGTTCTTGTAGCACTTGCTTTGGGTTGAGTTTTATGACTTATTTTATTTGTGAGGTATTTCTATGTTAACCGAAGTTACGAAAATGATGTTAAACATAATATTTACAAGAAAAACATTAAGTTATTTCCTTTTAATCAACGAAAGTCATAACATCTTATTTAACATTTTTGATTTCTGGAACTTATGCTTTTAAAGGCTATTTTTTTAAATATTTGGAGGAAAATTATATGATAAATGGATATACGAGGTTAAAGATTTTCGATTCTTTGGTTCATACCTATAACTTAAAATGTCAATTTACAAAAAAAATGACTTATGACCTTTTAAGCGCCGACCATAGAAATAATATGTAAAACTACACTAATATTACATTTACAACTGGGAACCCATATCTTGTATTATGGGGATTGATAATGCCTGTGTGGAGGTCATAAAATAAGATCCGTCAGACCATATTACTTTTGTCGCAAACTGCCTGTCGACTCATATTCGATTTAGATACAGTTGCAAAAAATAAGTCGTCGCACAGCATTTCCAGTACGTAAATGGTGCACAATCTTTACTTCATAGGGTTTCAAATGATATTTATTTAATAATTTGTTAGACCACATTTTATTCCTCCGAGATCTTTTTTTTATGACTTTACACGAACTTCTAGTGCCTCTAACAAAAGCCACAACGTTCATTTCGTCCCTTTCGCGATTCTCCTTTATTATATTATACGATTTAGGACATTTAGGTCTTGGTTTTATAAACGATCGATTCTTAATTAAATTAATTTTTATAATTGAAGACGTTACTTGATTGGCCTGCCTTCTCTCTGGATATCTATGAAAGTAAGAACTCTTATAAGTTAGATATTTTAATTACAAGATTGTAAGTTTACCTATTTTCATAGCACTCTATAAAGGAAACTCAACATGTATTTCTCAAAATTTTCATACTACTACATTTTCGCCATTTTTTTAAATCTTTAGTGAAACAATGTCATGTATTTTACCAAAATGTTATTTTTGCCTATACATTTTGACAAATAGACATGTCATATATTCTTTTGTTTGCTTCAATGATTTCATGGCCTATACTACCCTAATTTTCTAAATTTTTCATTTCGTGCGTTTATTGTAAATAGTAACTATCGACTATTAGATATTTTTAAAATAGCCCAATCAAATAAGAGAAAAATATACAGTGTGTCCCATTTAAAAAAAAACATATATTTGCCTTAAATCTCGAAAAGTAAGACTCCCAGGAAAAAAGTAAGCACGCCACTGAATTCTACTTAAAAACCTCTCTTAAAAACGGGTTTCAATCTTTTAATAAGTTAAAGGATAACAGGGGGTGGTCAACAAGCAAACATTTTCGAAAACACTCTGTAGCATCATACTTTTTTGGTCTGGATCCTCATGACGTTTGGCTTACTTTGGGCAATCTTCTTTCATTTTTTTTTAGTAAGGATATTCGTACGTTTTGGGGACATAGAAATAAATTATGCAAATCCACTTAAATTAGTGAACAATATTCGGCATTCCTTAATATTTTTACAGGTATCTATTATTTTGAAATACTAAATTAATTCGGTGTGCGTAACAGTGGGTAAATAATGCCCGAGGGACAATAGTTTTAATTCCCGCTTGTAAGCCGTTTAATTCTCCCGCCATAACTGCAGCACCAATTAATTTATTCACTAGATCGAATTGACTTAATTTTTCTTGTACAATATTGAAAATAAACTCGGCTTTGTGGCTTTCACTTCCATCAGTACACTCTAAAAATCTCTCAAAAAGCTTTTAGTAACAGATTAATTGTAATCGAAACGAAATATCTGTGGTTTTATCGATTTAAATAGAAAAGCAAGTCGCGCTTCTAGATTCGTTTTCTATGGTTGTGCCTAAAATGTAACTAATACTTTAGATCAATTCATTTTGAACAATTTTTGGTCACCCGCTAAAGGTTTAATAATAATTCACTAAATTCACGGTCATATTATTTGAATAGCATAATTAATTCCCTATAGTTACCTTGGTGTAAAGATTCTTTAGATTCAGAAGTATCAACCTTTGAAGAGCCCGAAACCGTTCTTCTAAATTGTCGTAGCTAACTATTAGGGAAAAATGAAGGGTTTGCTTTTTCCTTCTGCCAGAACCATCCTCAGACGCGTTTCGCTGTATTACAGCTCGTCAGTGAGACTATAGGTTCTGACAAAAGGAACAAGCATAGGTGTCTGTTTAAAAACAGAAAAAACGGGATGAGACGGAGAATGAAGCCAGATGGCTCCATCTCGTGGTGCTGGTAAAGAACACCAATTTTTAAGCATACCTGTGCCCTCTGACATGGACTTACAAAGCCACAAATATCAGAGGATCTCCTGCAAAGACATTAAGTCACAATTGCAGGAGTCCTCGCTAGGCAGCGCTATACCCAAGCTGGGCGTCGGTTTAGTATTCGAAAAACTTAACAAAAATCAAGGGTTTGCTTTTTCCTTCTGCCAGAACCATCCTCAGACGCGTTTCGCTGTATTACAGCTCGTCAGTGAGACTATAGGTTCCGACAAGAGGAGAAAACATAGGTGTCTGTTTTAAAACAGAAAAAACGGGATGAGACGGAGAATGAAGCCAGATGGCTCCATCTCGTGGTGCAACTTTTAGGGGTCGGACGACCATCGTTTTTTATCTTAATTTGCTCATCGACTTAGAGAGACGAAAATTCACATTTTAAACTTAAAATATATTGAACAAGACCACTTCTTACCTCAGTTTCCACTTGGTTTTCCATGTCGTTGCGTGCGTTACCCTTAGTATTTCGGAATGCCCAAACAGGATATTTTATTTAAATTTTGAAACACTTACCGAGGTCCTAATCTTAAAAAAGCCGAACCGAAAGGTTTGTTTTTCAATGGACTTACTCTACTTTATTTTACACTAATTCGGTCCTTTTCTTTTAAGAATAATCACAAAAACTTCAAAAACAGATCGATCAGACTAGATCAAACTAGCAAAAGCAACTAACCTTTAGATTTCTTATTGCTAGTAGTCGGTCCGTAATCCGAATTGACTTCTGGCGGCGTCTCCTGTAATTTAATGACCAGCCCGTCTGGTCCTTGCAGGATGTTCCTTCTCCGTCTCTCGCTGATTCTTGTTAGATGGGCCAGGTGATGCATTTGGTCTCCACTAGATGTCGCTCTAAAGCTACATCTGCCGTTGTTCACCCTGTATATTATTTTTAATTTGAAACATTGCTAAAATTTGTTTTTTATTTATATATGCCATTCCTTACCTAACTAGTCAAGTTCCTGATTTATATGCGTTTACTTGAAAGGTCCTTAAAAAAGTTATTTCCGTTTGGTTTTTAGTCAAGTCACTGTTGTTATCGGAATTGCTCTCCGATATCACAATTAGATTTTTGCCTATGTAGTTTGGTTAAAAAAATATCACCAGTAAATTCAAGAGAAGAGTTGCTACATTGGGTGAACCAACCATTTTAAGATCTAGATAAGTTACAACGAGTGCAATCAACAAGCGCATTTCGTTATGTTTTGTTCAACTTTAAAAGCGCCAGGAAACTATAATAATTAAAACTGCTAAACCAATTAAACACAATATTTTAATAGATGCTCAATACCTGAGCTTAAAACACTGGCCATTTACTTCCAAACACGTCAACGTGCGCTTGTTAACTGCGCTCGTTATGGCAGATTAAAGTTGTTTTTAATCTAGATCTTGTCCAGTCATTGGGGGGTTTACAAATTATATATGTAAGAAATTGCAAGTATTTAAAAAACTGTGGTTTTAAGGATTCCCTTCAAAATTTTATCGTATATTTGTTTTCAGAATAATGAGATCCCCCTACCGTAACCATTTTCCCAATATTGCGCACTTACGGATTTTTTTCCTAGGAAGGCACGTGCTCATATACCTCCTAGACTCCTACAGCTACTTACTATCCTAAAAGATAATAATTATATTATGTTGTGTTTTATAAACCAAAGCAAAGAAATACACAACTAGAGGATCAAAGACAAACTTCCTAAATGTCCAAACGGCTCAAAATCATTTTGATCGGTAGCTAAGGCCGTCAGTCAGAAATTTACCAAGTCAACCATTCCACCTCTAACACGTTCTGATGGCACCATTGCAACCAAAGCACAGGAAAAAGCAAACTTACGGGCGGAACTATTTTCAGGGAAAAACTTCACCGAACATTCCTCCTGTAGAATCGAGAATGCCCGAGATTGTTTTCCGGTACCGCCATGTTAAACGAATCTTGAGGAGTCTTGACACCAAAAAAGCTTCTGGCCCTGACGATATTCCAGTCATCGTAATTAGGATATGCGCTGACGAATTGACACCGGTATTTTGTGGGCTTTTTAATTTATCTTACAAAAAAATAATATTTCCTTCTTGCTGGAAAATTACGCGAGTTCAGCCCATACTCAGAAAAGGCAAGAAGACCTTGCCAAAAAACTATCGTCTAGGCGCATTGCTTTCGGTTATATCAAAAGCTATGGAGAAGGCTATCAACGAGAAATTATTAAAGTACCTGGAAGGCTTCAACGTTATTAGTGACCGCTAGTATGAATTCCGTAAGTCTAAATCAACAGGAGACCTGATCGCTTATGTTACCTACGTTTGGAACAACGCAATAGAACATCATGGGGAGTCCCGGGCGGTAGCACTGGACATTTCCAAGGCCTTTGACCGAGTATGGCATGAGAGGCTCTTAACTAAAGTGAGAGCATACGGAATGCCGGGTCAGTTTTGTTCATGGCTGTCAAGCGTTTCTTAAGATCGTTCCCTGCGAGTGGCAATGGACGGATTTCTTTCAGACACATTTAACATAAACGCCGGGTTCCCTTAAGGTTCTATATTGTCGCCCACCTTCTTTTTACTACACATTAACGAACTTTTGGAAAAAGCTAAAGATCCTTTAGCTTCGCTGATGACAGCACGCTTGTTTAATCTTTTAATTTGAATGCTCGAACATCGGCTGACATTGCTGCCAATGCACATCTCTATAGGCAGCAAGAGGTCTCACATCTCAACAAAGACCTGGAAGAAATTCTATCTTCGGGTGACAGTAACCAGTAGAATTTAACGCTAAAAAAACCCAGGCGGCAGTTTTTTCTTTAAAAGTTAATGTTGAAGAACCGGATATAGTCATAGCGGGACACTCGATTCGCTTGGCTTCATCAATTCACTTATTGGGCGTCAATTTGGATACTCATATGTCTTTGGATAGTCATATGTCCTGGCATAGTCACGTAGCGGCCATTGCTAAGGCAGCCTCGCAGAAGCTTCGAATACTTTTTCGAACTAAGAACCTCTATACACCCCAACAACTTTTGATGCTCTATAAAGCCCAAATTCGACCATCGCTGCAATACTGTTCGCATATTTGGGGCTCTGCTCCTAAACATACCCTAAGATTGCTAGACTCCATTCAAAGAAGATCCATTCGCTTGATCGGTGACCATGATCTGACAAACAACCTGAAAAGCCTTGGACATCGAAGGCAGGTTGGCGACTTGAGTCTATTTTACAAATATTTTCATGGCAAGTGCTCAACTGAGGTTGCCCGCTTGATTATACCCACAGCGGTGCATGGTAGAAATATACGATGAGCCACTGCAGCCCACCCGTATGTGGTTCAGCTTAGTGTCCCTCGAACGACACTGTTTAAAAATTATTGCATCTGGAGAACGTCATCACTCTGGAATGACCTCCCTGAGTCCGTGTTCCCCAACGAGTATAATCTCCAAAGATTCAAGACCAACGTGAAGCGTTTCCTGCGTACACGCACCACTCGTAGAGGGCCATAAAGGATTAATCCTGCAGTACTGTGCCTCATTATAAAAAAAAATGACTTGACACATAATACTCCATGGCATATAATGACTAAAAACCTAACAGGAATAGTTTTGTCAAGGAACATATTAATTGGGAAATAATAGTTAAAAAGTTTTACGCGACTTAAGTAAAAGCAACGAGTTTCAATGGAAACGATTAATAATTCTAAAATAAGCAAAATTTTGGACAACAGAAATAAAATATAAGCCCATTAGCCCATAATAGTAACTAAGGTTTAGACAGACGTCAAAATCGGTGTCCAAATCGTAGTAAATAATATAATGTTTTCTCTATTGCTAACGTTTTTATATACAAATTTTATTTGTGATTTTTTATGCTAATTTGTAAATTCATTTTTAAATATTTTATACCATTTTCTTATCAATCAACTGATGTGTTTTGAAACTGACATTGAGAAATTAACGGGTAATTACCAAAGTAGGCAACTGTGTACACAAAAAAATAATAGATATTTATTTTACTACGTAAACTGGAAACTCGTCAGGGGTATAGCAGTCAAAACTATGGAAACCAAGGCGAGCCAACAATGCCAACACAGTGTTTTGGCAGCTTCCTTCGATTGTTACGTCGCTGACAGTAATATCGACTTTTGAGTATGACAGACGTTATAATTTGTTCAGCTGTTTCTAATGTAGACCTAGGTCCATAATAGAGCAAAAAGTCTTTAGTCTTTGGAGTTAGTAGTTAGTCGTGGAAAACAGTTCTTGTCCACGACTACTATACCGGGTGTTGCATCGTCGAGCGGGACATAGGAAATCCCATGTAATTTTAAATGGGGTCAATTATTGGCTTCCCTAATCATTTTAGAGAAAAATTCTATTTAGGTTTATTAAAGAGCACTAAAACCCACATTCAAAAAAATAACTTTAGATATTTTCGATGAGCCCTTTTACGGGTTATCGCCGATTTCTTTTTAACTATTTCTCCTTTTTAGGGCCACAACTTACATAATGGAAAGAATTCCAGAAAAATATAGTTACAATAAAATGAAAATTTAAGGGATTTTCGTATAAAATTTTCTATTGCCGGTAAGGAACAAGATATCGAGATGCGGTTTTTGGCGAGCTAGTTTAGGCATCATTTAGCTACTTTTTCAAGAAAAAAAAATCATACCAATGCATTTTATTTTGTTGAGAAAATTAACCATTTCTGTTGGAATGTCGAAAAAAGCCCTCTAGCGGCGATATGTGAAACTTACAAAACTTCAAATATAATGATGTTTGTAGCCCAAGAATAGCTCCTTTTAACGAGCCTAAGTTTGTTCAAATCGGCTTAGCCGTTTCGAAGATACAGGATGTTATTTACGGAAACGTTTCAATACCCCCCACCACTTTATTTTTAGAGGTACTGCAAAAAGTGTCAAACAAAAAAGGTTCAGATTATCCTCGTCTTTGAAGATCAGGATTTGTTTTATTAGGTTAATATAGCGGAATTTACAGAAACATCACTTTTTTATATTCAAGATTGCAGTTACGCCCCCTAGCGGCCATTTCAGAAACTTGAAAATATTTTTCAGGTTTTTCTCTTGGCCGCTTTAGTATAATTTTTTTTGGCGCTAGCCTCTACGATGGATAGTTTCCCAGATACAGTACCTCGCATTCTTAGTTGGCCACCGGCCACCCGTACAATAAAAAACAGAGCATGCCATGAACGTCAAGTCGCAGCGCTTGTTGCTATGGCAACACCATGGCACCTTGTCTTTTTTTTGACAATTGCGCTTCGGTTTTTAATTTTAATTTGAAACGTCAAAAGGTTAGTTGTTAAAACATCAATGTAGATTTAGGTTCGATTCCTACGTTTAACTTAACACACTGTAAATACAAACATTAATATTATTGTTAACAAATAATTTTTCTTGCTAGTTAGTGAGAAGTTCAATATATTGTTTCAATGTTATTAATTTAATGTTAGTTATTTAAAAATAAAGATATGTGGTACTTAATTGAAAATAAGAATAGCTAAAATTATTTGGTAGTCCTGGACAAAGTATAGTATTCTACTCGCATATAATGGATGTTATTTACTTGAATGATTTATGAGACTCGCCTACGGCTCGTGTCATAAACATCGTCCGCGTGAATAATAATAGTCATCATTATATGCTTGTTGAATAATGTACTATTAAAAGTCAACTTTACAGCACCTGTTGATTTCTGAAACTTATTACATTGTAAGCGATTTTTTGTGTTATATTCCCTTATATAGTGTTTATTCTATACTTACAGTCTGTAATGTGTGTATTCTATTGATTTTATTTAAGAGAAGTGATCTGACGTGTCTATCCATTATTGTAATCGCACACGTATAAATAAATCATATTAATAATATTATTATTATTATCATGAATTGAAGCATTGTTCGAACACACCTATTATTCTTTAAAAAATCAAAATTCTGGCCTGCTCGCATAGTTAAAGATTATATTTATCATGACATCTCACTTTAAAAGTAGATTGTTACCTATGTAACATCCCAAAATATTAACTTTCTAAATTGTTGAATAAACATTAGGAGTTTTCTTCCTTATATAAAATCATCCTACGAGATCAACTATATTAAAACTATTTTTAGATATATGCAAATTTTTGAAAACAAACTCCCCGAATATGTCCCCAGCAGCGAAAAAGAAGGCGGATGCATTAATTGAAAGGTCCAAAACTCATTTGCAAATTATTGAGAAAATCAGCAATGGAAATAAACATAAAGATTGTGGTTTATTATTAAAACAACTGCAGGAAACTGCTGAAATAATCAATAGTAGTGAAGCAGAACGTTATGTTGACATGACTAAAAAACCAGGTATGTAAACAAGCAAAATTATTGTTTTATATTAATTTCAAAGTAGACCTTTGTAGGGGAAAGCGATGTAAGAGTTAAGTTTTTCTCTTGTTTCAATGTTTATTGCAAAAAATATGTTTTCTATTTTAGTAGTATGTATATAAGGTGTAAGTTCTTACGTTTTGGCGCACTTATAATTTATAAATAAAACTAATAAAAGTAATATACCTTAGTAATCTACACCAGGAGCTAATAAGATATTCACTTTTTAATGTCTGCAATATTCAGTGTTTTTATTAAATTTTAGTAAGTAAATATAACAATATGTTTTAACAAAATATTCACAGTCCGCACAAATCCCCAAAAAACGATAGCAAAATGTATTAAAAAATGTATCGTTAAACCAGAAATAAATTTTGATGATTTGTTTGTTTTAAAAACAATACCAATTTATAAAAAAAAAACATAATTAGAAATAATAAACATAAAATAAATACTGAAGAAACTGAATAAAAAAGCTTTAAGTGCATATGATGATTAGAGATATATTTTAGAAGATGAAGTCCTTATATTAGCTTGGGGACATAAAAAAATAAATGTTGAAAGGGATAAACTTTATAAAGCATTTGAAACAAGTTAAATAGATGATGATTAATGAGTATAGAATTTGGCCCATTCTAGATTGTAGATAATTTTTAATCAACTTTAATTTAGAGAATGACCTCTCGGCTGTAGCTACAGAAACTGGAATGGTTAATAATATGCGCAATGCAATCGTAATGTTTGGAAATAAGTGGGTTTGGTTATTTATTGCAATGTAATTAAGTGTTTCTACTACAGACGTCGCGTTTTTGTCGCCATTTTGTAGATATTGTAATTCGTGTAAAAGTTCTGTTCCGTCTATATCTTTCTCGTTTCGAT
The DNA here is from genome assembly GCA_963920685.1 of Polydrusus tereticollis. NCBI lineage: Eukaryota > Metazoa > Arthropoda > Insecta > Coleoptera > Curculionidae > Polydrusus > Polydrusus tereticollis. Next base: position 48,918,026 of record OY987335.1, on the reverse strand, counting down.
CTTTGTCAGGTTTCGTCCAGTTTTTTACAAAAATTAAATTGATCTTGTTCAGAATATTTGCCAAAATCCTCAACATTCCACAAAAAATTAAAAACATCAAAATGACACGATAATAGTTTGAATCTTTCATGTACGGATGAAAGAGTAATGTCTAGCATTCCGAAAAAGCAATTTACTTTAAATTTAATTTCTTGATTTTCAATCGGCTGGTTGTCACCTTCGTAAGAAAATTGTTTTTTAATCTTTCGTGGTCTTAAAATTTCTGCGGATATAAATTTTGCATCAACTTCTAACCAAGAAGCTAGTTCTTTGGCATCTACTAATAAGTCACTGAAGCCTTTGTCAGATCGATATTGTTTTACAAATCCATTGTGGTTATATAAACTTTCGCAAGTCTGGGAAATATTAAATGTTTTTGATTGCAGAATCTTAGTAACAACATCCACTTTACTTACAATCTTGTACCACAAGACTACCATACACGCAAACTCATAATTTTTAATCTTTTTACTTAGGGAGGTAGCTAGATGTTTTGTAGTAATGCCAAAATTATTTCCGGATAAGATTTCATAAAGAGCATCGTAAATTTCGCCCAACTGAAATCTTAGAGGGGTTATTGCATCAATTCTGCTAGACCATCTAGTATCTGACAAAGGCTTTAATGTCAGACTTGAAGTGCTACTTTTCAAAACAGACCACCGATTGCTTGAGGCAGAAAAAAAATTCTATAATTCTTGAACAGTTGAATAAAATTTATACTAGAAATATTGGATTTCACAGCATCGTTTATGACAAGGTTCAAACTGTGGTTACAACAAGGTACAAATGCTCGTGGATTAATGTCTAAAATTCTTTTTTGTACACCTTGATGTTCACTCTTCATATTTGAACCATTATCATAACCTTGGCCGCGCATATTATAAATGTCTAAACCATAATTTTCCAAAGTTTTTAGTAAAAAGTTGATAAAACCGTCACCTGTTGTATCACCTACACACACATAGGACGAAATGTTAAAAAACGTTCTTCGACACTAAATTTATTGTTTTTTAAATTAACGTATCTTAAGCAAACAGAAATCTGTTCCTGGCGCCCCTGGCGGCTCACATCAGAAGTACAAAACGGCTGAAAATAAATATCAACAACTATAGGTTTTTGACATCGGACTATGAAATGCAATTCATTCGTGTGGTTATTTATGAGCGTTGCCATTTAAAAAAATTGAAAATGGCGTCGTATCTGTCAAATTTGTGAACCTACATATTTTTTGACATTAAAATTAAAATTAATGAGAAATATGTAATTTATTTTTTTATTATAGCCAGCAGGAAAATCGCCAATCGGGTGAGACCTTTAAAAAAATGTCCCTGTAGGTACAGGGACAGGCATTTATTGATTTTGTCTTTTAAGTGTCTCACCCATTTAATAAATAGACCTTTTATGCTGAAAACCCAATTCCTTTCAAAGATACATAATTTCCCGTGACCAAGCTATTCACGCTATAATCAAATCCAACAGATGTCAAAAAGTGATAGATACGACGACATTTTCAATTTTTTTAAATGCCAACCGTCATCAATAACCACACGAGTGAATTGCATTTCGCGATCCGATTTCAAAAATATATACAGGGTGTTATTTAATAAGTGTCCGATATTTTACAGGACGATTCCTCAGTTATTTATAAGGTGAAAAGTTCATATAAGAATGGGGTCGCAAGCCCTTTATTTTTAAGATACAGGGTGTTAAAAATTTATTTTTATTTTTGTGTTTCGTAAATAATTTTTGAAATAATATCTATATTTGGATGAAAACTGGTATTTGGGGATATTTTAATATGAAAAACGAAACACTAGATAGAAAACTAAATCAAAATCACAATAAATATTGGAAATGTCCACCTCCTTGCTGTATGCACGCATCTAATCTTCTTATTGATTCGCGCACTCTGGAAAATTCCTTGAGTATCTTGAATCGTTCTACAATAGTTAGTTATTCGATTTTTTAATTCTTCTTCATTTTGGATGGGTGTCTAATAAACTAAGGATTTTAGATGTCCCCAAAGTAAAAATTCAAACTGTTAAGGTCTGGTGACCAGGGGGCCATGGTTGAGGCCCTCCTCCACCTATCCAACTGTTACGGAAAGTACGATCTAAATATTGTCGCGCTAGGATGCTAAAATATGCCGGAGCACCGTCATGCATAAACCACATTTCATTTCGTAGCCTAAGCGCCACATCTTCCGGTAAAATAGGCAAACCTTCTTCAAAAAAATGGCGATATCTCTCTCCTTTTAATGTTCCTGAAATAAAGAATGGGCCTATTAAATAATTTTCAAGGATTCCTGCCCACACGTTAAGAGAGAACTGTTCTTGGAAATGTGATTCTTGTATCGCATGGGGGTTTTCCTCTGATCACAAATGATTGTTGTGATAATTGCCTATAGCGTTGCGCGAAAAATTTGCTTCGCCGGTAAACAGGATTTGATTTTTAAATAAAGGATTTTAAATAAAGCAATAGAGAAACCAACGACAGAAGTTGATACGTAATGGAAAATCACGAGGGAGGGGTGCCCGAATCTTTGTATGTGGTAGGGATATAACAAATTATCAATTAAAATTTTCCATACTAAAACATGAGAAATGTTTAACGTCAGCGCTATTTTTGTGGTGCTTGTTCCCGGGTGTTCTCCTACCAGATTAAGAACTGCTTTCTCGGTTTCTAGGGTTCTTACCGTCCGATATGCACCCGACAGATGAGTAGCTTTCTCAAACCTTCCTGTTTCCCTCAACCGAGCGTGAATTTTTGAAAACGTTTTTGAAGTAGGAGTTGTGCGGTTCGGATAACGCTCCTGATACAAACGTTTAGCCTCAAATGCATTTCCGTTGGCAATTTCGTATGTAAAATGTATGTCAGTATACTCAGCATTGGTAAAGTTTACCATTTTATAACAAATAATTACAATAATAATAAATAAAACTATATAACTCTGGGTGTCAAGATATTATTTTTGACATGACACAAAATAAACATTGGAATATACTTACTAGTAGTATATTTAAGTGAGGGCATCCAGACAACCCCATAAGAGTGTGGCCACACGGTTACATATTTACATCTTCCTACACGATTGAGAGTGCCGCCACACAAACCTGTATAAATAGATTTAATTATTTTATTTACATCTTCCTACACGATTGAGAGTGCCGCCACACAAACCTGTATAAATAGATTTAATTATTTCATTTACATATTCCTACACGATTGAGAGTGCCGCCACACAAACCTGTATAAATAGATCTAATTATTTCATTTACATCTTCCTACACGATTGGGATTGCCGCCACACAAACCTGTATAAATAGATCTAATTATATAATTTTACGAGATTATTTCTTCCTAACTTTAACCCCACTTAAGTAAAGTAGGATAACTATAAGAGAGCCTAGATTTGAATGTTAATGCAAGACAACGCTTATACCTAGACAACGCTTATACCTAACAGTACAGTATGAAGATCTTAATTACTGAGATGTGTGAAGATTTTCTAATATCCGAAGCATATTCCCGTTTCTATGCCAGAACGGGTAACGATACCGAAGCCCAAGATATGAACTTGTATATCGAACAAACAGAGCATGCTGATTTATGTCAAAAAGGAGCCGCAGCTTGTAAAGAATTTTTAAAATCCAAAAATTTGTATAAGTTATTGTCAGAATTTAGGATCTTAGGCTTAAAAGATAATATTTCATTAATTAGAAATCATATGCCAAAGAAAGAGTAATCTATATTACATCATACCTAGTGGAAAAATAAATAAAACAATTGAATGAAAAAATCAAGTTTTTTTTTTCTTTTTTTTAGTGAACAGCTAAAATTATTTTTGTTCAACCAAGAAGGCCAACCGATATCTTTCAGCTTTTCGAAAGGCCTTCCTGGCTGACTTTGACTGTTTTGGCGGAACCTGCCTTAGAATATTATGTGTTAACACATAATTTAGCGCATTATAGGTGTTTCCTGGCTCTAGATCCCAGGACAGGTCCACAGGAACATCGTTAATAACTGGTGGGTCCCAGTATAGGTCCACAAGAACCGAGGCTGATGGCGGGTCGTCCCAGGACAGGTCCACAGGAACAGAGACTGATGGCGGGTCCACAGGAGCAGAGGGTGTTGGCGGGTCGTCCCAGGACAGATCCACAGGAACAGAGGCTGTTCGAAGGTCGTCCCAGGACAGGTCCACAGGAACCGAGGCTGTTGGCGGGTCGTCCCAGGACAAATCCACAGGAACAGAGGCTGATGGCGGGTCGTCCCAGGACAGGTCCACAGGAACATAGCTGACAACTGGCGGGTCCCAAAACAGGTCTATAGGAGCAGTTAATGGCAGGGCAGTCAATAGTTTCACAGAGCTCATTGTTTAGATCAAATTCTTGAACTGCTTTTAACATTGAAAACGGAGCTTTTTATACGCTCGCTAAACCGAATAAAAACAAATTTTGCTTGAAACGGTTTTCTTTTCATTCTTATGTTAGTAAATTATATGTTGCATCATTCATGTCGAATATAGTAAACCTAGAAGTTCAACACCAACTTTTACCTTGAGAACACGTGAGGTGATGTAAGTTGTTTTATTGTTATTCTTATTGTTATTCTCTCAGTAGCCCGGGCGAAGAAAAAATAATTAGACATTAAGTAAATATGTTCTTCCTCGGAGGGCGCACGACAAAGACGTTTTACTTACTTGAACAACTTTTTTAAAACTACAGTTTAAAATTTTTAACATCTTTAAATTGTAAGGCTTTAACCTTAGTGATAAAATAATTTTGTTAATTTTGTACCCCCCTGTATTATGACTAATCTATAATTTTTGATATTGGACCGCCCGACGTCCTTTTTTAAATAAAAATATTGTGTTGTTAATTTTGTACCCCCCTGTATTACGACTAATCTATAATTTTTGATATTGGGCCGCCCGACATCCTTTTTTTAAAGAAAAATATTGTGATACTTCAGAGTACCTAAAAGTCTTGGCCCCCTGTAGGGACAAATATACTGAAAGGGTTAAATGTTTCATCATGCATAATTTTAACGACAACTTTTACTTTTTGAATTATGCAGGCTTGGCTTTGTTGTGAGAAAACGTGAGCTGATGTAATTAGTTTTGTTATGTTATTGTATCGCTTTTAACGACAACTTTTTTACTTTTCGAATTATGCAGGCTTAGAGTTGTTAGAAAACGTGATGCGAGGTACTATAAATACTCAGTTTCGCTCGAATGTCTTTACTTAAACGTATGTGTAATGAGTGCCTCCTGTAGCAGTTTAGTTAAACCAGTTGTTAATAAATTAGACAATATAATAATTCCAGCAAGCGAGGTTAGTAATAATAATAATAATAATAAATCTATAGACAAAGAATTTAGTTCTTTATCTCCATTGTTTGACTCTGAAGATATTTTTAAGGAAGACTTAAGTTTCACCCATAAAATTAATCAAAATATACAAGAACTAGAATAGATAAGGAAGCATCATTAGTTCCTATCGGGCCGAATAATTTTCCTAAACAATTCGATTTTATTTCAACACAAACAAATAATAAACTCTTGAACGTGGGAACACAAACTGAAGAGTGTTTTACTAATTTAGGCATTAAAAAAAAATCTGTATTAGACAAACAAAGAAACAAGCGCAGAACCAAAGCTACCTTAATGAGCTTAAAATTTTGTTTAAATGACTTACGAAAACCATGGAAAAAATTTAACAACTAGAGAGAAGCAGAAATGGGTAAAAATTAATGAAGTATTTGGTACAAGTGTTAATATTATAGCAGAGAATTTTTCATAGTATTACAACGTTCAAGAGCTTATTATTTGTATATTATAATAATTCTAGTTTTTTCTCCCACTATTTTTCTGAGTATTAAAAGTAAATTTTAGTTAAATATCACTTAATTAACACTGGTAATTCCTAGATTGTATAGCAGGTTTTTAACACAAACTTTAAGTAAGAAAAGAAAAAACAATGGCATTTGAGTGTAAAACATGCAACAAATCATTTACCAGAAAAGATAGTTTACTAAGACATTTGCGACAGTTCTGTCGCATGAACCGAAACAAACAGCAATTAATGGATATGAAACATATAAAGAGACAGAAAATTTGTAAGAAAGCAGGTAAGACCAATATTTTATTTGTACTAATAATAAAAAAAAAAACTAAATATGTCTCAGATAATTCTGTTTACCACAGTGCCTTTTTTTTTCTAGAACAAACATCGAAATACTGTTTCGATTGTAAAAAGATGTTTCCTAAAATGTTCTTTACAAGTCATCTACGCTCAGATGAACATAAAAATATCGTGTCTATAGGTTCAAATGGAATTGAAAAAATTAAATCAGCTTTTAAAGAAAGAATAATCTCATACAGAATCAAGTCTGAGAGAGTTCATATCAACGTCAAGCAGTTTTTGAAGATGTTTTTCAAGAACTAAGTAATATATTAGTACTGGAGGTTCAAAAACATAACTGTATAATAACTAATTTGGAACTATTCGGGTTATATATAAGTCCAATAAGTGGAATTCATAGTGTACTGTAAAGTCTTTCAACACTAAATTTCAAGTACTCTGTCACACTTTCGACCTAACCATATATAGTGATGATATGAGTAAAATAATAGATGTCAAAGCTGATGAAATGGCCGAAAGAAATTCAGGTATTTAACATATTGTTAATATAACTTTATTTATTTCTTCGTGTTAAATTTTTCAAAAAATAGTTACAAAAGTTTTTTTTTACAGGATGGAGTTTGGTAAACATTTTACATTTGGAAGTTAACATCAACAAATATAATCCACTCCGAGCTTCTGCCTATATTGAACTACCCAGAGATATTAAGAGGTAAGCAGCCGTCATTAACCTAAGGAACAATGACGACTTTTGTTTCTTCTGGTCAATCGTGGCAGCTTTACACCCCCCCACAGGACTAGAGTTTGAGACAAGTTCGTATCCACACTTTACAACAGTATTAGACGTCACAGGTATTGAAGCCCCAGTAAAAATTAGTAGCATCCCAAAATTTGAATTACAAAATAATATATCGATTAACGTTTATGGTTTAGAGAAATTAAAATTTGATTTCAAGTCTAAGTACGAAGTTGTTGGACCTTTACATTATACCAAGGTTAAACAAAATACGCATATTAATTTATTGTTAATCAGTGATGAAGATGCGAATTTTCATTACTGCTTAATTTCCGGTTTGTCTCGATTAGTTTCTCAACAAATATCAATACATAACGGGAAAAAGCATATTTGCGACGGTTGTTTACAATATTTCAAAACTATTGAGGAATTAACAAGACATAATATTTCTGATTGTGGTCATATACGAGTTAACTTACCAACCATAGAAAATAAAATAGATACATTTGGGAACATGGTACCTGGAAATGTTTTAAAATTTACAAATATTGAAAAGCAAATGGAACTTCCCTTCGTCATTTACGCGGATTTCGAATGCATCCTTAAACCTTTAAATAATAATCCCAATGACCTAGAAGCCAACCAACCTTACACTCTGAAACAATATGAACATTTTCCCTTCTCTTTCGCCTACTATATAAAATGTTCTTTTAATAATAAGGCTTCAAAATTTTAACTCTATCGGGGTAAGGATTCTGCTAATGTTTTTATAAATTGGATAGAAGAAGATGTTCGTGACATTTATAACAAATATTTACAGTATAAAAAACCCATGCGTCCTTTAAGTGGATTGGAAAAACTACGACATAACTATACCAACGAGTGTCACATTTGTCAAAAAAAAATTCAATCGGTTGAAGAAAAAGTTGCTACTCATTGTCATTTAACAGGGACTTATAGGGGACCAGCACACTCTGTGTGTAATTTAAATTTTAAGATACCAAGTTTTATTCCAGTCATCTTACATAACCTAAAAAATTACGATGCCCACCTATTTATTAAAAACCTCTGTCAAAACAAAGAGCGATTGAAGGTAATTGCACAAAATAAGGAAAAGTATATTACGTTTGAAAAGTTTCTTAACATAGGTTCATATATCGATAATCGAAGTGGTAAAAAAATAAATAAATTTTTAGCCATTCGGTTTATAGACTCCATTCAATTTCTACCATATTCTTTATCAAAACTAGCTGAAACTTTAAAAGATGATCAATGCTTAGAAATTTCAACATATTTTAAGGAGAAGGAAAAATTTGATTTTATTCGTCAGAAAGGTGTGTTTCCTTACAACTACATCGATAATTTTGCAAAATTAGACGAGGACACCTTACCCGAAAAAGAACAGTTTTATAATAACTTAATTGATGCACATATTAGCGATCAAGAGTATGCTCGAGCAAAAGATGTATGGAACTTGTTTCAATGTAAGTCCATAGGGGAATATTCCAATATCTATTTAAAATCTGATGTATTACTTTTGGCCGATATATTTCAAAATTTTAGAAAAACATGTCTTAAAACCTACAAGCTAGATCCTGTGGCGTTTGTAAGTTTTCCAAGTTTCAGCTTTTCTGCTTTTTTATTACACTCAGGGACGGAATTAGAATTATTGACAAATGTTGACATGTTAAATTTTTTCAAAAATAGTGTAAGGGGAGGGGTTAGTACCTGTGTTTGTAGGAAATCCTAGGCAAATAATAAATTTATATCAAACTATGATCAATCTAAACTCGATAAGTATATCTTATATGTCGATGCAACAAATTTATATGGTTATGCAATGTCACAATACCTACCACAAAATGATTTTGTTTGGTTATCACCAGAACAAATTGAGACCTTTAATGTCGTAAACGTTTCCGATACATCTGATAAAGGATGTATTTTAGAAGTGGACCTCACTTATCCAGGTGACTTCCACGATCTTCATAATGAGTTTCCTTTTTGTCCTGAAAGTTACAAACCACCAGATTCAAAATATGCAAAACTAACTCCAAATTTAGAAAACAAGGAAAAATATGTGGTTCATTACATGTTATTGAAGCAATGTCTTTAAAATGGATTAAAATTTACTAAAATTCACAGAGTCTTAGAGTTTACACAATCACCTTGGCTAAAAACATATATAGATTTGAACACAAAATTAAGAAACGAATCTAAAAACGAGTTTGAAAGAAATACTTATAAATTAGCTAACAATAGAATATACGGAAAAACAATGGAAAATATTGAAAAAAGAACTGACATTAGGTTGGTCACAGAGTGGTCAAAAAATAAAAGAAAAGATGGGGCGGAGAATCTCATTGCAAAACCATATTTTAAAGATTCGTTCGTATATAATGAAAACTTAGCGGCTATTCAAATGCAAAAAATAATGATTAACTATGACAAACCCGTGTACGCGGGATTCTCTATTTTGGACATATCTAAAACAATAATGTATAGTTTCTTTTACGACTTTTTAAAACCTTTATATCAAGAGAAAGTTAAATTACTGTACACAGATACAGACTCGTTCATCTTAGAAATAGAAACCGCAAATGTTTACGAGGATATTAAACATCATATAGATAAATTTGACACTTCAAATTATAAACCTAATAATATACATGGTATGCCCATAACAAAATCTGTAGTAGGTAAAGTTAAAGACGAATATGCTGGTGAACCCATTGAAAGCTTTTATGATACAGGAGCGAAAGCTTACTGCGTTCAGACTAAAAATACTTTGCTTAAAAAAGCAAAAGGAATTTAAAAAAGTAGCATTAATAAACAGTTAAATTTGACACATTACAAGGATGTTGTTGAAAATAACTCTAAGATTTTTTGTAGCATGTATTTGTTTAGATCTCGGTCACATAATATTTTTACAGAGCTAGTAAACAAATTGGCTCTAAGCTCAACTGACACAAAACGATTTAAGGTGCCAAACTCTTTTGATAGTCTTGCATGGGGTCACCAGGATATTCCTTTGTATGAATGGTCTAGGGATCATGAAGATTGGTAATCGCCTCTACTTTAAGTATATTAATTATTAAGGTATATTAAGAGCTTACGGGACTGTGAAATATTTCAGTTTTAATTAATAATGTGCTTAGAATCTTTTGACAACTATTAATATAGCAGCTATGACCAACGAATAAGTTCGTTTAAAGAATGGAATGGAAAATTATCACCTGAAATATTAGCAGTCTGTGGATTTTATTATTTAATGATTGAAGATGTTTGCAAATGTTTTTATTGTGGTGTAGAAATATTTGATTGGAGATATGAAGACTGTCCTATTGAGGAACATTATAAATTGAATAAACATTGTGATCTAATCGAGTGTTTGTGGCAACAGAAAATGAAAGACAAAATACCAAAAATGTTACCAATGCAACAAAATGATTGTAATATATTAAGACCAATTGTTTTAACTTTTCTATTATTTTTACTATATAATCTTATATCAAGTTATTTTTCCACATAATAAATGTATTAAAGAAAAAAAAATAATCGTATAGTGTTTTAATTACTTATTACTAAAGTTTACATTTGTTGACCTATTAAATAAAACTTGGTGGGGAAGCGGATATATAACAAGTAATTCTTGTATTACAATTCAGTAAATAAGATGTATTCTACATTTAATTTAAATCAGGGTTACGAATATGTCACCAAGAAAAGTGAGGTTAGTGGCGAAAATAAATATAATGAAAACATTTTAAATGCTAAAATGTATTACTTGAACAAGTCCTTAACTAAATTTAAGTGTTGGATTAAACTTGGAGAACTTTTCCCCGAAAGTGGTTATTGGGTGCCATAATGGGTTCAAAATATTCCTGACTGAAGAAGAGTGGAAAAATTTGCTTAGCTATCAAGGCGTTCTAACCAGCTATTTTTACTCGTTTAGTGATAATACCGCTCCGTTCAAATTTGGCGATTTAACAATTTACTTTGAAATGTATCAGCAACGTCCAGTAATAAAAATCAAAAAAAGTAATGGATACTATGATGTGAGTCTTGCTTGTGAATCCCTGGATCAATTGTGGACACTAATGGATATAATTAATTACAGGATTGAAATTGTTAAAACATATACCTCTAAACACTCTTACTAATTATGATTTACTTAAATACATCAAATTTTTACAAATTCCTAAGTTTAGAGGTATATTTATGAGAAATAAGCTTCCTAAAAAAATAAAAGGCAATGAAAGTGGTATTATTAATCTAGATGATTATAACGGTGAGGGGACTCATTGGACAGCCTACATAAAAAAAAGAAAAACAAATAACCTACTTTGATAGCTATGGTAATCTACGACCACCCGCTGAATTAATAACATATTTCTTCAGCGATAAAAATAAAAATGTTATAAATTATAATTATAATAGGTTTCAAGATTTTAACACTACAAATTGTGGACAGTTGTGTTTAATATTTCTTCATAAGAACACATGAAATCCAATAAAGATTTATTCATTTGTGAAATATTAAAGGAACATGTCCTATAGCTTTGTTATTAGTGGTAATTCGGCCATCTTAACTACTGAATTTCACCCTCCCATATATCTAGAAGAAAATATCGACTATGTTATTGGACTTGTAAATTTTGAAACATTTAATGCAATTCCCAACATTGATGAGAGTAATAATCGTTTCTTTTACGGTGAAACTGGTGAATTTATTACTGTCCCACCCGGAAGTTATGAAATTGATAATATCAACAAATTACTGCAAGAGAAATTAGAAGAAAAAAAATTTCGTTTTATCTTCATGCTAATAATAATACGTTGCGTTCAGTAATTAAATGCTCAGAAACTATTAATTTTAGAGACGGCTCCATAGGTACATTGTTGGGATTTAAACATCAAATACTAGATTCGGGATAAATTTATATTTCTGAACGACCTGCAGAAATAATGAAAGTAAACTCAATAAATATCGACTGTAGTATCGCCGAAGGTTCATACTTAAATGGTAATCCAGTTCACATAATACATCAATTTTTTCCCAGCGTGGCTCCTGGTTTTAAAATTATAGAATCACCCCAAAACGTTATATATTTCCCAGGTACTGCTAAGGTTATAGATAAAATAGGTATTAAAATATTGGACCAAGAAGGGAACAGTGGTAATTTTAGAGAATAAACCATAACGCTAAGACTACATCTCAAAAAACTAGATGAACGATGGTAATTCTTAATAACAGAAAACCACAACACTTTAGTGAAAAGCTTAATAAGAAAGAAAACAATCGTACTTTTCTCAGTAATAAAACAAACTCTCAAAGACTAACATCCTTAAATCGTCAGTTTCTTATAAGTTTGGGTTTTAAAATTAAATAAAATATGGAGTATCTGAACGTCAAGGAAAATGTTCTTGTCGATGATTCAATATTAAGTTGGGAGGTATTTTCCTTTCATCCTTTTAATCCAACAAAACTAGGACCGAACGATGAAATTAGAATTGCTTTACAACAAACAGGAAAATATCCATTACCCTGCAAAAGTGAAATTTATTTAGAATTACAAGTTACTAAAGAGAATGGTACTCCGTTAGCAAACACTGTATTAATCAACAATGCGCCTGCATTTTTGTTTAAAGAAATGCGTTATCTTTTGAACGGCGTTACTATTGACTCTGTTAGAGATCTCGGCATCACTTCTACACTGAAAGGTTATACATCGTTTAATCAGAACGAGAGTGCTAAATTGGAAAATGCCGGTTGGTATCCCAAAGCAAAACCCACAGACAAAATTATGACTGATGCCAGAGGGAACGTATCTTTATGTATTCCGTTAAAGATGTATTCAGGATTCTTTGAGGATTATAATAAAATTATCTTGAAATCTCAACAAGAGCTAATACTCGTTAGAAGTAATGATCCTGTTGATGCGTTACTGCGCACTAGGAAGGAAAATGAAACGTCACAAATTGTAATAATTAGACTTTGCTGGCGAGTTCCTCATCTTACGGTGGCTATTCCACAAGAATTAGCATTAACGAAACTTATCGATAGGAACAGTGACATTCTAATTTCTTTTAGAAGTTGGGAATTAGTTGAATATCCTAAATTAATAGAAGCTACGCGACATAATTGGCCTGTAAAAACTTCTACCAAGGTTGAAACACCACGTCATGTTTTAATCGCTTTCCAAAAGAATAGACGTGGTAATATTAAAATGGATATGAGTAAATTTGATCACTGCGAATTGAGAAATATCAACGTTTTTTTAAACTCTGAAAGATATTCTTATAACGACCTTCAACTTGATTTTACAAACAACAAATTCGCGACCCTGTATGAAATGTTTTCTGATTTTTGTCATGTATATTATAACTCCCCAGTTGAACCAATTTTTTCTCCTGCCGAATTAAGGAGCAATGCCCCTATTACATACATTAATTGTTCACATCAAAGGGATCTGTTACAAAGTGGTCCAGTTACTATGAGGATTGAATTTGAAACCAAAGAAAAAATTGCCGTTAAAACAGCTGCATATTGTCTCATTATTCATGATAAAATATTTAGCTACAATCCACTAACAAAAATAGTAAAACAACTTTAAGCCTCCCACCATACTTAGTAACACGTAAGAATATATTTAATTAACATCCTTATAAATTCTACACTTGTGAACATGTTACTAGAAGAAGAGTATTCTGAACGACTACACACTTTTAGTTACAAGTTGAGCGTTCTTAAAAAGCAAATTGAAGAGTATTCCAAAAAGTGTTCCATGTTTGTGTTTTAAAAATTAGTTAATATGTGTTCAAGAGTTGTGATGGATGTGCAAGGGTTTGTGGACAACAATAATAAATTTATACCCAAGGAATTAGCCACTTTTGATGGAGAGAAGACAAGTCACTATATGTTCAAACAACCTTTTGAACTAAATTCACTTTCCCAAAAACGATACAAGCAAGCGAACTGGTTAATGAAAAAAATCATCATTGTATAAACTGGAACCTAGGATCTACCCCTATCCATTGTTTTGACGAGATAGTTAAGAAAATTACTGAAAACGTTCAATTTGTTTACGTTAAAGGAACAGAAAAGGCCGAGTTTCTAAGAAAATATGTGTCAAAACCACTTATTGAACTAGATGAAGAACCAGCCTTGCCTCAATCAACACCAAAGTGTATTTATCATTCAAGGTCACCTTGTGTTTGTGCCTTATCAAATGTATATTATCTGTATGCTATGTTTTTTATGAACCAGTAAAAGAACATTTATTTTATTTACTTGTTTATTTCTTAATTATAGTTATTATTACAAGTTATTAAAGAAACATACGTCCAAGAACCTTCTTGCGAAAGTCAGCATGTAATTGTTGAACATGACTACTTAATTCCCTGTTGACGATCTCTATGTCGATACTGGAAGCTACCATTATTGAAGAGAACTAACAAGAAGTGAAAGGAAGTGTTGGTTTTAAATAAAAAACAAAAAACATTGAGTATCGTTACTGTTTTATTTTTTAATCCTATTTGCATTAAGCTTAGAAAAAATTATAAGTAAATAAAAGAACATTGAGTATCGTTACTGTGTTATTTTTTAATCCTATTTGCATTAAGCTTAGAAAAAATTGTAAGTAAATAAAAGAACATTGAGTTTATTAATTGTTTTATTTATTTTTAAATCTACCTACATTACAATTAATGTATTAAGCCGACATGTTTAGAGGCTCCTCTGTAAGTTCTTCCTCAATCATTAGGACCGTATTCAATACTGAAGGATCCGTAACATAGTCCTTCAAGCTTGTTAGTTCCGTAAAAAAACCATGGCTGTTGAACTCGCATACCAGATCCAACAAGTTGAACGTTTCAAAATATCGTACACATGCTTCCGCACCTCTTCCATAATATTCCGCTTGCTCTTGATAGAAGTGACACCATCGTGGTCTACTATTTATAGCAAAATACTGTTGCTCACTAACCTTCTCACAAAATGACTTGTGTAATTTCTTAACATGTTGGTTTAACTCACTACTTGTGATACTAGAAGAATTCATTATTATGAACAACTAAATTATTTTATTATTTATACAGGTTTGTGTGGCGGCACTCTCAATCGTGTAGGAATATGTAAATGAAATAATTAAATCTATACAGGTTTGTGTGGCGGCACTCTCAATCGTGTAGGAAGATGTAAATATGTAACCGTGTGGCCACACTCTCATGGGGTTGTGTGGATGCACCCACTTAAATATACTACTCTTACTAGCCTACTTGATACTTTTATTTTTAAGTTTTTAAAATCGTTTCACTTTTTGACAAACACATGCATCGATTAGTTTAAATCAAAATATCTCAAAAACGGCTGCTTATAGCGACTTTTGACAAGCCTATTATTTTCACGTAAAAATGATAGAGGAATCGATTTCTCTTCTAGAAAATGTGATACATTCATGCACGAAAAATTTGTGACTCCCCAAATAAAAAAATGCCTGTAGGTGGCGCCCCCTACAATTAAGGGCCAAACTAATATCAAATTTGAATTTCTCATATCTCAACATCCGCAAATACTAATTTTCGTCTAAATATAAACATTATTTTAAAAATTATTTACGGAAAACAAAAATGAAAATAAATTTTTAACACCCTGTATCTCAAAAATTAAGGGTTTGCTGAGGAATCTTCCTGTAAAATATCGGACACTTATTAAATAACACCCTGTATAGTTGTTCATATTTATTTTAAGCCGTTTCGGAAATACGAGGGTTCCTAACTTGCCGTCATCGATTTTGTCTTTAAAGTGACAGCTACGACGGGAAATTATGTTACTGTAAAAAAATTGGGTTTTCAGCTTAAAAGATCTATTTAATAAAGGGGCGAGGCGCTTAAAAGACAAAATTGATGACAGCAACGACAATTTAGGAACCCCCGTATTTTCGAAACAGCTCAAAATAAATATCAACAACTATGTCTTTTTGAAATCGGATTGCCAAATGCAATTCACTACTGTGGTAATTTATGAAGGTTTATATCAACACGATTGCTTATATTTTCGATTATCTTGCCAAAAACTGCAATAAGTAAAGAAATATTTTTAAAATTCATTGTTAGCATTAGTTCTTAAATTTGTATTCAATTCAATATATAGTTTAATCAATCAAGCTAAATAAAATAACTCTTTTTATAACCTTAATCCTTGTCTTAGATATTTTTTTAACATCGTGTCATGATTAACATATTTATTTTTATCATAATATTTCGGAAATTTATTCTCATTAACAATATTTCTTGGTGCTAATAGAAGATCTCAATGTTAGTCATGTACATTTTTGGATAATTCAAATCAAGTTCTAAATTACAGGGTGTTTATTAAGTACTTGTACAAACTTTAAAGAGCGAACCTTTGTCCAATTTTAAAATAAAGAGTTCATATAAACAAGGGTGCGCAACGGCTGGGTTCTTGAGACACAGGGCGTCCAAAAACAATTCTCTGTTCGTTTGGTTTTTTGATTACATTTTTGTTTAGTAACATCGTAATTACATAGTTTTCTGTTTAATGTTAGAAGGCGCCACATACAGTATTGTACCTGGACTTAAATAACCATAACTTCTTTGTGTCACACTGTATGTCATTTTTAACTAATTCTTCATTCAATTTTACATACAACAGGTACTCTTACTATTTGTCGCTGAAAGCAGCCATTTTGGAAAAAAACGGGTTTAAAGTTAAAACTGCGTTGAAATTTTGTAAGTTGCATCATTAAGAGTTTTTGAAAAATAAGCGAAAAAATGTGTCTTTCATTGATTGTGTTGTTATGTGACAAACACATTATTAACTAGACTAAGACTAAACTACTTCTACAAATAAGTTAATAACATTTACATTTCCAATAATTATAATAATAATAATAATAATAATTGCTCAAAAATGATATCCGCTTCCTGCAACGCCTGCATCAATTCGCCTTAGCATTAATTGACGAACTGATTCAAATATACCTGATTAGTAATGGCATACGATTCAAATATCATGTTCCTTAGGTCCTATTCATTTGAGACTGGAGTTTGGTAAACTAGTGGCTTCAAGTGACCCCACAGAAAATAATTCAAAGGATTCAAATCTGGTGATCTGTTAGGCCAGGCTTGCGGTCCCGTTCTTCCTATCGAACGGTTAGGGTAATTCTCATCCATCAATTGACGCGCAATCAAACTAAAGTGTGGCGATGCTCCACCGTGCATCAACCACATCCTGTTTCTGGTTTTTAAATCAACTCCTTTTAAATGTTCAAGAAGCTCGTGCTCCAAAAACCTTCGCTTCCCTTCGCCAGTAAGTATTTGTGGAAGAATGTAAGGTGATCATCGATAATTCCAACCCAAATATTTAGTGAAAATTGAACTTGATAATGATTTTCTATGATAACATTGGGATTATCTTTAGCCCAGATATGGTTATTGTGAAAGTTAATGATAACAGTTCGTGAAAAAGAAGCTACATCTGTGAAAAGCACATGGCTTAAAAAAATCCGGGGTTATTAATAATCTATTATGCAACCAAATGCGTAAATTTACTCTAAGGAGGAAATTTCTAAGTAATAGAGCCTGTACACATTGCATATGATAAGGATAACGTTGTTCAGATCTTAAAATTTGCCACACAATTGTGTGTGTAATATTCAGTTCACGAGCAATTTTTCGCGTACTAATTTGTGGGTCATCTTCAATTCTATTTAACACAGTTTCTTTAATCTCAACTGTTCGAACTATCACAGACCTTCCTAGGATATCTGTTATCCTTTTAAAACTGCCAGTTTCACAAAGTCTTGCGTGAATAATAATAAAAGTTTGGACGTGTGGAACGACCCGTTAAGGAAATTGCGCCTGATATATTCGGCTTGCGGCTTGTGCATTACCGTGAGCTATTCCATTAATGAAGTGAATGTCTGCCATTTCCTCGTTGGTATGTTGGTATATTTTGAACACAACACACAATAAATTATTACTTATAACATCAAAATGACAAAAAAGCACTGTCTTGTTTTTTGAAAGCGACTGTCAGGACTGATTCTGTTGCCATGGAAAACTCTGGATTGTTTTGCAAGGCTTACTATGCATGTACCTACTGTTTTGTTGTGTACTGCCGCAGCAGAGGAAATATGCAGCACGCTTTTTGTTAATTTTTATTTTTATCTAATTTTTACTAATTTGGTAATAGTAATTTGTAAAGTGATAGTGTAACATAGCACATGACGCTCAATAAGTATTTTTTTCGCTTATTTTTCAAAAAATCTTAATGATTGACCTTTCAAAATTCCAACGCTGTTTTAACTTTAAACCTGTTTTTTCCAAACAGTTGTTTTCAGCGACAAAGAGTAAAATTACCTTTTGTATGTAAAATTGAATCGTGAATAGGTCTGTCTAGTTAAAAATGATATAGTGTGACATAAAAAAGTTAAGGTTATTTAAATCCAGGTACAACACTGTATGTGGCGCCATCTAACATTAAACAAAAAAATAAGCAAAGAATTGAGTTTCTCATCGCTAGTACTCCCAGTATCCCAAATTTCATGGAATTATCATGTTGCTGAACAAAAATATAATCAAGGAATCAAATAAAGATTTTTTTTGGACGCCCTGTATCTCAAGAACCAAGCCGTTGGAGACCCATGTTCACATTAACTTTTTATCTTAAAATTAGTCAAAGATTAACTCTTTAAAGTTTGTACTAGTACTTAATAAACACCCTGTATATCCAGTGTCGGAATCATCCGATGTAATGTATTCATTATTTTCCTTTCCCAGTTTACATTTTAAATTTTACCCTGATTAAAATCTTTATCTGGTAAGTATTTACACATACTCCAACCATATTCAATATTAGTATCAAGATAACTTATATGTTCAGATTCTTTTTAAGAACCATATGATTTCATATATTTATTATTTGCTTTTGCATATCTGTTAAAACATTGTGAGAGGTATATCGAATTCCTCACTAAATCATTAATAACATATCATAAGTTGTTAATAATTCGAATTCTTGTTTAGTCCCTTGCAACATTAACATCCCATTCGTATCCTGGTAAACTGAAATACCAAGTACTTTCTAACTTATAAGTGTTTAAAGAAATATCTCTGAAATTGTCTATAGCATCTGCTAAAAACAAAACATCTATTATATTATAATATTTTGTATATTATTTTAAATTCTTAATATCAAATTTTTTCCAAACATTCCAATATTCTTTCGAACCCATATTGTAACCTTACGGCCCCCCGCCCATGCTGAAGTAAAATAAATCGATGACTTGTTAATCATCAGTTTTATACTTGAATTATTAATATTAATATTGGAATAATTATCTATATAAATTAAGTTTATATTTGGTGATTTAAATATCACAAAAAATGAGGGTTGCCCCTGGGTGTCCAAGAAGTGCCGCACGACTCTGGCTGCGAGTCTTTAATTTACCTGTCTTTGAATTCCATGGGCGTATGTTTCGTTTGCACAAGGAAATTTATTATTATGACATTAAGAGCTGTTTCAGTATTTGATTATGTTATACGCTTATGTAATCAAAGACCAGGCTCTGACGTGGTTATGATAGTCTATTGGGTAGTACCCTACGTTGTGTCAGATTCGCTGAAAAGGCTATCAGAGCGAAGTATTACACTGAGAATGCTAAATTTTGCACAGGGATTACCGCTTCTGTATTGAATTTAGAAGAGTTTCGAGACCCGAGAAATGGCTAGATGGGAACGGCTCTTTTTGTAAAATTTGGAAGAATGACGTTATTGGCTGCTGACGGCGAAAAATCTGGATAACCGAAACTTCCGGTCACGCTTTCAAAGGTTTCCCTACCCTGCATGCCAATCGAGATAAGAAGCTGTCGCCTTTCTCTATAGGTTCCCCTCAAACGGTTGCTGGAACGAGCTGTCGCTCCAGGCTGTCGCCCTCCGTCCCACGTTGAAGGAAACACTGTGAACCCTGCTAGTCTAACCAGAAGACCAGGTCCGCACTTTTCTCCTAATAACCTTTAACGCGGATTTACCAATGGCTTTAGAAGTGTTTATTTATTGGGAGCCATCGCCTAGCCTACTCTAAGAATAATAATATATTTGTTCGCCAGTAACGGTCTTTTTCTTAATTTAGACAAATTATAGCGGTCAAAAATAAGATGCTCTTTCTGTTCTAATAAATGTCCTTACATCTCCAAGAGCATTAAACTCTATACTGTGTCCAGCGTGGACTTTCGTCCCACAATAGTGCGAAGGGAGGGCATGATAAACCTACGGGCCTACGAACGTAAATCAGATGCAGAAATTACCCTCAAAGTTTCCGCTATAAAGAAATTGTGAGAGCAGTGATACTAAATCGGACAGCCGCTACTGTTCACGGAAACTTAGTGAAAGATGTTACTTGAAAGCGCTAAGTTAATCCCTGCGAAAAACGCAGCGACAAGAGAAAGTTTTAAAAATGGATTACTGCAAAAACATTAAGAAATCGCTCTAAAGTAAACCAACGAAAAAGAAACGATTCTTCAAGGATTTTATGGAAATTGAACAAACGGAGATGGACCTAACCTGGAACTTTCACTTACACACCTTTAAAATAAAATATTATTGTGAATATAACAAAAATACAAACAACTTTCAAAGACACTCGAGCCATTAAATCTAAATTAGGTCAAAAACACTGTAAAAGTACCGCAAAAAGTCATAATCTACACTTAGAAAGATTAAGTACCTAAGATTTATGGGTCATGTTAAGTCCCACAAAACCATTTGGACAAGTGTTGAGTTTAAACAGGTGACCTGGCCACCGCAAAGAAAGATGATAAAATGCCTTTTAGAATATCTTTTGTATACAGAGGGTTTTTATTTTCTGAGATAGAAAACCGGTTATTAATTATTAAAAAGTTGCAGATAGAATTTGTTAGAGGATGCGAAAAAAATTTAAGAGTAAAAAAGTCCGGAGCGAGAATTCACGCCCCCGGAACTGGACTTATTTTTATATAGTCTAATATTTTTGGTTCAGGTTAAGTAGAGAATTTAGAGGGAAAATCGAGAAAACCCAGTAGATCTCCGTCAATTAAGCGATGACTCGCACCTGGGTTAGGAAAAGGAGGAAATCCAGTAGGTCTCCGTCAATTAAGCGATGACTCACACCTGGGGGATAGGGAAAAGGAGAAAATCCAGTAGGTCTCCGTCAATTAAGCGATGACTCACACTTGGGGGATAGGAAAAAGGAGGAAATCCAGTAGGTCTCCGTCAATTAAGCGATGACTTAAACCTGGAGGATAGGAAAATAGGGAATTACAGTTAGAGGGAAGGTTAGTTCAGGTTGGTTAGTAGTTAAGGAAATTATCAAGATATTACTGGGTTTTTTAGCAAGAACGCCCAATAGATTTTTACAAACGTTAAAATAGTAAGATTATGAATTTTTATTCTGAAAGGCAATTAATGTTTAACAAATAAAGTGGTGAGACGAGAAACCTTTAACCAATCGATAGTTTGCCTAAATCCTCTAAAAATTTGAATAAATATTAAAATAAATAAAACCTGGGAGATATTTGAGAAATTAATAAGAAAAAATAAATAGATATCTGACTCAAGAAACGAAATTATGTATTAAGATAGAAATGTTGAATTTAAATATGTACCTAATTTTGTTTGAAATTTATTAAGTTAGTCTGAAAATACCAGCCCAATATTTTATCAGACCCTGTGGCTGGAAGAGCCTTCTAAAGATTTTAAATGTTAAGAAAATTTTTCTTGTCTCCCCGTGAAAGCCTGCAGCTCATCTATTTATAGCTGATTTTTAGTGTCCGCGCA